>OZ012738.1:83617891-84077891 GCA_963859935.3 Lathyrus sativus
AGGAATATGTCAAATCATTAGTAAAGAATCACTGGTTCTCCATATCGAAAAGGAATGGGGTTACTTACAGGATCGACCATACTGATCCTAGGACATGTGCTAGTAGATCTTAAAATAAAGTTTGGAAAATAGTGAAGACTTTGATAGTATTCATGATCTAAAAGTTAACAATTTTAAAAATTCAAAGAAAGTAATTTGCAATAACTTAATCAATAAGCAAGTAAATGTGTTGAAAAATAATTTGGGCAATAAAGAAGACAAACTTGTGATAAAAAGATAAAACTTGAATTAAAGTGTAAAGATATGAGTGTTTCATCAAACGTACATTTTCTCAACACACTCTTTTCTTTGCACACGGGTACTTTGAGTAATTTTAGAGATTTTGTACAACTTTGAACACCCCAATCCTAACATTAAGACTTCCTATTTATAATGATCGAAATAACTGCCTTTAACGACCTTTTTACAAAAATAAGACAAGTGGCGCTCGACATGTCTTCTTTTCTTGAAAATGCTCCACGTGTTTCTCTGGAAATCTGGATAAGAACAAAATTCCCTTCTTTATTTGAATTCAAATCTTACATCGAAACTCCATCAGTAGTTGCCTGTCGAATAAACTTCCAAGACTTAGAATATTTTTCCTAAATCCGTTCAGCATATTCTCGTTGTACAAAAAGATGACTTCGACCAAAAGCAACCAAGTTTCATAGTTTTGTCGAAACTTCTCATAACTTCATATGAATGGTTTTTCTTTATTAATTTCATTAATCAAATCTAGCCGTCGAATTTGGGAGTTAACATGTAGCGAATCTCATTACTGAAAATTTTAAATCGCATGAAAATGATTAACAAGCATATATGCCATTTGCTTCCACCTTAGTATACTATAGGGAAATTCAGGTGTTACTTTCTATCAAAATCTTTGATCAACCTTAAAGATTAGAATTTTCTAACTCTATCATAATATATAGAAGATATGCTCGTAAATTGTTCAACTCAACAAGGTTCACAGAGACCCTCACACCATGCTACCTCTATTTTTCCTTGCTTGCACTCAACACCAGTTTCAATCTAAACATCCTCCATGTTACAAATTTCACAAACTCTTTTCTTCCATTTTTATTGTGCTAAAGTCCCCAACAATATAAGACAGAAAGCTCCAGTCGCAGTTCTTATGTATATTGTAGCAATCCAATCAAGATTTCTATGGCAAGGGGATTATGAAAAGAAATGTGTAGCATGGTCTAGATGGAAATTAGTTTGCAGGTCGAAAGAAGAAGGCGGATTGAGTGTGAAAGATATTTTCATAATTAATGTCGCTATTTTAGCTAAATGGATATGGAGGATGTTGGAAATAATGAAGATTTATTTCCATTAAAGTTGTTCCAAAATGACAAAGTGGGTGATATAGTTAATTGACAATAAATGCTTAGTCCCACATTGGAAGTGGAGTAAAATTAAATAGCATTTATAAGGCCCTTGGAACAATGTAATTTCCAAAGGAGCCAAAGAGGATAAAGTGCCACATAGTCATATGTGGTGGTGCCAAAACTTATGTCACTTGTCTCATACAAAACACCCCTCGCCGGTGTCGCCACCGGCGACATCGGCTCCGGCTCCGGAACCGGATCCGAGGGCGTGGGCGTAGAGGCGCTAGTGGCGGCTTGTAGACAGCACTTGAGCACTTAGGCACGACGCATCGGAGCAATCGTGCTATTCGCGGCGTTAATGAGGCGGCGGACCGGCCTTCGGCCGGTATACTGCGAATATGTTTTAATTGTCGCTCCAGATTTCATTTGTTGCCTAGAGTTTGATTTTTGAATTTGAATTCGAAATATATGACACTTCATGAAGTGGTGTATGACATTTTATTTGAACCATTGCAAATGCTCATTAGAGAGTGTGTTTATGAAGAGTTGCAAACTTCTGAAACGACACATGCATGGCTATAAATATATGCTTGATACTTCAAAATCAAATACTCCAAAAAATTTGATATCCTCTTCTATATAATTCCAAACGTTTTCCTTGCATTCGAAACTTCACCAGTCTTGTGCAGTTTCGAGAAAAGCGCTGACTTATCCTTGGTATTCAGGCCGTTCCAACTCTAAGACAATTTGAGAGTGTGCTTAAAATACTTTTAAGGAAAGTGATTTCATTCACGATTCAGTCTGGATCCATTCGACATTGAAGGATTATCTAACAATCTTAAAAGTATTTGTATCATGGATTCCGACGCTGCTGTTTCAAGCATCAAGGTTATGAATCAGGATCTTGTCAAATTGGATCGCTTCGATGGAAACAACTTTACCAGATGGCAAGACAAGATGACATTCCTGCTTACTGCACTCAAGGTTCACTACGTCTTGAATCCTGATCTGACACCAATTCCAGAACCAACTGAAGATGATTCTGACGAACTCAAGAAGAAGCGCATGCTGCGAAGGGAGGACGAATTACTATGTCGTGGACATATTCTGAACATGCTGTCTGACCGCCTATACGACCTATACACGGACAATCCGTCCGCTAGAGACATATGGAATTCACTGGAGTTTAAATTCAAAGCCGAAGAAGAAGGTACGAAAAAGTTCTTAATTTCTAAATACTTTGATTTTAAATTTATAGATTCCAAGCCCATACTTCCCCAAGTGCACGAATTGCAAGTCCTGGTGAACAAAATCAAAGCGGTGAAAATAGACATTCCTGAAACCTTTCAAGTTGGTGCAATCATTGCTAAGTTACCAAGTTCGTGGAAAGGCTATAAAAAGAAACTGTTGCACAGTTCTGATGACTTTTCCTTGGAGAAAATCCAGAAACATCTTCGAATCGAGGAGGAATCGAAGGAGAGGGAAAAATCAGAATTTGCGGGTCTTTCCAAAGCCAATGCTGTGACCAGAAAGGAAAAGAAAAAACATGATGTCAAGAAAAGTCACATCGCACCAAAAAGGGAACATACCAAGTTCAAGAACTTTGGTGATCTGAAGGGTCCGAAAAATGGATGCTTTGTATGTGGAAAACCTGGACATTATGCTCGAGATTGCAGGCAAAATAAATCAAAAAAGGATATCAATGCAGTGAATGCTAATGATGATATAATTGCTACTGTGAGCGAAATTATGGCAATCAAAGGCAAAGTCCAAGGCTGGTGGTATGATACATGTGCCACGGTTCATGTCTCATATGACAGGGCTGCATTCAAAACATATTCTGAGACAAATGATGGACAAGAAGTACAAATGGGAAATGAAGTACGATCCAAAGTTGTTGGAACCGGAACGGTCGAACTCAACTTCACTTCTAGAAAGAAAGTTACTCTTGTTAATGTGCTTCATGTCCCAGACATGAATAGGAATCTTGTTAGTGGGGATTTATTGGGAAAACCGGGTATTAAATCTGTGTATGAATCGGGCAAACTTATTTTGACCTGTAATGGTGTGTTTGTTGGAAAAGGATATTCCGCTGAAGGAATGATCAAACTATGTATTACTGATAACATGATTAATGAAATTTCTAATTCTGCTTACATGCTTGATTCAATTACTTTATGGCACAATAGACAACACATATTGGTATTAGTTCAATGAAGAGACTAATTAAATTTGGCTTGATATCATGTAATATCAATGATTTCAATAAATGTGAATTATGTGTTAAATCAAAAATGATTAAGAAACCTTTCAAAAGTGTTGAAAGAAATACAAATCTGCTTGATCTTGTACATTTAGATTTGTGCGGATTTAATGGCATGTTGACCCGTGGGGGAAATAGATATTTCATTACATTTATTGATGATTGTTCTAGATACACTTATGTATATCTCTTAAAGCATAAAGTTGAGGCTTTTAATGCCTTTAAGAGTTATAAAGCAGAAGTGGAAAATCAATTAAGTAGAAGTATAAAAGTCCTTAGGAGTGATAGGGGCGGTGAATACTTTTCTACTGAATTTGATGCATTTTGTGAAGAACACGGTATAATACATGAATGTTCTGCACCTAGAACACCACAACAAAATGGCATAGCCGAAAGAAAGAATCGAACATATCAAGAAATGATGAATGCCATGTTATTGCATTCCGAACTACCTTTCAATTTGTGGGGCGAAGCCTTATTATCCGCTTGTCACATAATAAATAGAATTCCCTTAAAGAAAACTGGAATTTCTCCATATGAGGTATGGAAGGGCATGACACCAAATATTGGCTATTTTAAGGTGTGGGGTGTGTGGCATATTACAAAAACATGGATCCTAAGAGAACCAAGTTGGGTCCTCGAGGGATAAGATGTGCCTTTGTAGGATATGCACAAAATAGCAAAGCATATAGACTTTTAAATTTAGAGTCTAATATTATTGTTGAATCCCGGGATGTAGAATTCTTTGAGAAACTTATCACTAAGGATAAAGAATCAGAGTCGGCCATAAATAAAGAATCTTGTGAAAAAGACTCTTCTCGGATTGTAGAAATACAACCTGAAGGCACATCTCGAATAATTGAACCACGACCCGAACCTAGGATAAGCAAAAGAGTCCGGAAAATAAAGAACCTAGGACCAGACGAAATTGATTCTCAATCCATTTCATTTTATCTTGTTGAAGGAAATAGTACAAATTTTATTAAAAGCATTCTGGTAATTCTTCAAGTAGGGGAAGATCCTAAAACTTATAAGGAAGCAATAGCTTCAAGAGACTCCTCTTTTTGGAAAGATGCTATCCGAGATGAAATGGATTCAATTATGTCCAACCACACTTGGGAACTTGTTAATTTACCAAAGGGATCAAGACCCATTGGATGCAAGTGAGTGTTTAAAAAGAAATATCATAGTGATGGTACATTAAACACTTATAAAGCAAGATTAGTGGCAAAAGGATTTAGACAAAAGGAAGGTATAGATTATTTTGACACTTATGCACCTGTAGCAAGAACAACCACTATAAGGTTGTTATTTGCTTTAGCATCTTTAAATGATCTGATTGTTCATCAAATGGATGTTAAAACAGCATTCCTAAACGGAGACATCGATGAGGAAATCTACATGGAACAACCAGAAGGATACATCCTTCCTGGAAATGAACAAAGGGTGTGCAAACTTGTCAAATCTCTATATGGCTTAAAACAAGCACCAAAACAATGACATCAAAAGTTTGATTCTACGATAATGTCAAATGGATTTATTCCTAATTCTTGTGACAAGTGTTTATATACAAAAGTGTATAATAACACTGTAATATTTTTGTATCTTTATGTTGATGACATGCTAATAATTAGCAATAAACTTAATGGAATTTTAGAAACAAAAAGGTTTCTAACTTCCACTTTCAAGATGAAAGATCTTGGACTTGTTGACACAATTTTAGGAATAAAAGTTAAGCAAAATAGTGGGGGTTATGAACTTAATCAAACACATTATATTGAGAAAATGTTTGATAAGTTCAAACACCTGAAATTCAAGGAAGTAACTACTCCATTTGATCATGTAATCAAACTTGAAAAGAATGATGGAAGAGCAGTGGCTCAATTAGAATATGCAAGTGCGATTGGATGTCTTATGTACTTAATGCAATGTAGTAGACCCGATATATCATTTGCAATTAGTAAAATGAGTAGATTTACTAGTAATCCAAGTAATGAACATTGAAAGGCAATCACGAGGATATTTGGTTATTTGTTGAAAACCAAAGATCTTGGCCTTCATTATGGTAGGTTTCCTGCTATATTAGAAGGATATACCGATGCAAGTTGGATCTCTAATGTGGGAAATCATAAATCTACAACTGGGTGGATATTTACACTAGCTTGAGGAGCAATTTCTTGGAAGAGCAAGAAACAAACATGCATTACTCTTTCGACCATGGAATCAGAGTTCGTGGCTCTCGCTTCTGCTAGTCAAGAGGCAGAGTGGCTGAAGGATCTTCTTTTGGAAGTTCCATTGGCTAAAGACAATATTTCAAAAGTAATGATACACTGCGATAGTCAGGCCACTTTGGCAAGAGCATTTAGCGAAGTGTATAATGGAAAGTCTAGGCATATAGGACTTAGACATTCGTTCGTGAGAAAACTGATTAAGGATGGAATCATTTCACTTACGTATATACGAACAAGCTATAATTTGGCTGATCCGTTTACTAAGCCACTGGCCAGAGACTTAGTAAAAACAACCTTGAGAGGTATGGGGTTGAAACTCCTTGAGTAAGAGTTCCGACGACGGCGGCAACCCAATCTTAAGTTAACAGAACATTAACTTTAAGATTTTCAATGGGTAATAACAAGTCGTTGATTTGGATAATTGTCTAACATTTCATAATTATGTTGACATTAGAAATGAGGGTTGAGTTTTATTTTAAACTCTTAATGAAGTTCAATACCGAGGGTACGTATCCATTGGAAACAGATACTATATGAACTTCACCTATGTGAATTCTGAGATGGTGTCGTCTCAAAGTGAGAGTTGGAGTTTCTCTCATAAAAAAATTCATGAAACAGGATAGCACATGGCCATAAATAAGTGCTAAGCGAGTTATGCAGAGGAAGAATCTTTAAGGAGTGTGTGTAAGGTAACACCGGTCAATTCATATGGATTCATGGTTTAAAAGCATTGCTACCTAATATTCCGATTAAACCTTGTGTTATCCTTACTAAGGTTAAGTTTAAAATCGAAAGATATTTAACTGTATTAATACTTCTTATGTCTCATTTCTGGAATTATTATTTTGTCATTATTAGAACAAGTGGGGGATTGTTGGAAATAATGAAGATTTATTTCCATTAAAGTTGTTCCAAAATGACAAAGTGAGTGATATAGTTAATTGACAATAAATGCTTAGTCCCACATTGGAAGTGGAGTAAAATTAAATAGCATTTATAAGGCCCTTGGAACAATGTAATTTCCAAAGGAGCCAAAGAGGATAAAGTGCCATATAGTCATATGTGGTGGTGCCAAAACTTATGTCACTTGTCTCATACAAAATACCCCTCGCCGGTGTCGCCACCGGCGACATCGGCTCTGGCTCCGGAACCGGATCCGTGGGCGTGGGCGTAGAGGCGCTAGTGGCGGCTTGTAGACGGCACTTTAGCACTTAGGCACGACGCATCGGAGCAATCGGGCTATTCGGCGGACCGGCCTTCGGCCGGTATACTGCGAATTTGTTTTAATTGTCGCTCCAGATTTCATTCGTTGCCTAGAGTTTGATTTTTGAATTTGAATTCGAAATATATGACACTTCATGAAGTGGTGCATGACATTTTATTTGAACCATTGCAAATGCTCATTAGAGAGTGTGTTTATGAAGAGTTGCAAACTTTTGAAACGACACATGCATGGCTATAAATATATGCTTGATACTTCGAAATCAAATACTCCAAAAAATCTGATATCCTCTTCTATATAATTTCAAACGTTTTCCTTGCATTCGAAACTTCACCAGTTTTGTGCAGTTTCGAGAAAAACGCTGACTTATCCTGGGTATTCAGGTCGTTCCAACTCTAAGACAATTTGAGAGTGTGCTTAAAATACTTTTAAGGAAAGTGATTTCGTTCACGATTTAGTCTGGATCCATTCAGTCTAGATAGAAATCAGTTTGCAGGTCGAAAGAAGAAGGCGGATTGAGTGTGAAAGATATTTTCATAATTAATGTCGCTCTTTTAGCTAAATGGATATGGAGGATTCACGAGCAGGAAGCTATTTGGAAAGACATACTGAGGTTCAAATATGGTAATTTATGTCAGGAAATTTTCAGTCAATCGGATTCCAGGTCTTTGATAAAGTCGTTTATTTGGTTTGGAGACTCTATTATGCACTTGCTAGGGTACGGTGAAACACACTAAACTTCGTGAATCATGCCGAGCAGTTTCTTCTCAAGCTGAAAAGCAAAGCTTCCAAATTTAAGAGGATGTTAATTTGGCTTGCTAAATTTTGGTGTTTGTGGATCCGGCGTAATAACATAATCATCAACGATAACGTTATGGCAAGGGGTATTGAAGAACCTATTTTCTTTATTAAACTCATTTTGTGGAATTGGCTAGTATTGGTTTGAAGAGTAAATCAGTTATTTTTATAACTGGTGGTGTCATCTTGTAGACTATCTCTTACAATGTTAACTTTGTATTTTGTTTGAGCATGATTTGTGCTCCTTTTCAATACAATTGCTTATTTAAAAAAACATATAAGATAAAAAGAAATCACTCATAAGAGTAACATGGTATAAAGTACCTGAATTAATAATTTAAGTTGAATCATTGACGTGTATGGTTTATGAAATTACTGTCATAAAAAATATAGACATCATTGTCTTGTGCAATTACAGTTATGCCTTTATCATTTTTATTCTCATTGTCTTAGTCTCTTTTTCTTTAATATTATCTCTTAAAAACCTTCAATTTCATTTTGTGTCCCACCTTTTCATGATTGTAGCATGTAAATTATTTTCTAGTTCTTAACTTAGATTTGTCACATTTATGAAAATTACTTGTTTGACTTATCTATTGTGACATTCTGGATTTAAATTTTAAAAAAAATCATGACATTTTTCAAAGTTATTTCAAAATGTTCTTATCATGTTTTGAAACCACACATAAACTATACATATTAAATTTTTTCTGAACCATTTATAATGATTTTGTTTAAGGACAAAAAAAAAATAAGTTAGAGTTGATAGGTGTCAAAAATAAGTAAAGTACATAAACACTGATTAACTAAATTCACAACTAATTAATGAAAAAATCTCACAATTGAAATTCTGGCACGCAGATACTAGATGTCACGACACTAGGATCAAAACAGCTTGATCAAAAATAAATATGAAGAAACTTAAATGATAGAAAAATAAAATCACACTAGTAGTTGTTAACCCAGTTCTGTACAACTGACCTACATCTAGGGGCTACCAAGCCAGGAAGGAAATCCACTATGATTAGTTCAAAGCTAAACTCCCTTGTTTACAACTTCTCGCCTAATCACTACCTTATGCAACTTCTACCTAGACACTCACATATGAGATCCCCCTCACACTTCCTAATCAGTCAGAATCCCAGTGACAATTCAACAACTACACAAAATAGAAGTACCAACCCTTCCAAGTGCAATACTTGGTTTGGCTTAAAAGTTTCAACCAAGAACAATACACTCTTACTTAAAAGCTTCAGAGTGGACAATTAACAAAAAAATTAGTCTACCTCAATGCATCAGAAGATACATGAGTGACATACAAATAACACACACTAAACCCTAAAGACCTACCAAGACACGGCTAATCCTTATGTTTCAAACTTCACGTATTGTCCAAGAAATAATAGGGTTAGGTCTTCTCTTTAAATAGTCTTCTGTCCACTTGGGCTTGGGCTTCTTGAAGCGCAATTCATCAGGAATCAGCTTGGCGTCATAAGCATAATCTCCTGCAAAAAATAGGAAAAAATACAAAGTTTCCTAAAAAGGCTCAACGACCTTTTTTAAGAAAACCAACTCAATCTGTCAAAATAGAAGTTCCCACAATATCCTCCCTTGGATAACACAAATGTGTGAATTAAAACACACTCAAAAATCACACTAAAAATACCAAAATAATCATGCTCTAACTTTCTGGTGTAACATGTCACAACATCATACTCAACATGATGTCAGACTGACATGACAAAATATCTAACTTAACATCATGGTGACAGCATATTTTATCAAAATGTTGCCAATACAAAAACCACAAAACTTGCAATCTCTTTCTTTGGAAAATTTTGGCTAAAAAAACCTTAGCACACATCAGAGGCATACACAGCGGAATCAAAAAAGAAACACTATACAGCAAGAACGGCAAACCCAAAAACTATCAAGGCAGAGAGCACGCCTAACAACACAATGTTAAGACATCTAATTTGACATCACAGATCAAACAGACCAACACAAACTAAATGAGAACATGTAAGTTTTGTAAACTATAACTTTCCAGCTACAAATCAGACAGGTACAAAGATCCCCTTGTCAAACATAACCAATACTCCCCCTTAATGGGAAAACCAAAATCACAAGAAAAATACACATGAACTCTTGCAAGTTCATACAATAGAACTTGAAAATTCAAAGACACCAAATGCATAAGTAGTACTCCCTCTGGACATCATAACATACTGCAAAGAAAGTGTGTTCTCCCATACACAACATATGGTTACACATCAGTAGCATAAGCAAGCGTGACAGACTAGCATGATCCCCCTAAAAAGTTGCATACGGACAAGCAACAACAATGAAATACTACTCTACCTAAGCAGTACTATTAACGTGACAAAGAGTCATGACATCTAACCCAACATCAGAAACAACAACCATATCAACACTTTACTCCCCCTTTTTAGCCAAAAATTGACAAAAATAAAGTAAATGTAAACAAGAATAAATGGAAACACACAGATGGAAGCAAACATAAATAACACTAATGGAAACAAATAGTAACAAATGGAAAAACACAAGTACAAAACGTATACACCCAGATGAAAACACACAATCAGATCATATGTAGACGATCTTTCACCTCTTGCCTCTGTCACATATCCTTCTACACTTCTTGAAGCTATCACACGATTTAGGAGTGTTGCTACAACTCCTAAACAGTGCCATTTCTCACTTCAAATCTTATGTCTTCAAGATCATTTTCATATAAAGCATTAGTAAACATAACAATCAGCGGACCCGTATTGTCTACACACTTTAAAATAACAACCTTTCCTTTATCAAGGATCCTGATTATTTGATTACACCTGTAAGGATTCTTGATAACATTATGACCCTTATAATATAATGTCAGAACATTAGCCTTGTCATCATGTTTCTTCAATATATATTTCATCCACACTAATTAAAGCAACTTTCTCATACTTTATCATACTCAGGTTTAGGAAACACATGTTTGCTTCTTGTAAATCCAGGAAATCATACTTTTTGTCAGAGATAAGATGTCATACATATCACTCACTCATTCTACCTTGCATAATATTTTCAGCATAACCTTTATGTTGTAGGAGTAATGCATATCACAATACCTTCTTCTAACGATGCAACTCAAGATCTTCTTCTCTAGAATAATAAAACCCAGTATTGGTTCAAGCTTACAGACAAGATATGAGATTGATATTTCCTTTGTAAACCTAGTTATGTTTCTTTCAATAGAGTATCTTGCACTGGTATCCTTAGATCTATCAGAATTACCCCTACCAGAGAGACATGAAGTGACTTGAAATTGATCTGAAACAATGCTAGAGAAATTACAGTTTTCCTCTTTTCCTACCTCACTAGTTTGCACTGAGAATGTTCCAACATTGTCCTCAACATCCATCCTTTGTTCTATAAATGAATCACCAATCACCATGTTGATAGATTCTATTGTCATTCCAGTTATAGAGTTAATGATTCTATAAGCTCTGCTGCTTTACGAGTAACCCAGAAATATCCCTTCATCACTTATGGGATCCATCTTACCCATTTGGTCTTTATTAATCAGGACATAGAATTTTCTTCCAAAAATATGGAAGTATGTCACTGTAGGCTTTCTTCCTTTCCATAGCTCATTGAGAGTGATTGAAGTGCCCTCTGGCAAGGTTGCCCTATTATGAATATAACATGAAGTATTTATAGCTTCAGCTCAAAAGTGATTAGGTACTTGCTTATCATGAAGCATGACTATAGCTGATCCTTGTATATCCTAGGTCTTTTGCACAAAAATTCCATCTAGCTGAGAAGAAAAATTATAACTAAGTCTTCAGACTCACAAAATTTAGTGAATTGGAAATTCTCAAATTCCTTGTCATAATAGCTTCTAATCTTGATGATCCTACTCTTTTGCTCCTTTTGAACACTTTGACATAGATCTTTTAAAAGCTTCAAAGTTGTCTGATTTTTCTTTATGAGATTCTACCCATGTAAACCTTCAAAAATATCTAAAATCACATAGACATACTTCTTTCCACTTAGGCTTTCTGTCTGCATAGGTCTCATAACCCCAATATGGAGAAATTCCAGTAGTCTGGAAATAGTCTGATGGTGCAGCATTAGGTGTGACATCAGGGTGTTCTTCCTGATTTCACACTCACCACATACTTTCCCTTCTTAAACCTTTATTTCTGGAATTCCTTTAATGGCTCCTTCAGATATTATTTCCTTCATTCTATTGGGATGAAGATGTTCAAGTTTCTGGTGCAGTTGATTTACTTCATCCTCTTGGGTTTTTGAACATGTGGAAGAGTAACCAGTTATTTGCGGTTCCCAAAGATAGCAGTCGTCTTTAGACCTTATACCCTACATTAGAACAACATTTTTCTCATCTTTGACTAAACATTCTTACTTGGAGAAAATGACTAACAGACCTTGATCACACATGTGACTAATGCTGATGAAATTAACAGTTAGTCCTTTCACAAGAAGGACATCTTTTAAACTAGGTGATCTAGCACCCTTCAATTTACCAACTCTGTTGATTTCCACTTTAACACCACCACCAAATCTTACAGGTCCTGTGGGCAGAGACCTAATATATATCAACAACTTCTGAACCTCTGTCATGTGTCTAAAACATTCATTATCAAAGTACCAGTCTTCTCTAGTTGAGGCTCTCAAGGACATGTGAGCTATAAGGTTAACACCCCAACCTTTAACACTTATCTTTTTTCTACTCTTGGAAAGAACTGAAGATATCTGATTTCCATACAATTTATAATAGAAAGGCTTTATATGACCATACTTTCCACATTCATGACATCTCCAACAAGATTGGCAATTATTTGAAGGTTCATCATGTCTGCCAAAATGTTGTAACATATGGTTAGACATGGTGATCGTCTTCTTCCTTTCAGAAGGAAATAACTTTTCTCCAGACATTCTCCTTTGTTTATTATCAGGATAATAATGAACTTCTGCATCTTCATTATCATTTATTAGATCAGGCCTATTTTTCATCTTTCTTAAGGAATCTGTCATGTTATCGAACTTGGAGTTTAAGAGGGTTATCTCACTTTGAAGATGAGAGACAATACCTAAGAGTTCCTTCTTCTCATTCTCTAATTCAGTTATTGCCTTTTTCTGATTTTCCTCTGTCTTATGACGTTCTTCACACCTGTTGCAACTTTCCTTGTAGAACACATCCAGATTTTCATAGAGATCATTTTCATCACAAGCTTCTACTTCATCAGCCCATCTACAAGAGAGAGCAGTAACAGGTTCAACAGTATCAATGTTGGATTCAACTTCTCACACATCATCATCAAATCAAGAAATATTTAACCCCTTTTTAGCTTCATGAGATAGTTGGGACATTCTGGCCTAATGTGACCAAAACCTTCACACTCATAACACTTAATCCCTTTACTTTGATCTGACTTCTCTTCAGTTCTGGTATTTTTTTTAGAATCATAGTTATTCCTAATGTCAGATGTGATATTCGTGACACCTGGTCTTCCTTTTCCGCCCATTCTCTTCAGAATTCTATTGAATTGCTTCTCAATTAAAACAATGGTATTTGACAGTTCGTCATCAGTATCAGGGTTAGCTTGACCCTCTTTATCTTCAACATTGGATACAAAATCAATGTTTTTGTTCTTCTTTTCAATTCTATCATTCATGGTCAATTCAAAAGTTTGAAGTGACCCTACTAGTTCATCAACTCTCATACTGCTAATGTTTTGGGCTTCTTCAATGGTTGTGACCTTCATGTCAAATTTCTTAGGAAGATACCTAAGAATATTTCTCCCAAGGCACCACGGGCATTATATATTTCAAGAACATTCATGTGAAAGTCATGAATACTGTCACCTGCCCTCATCTTTATATCTTCAAATTTGGTAGTGAGCAGCTGAAGTCTGGACATTTTTACCTTAGATGTGCCTTCATGAGTTGGAAAAACCAATACTCCCCCTAGAGGGGAAAACCAAAATCAGAAGAAAAATACACATGAACTCTTACAAGTTCATACAATAGAATTTCAAACTTCAAAGACACCAAACACACAAGCAGTACTCCCTCTGAACATCACAACCTACCATAGAGAAAGTGTGTTCTCCCATACACATCATATGGTTCCACATCAGCAGCAGAAGCAATCATGACAGACTAGCATGCTCCCCCTAAAAAGTTGCCTACAGACAAGCAACAATAATGAAAAACTACTCTACCTAAGAAGTAGTATTAACATGACAAAGAGTCATGATATCTTACCCAACATCAGAAACAACAACCATATCAACACTTTACTCCCATTTTTAGCCAAAAATTGACAAAAGTAGAGTGAATGTAAGCAAGCATAAATGGAAACACACATATGAAAGAAAACACAAATAACACTAATGGAAACAAACAGTAACAAATGGAATCACACAAGTACAAAACGTATACACCCAGATGGAAACACACAATCAAATCATATGTAGGCGATCTTCAACCACTTGCCTTTGTCAAATGTCCTTCAACACTCCTTAAAGCTATCACATTATTTAGGAGTGTTGTTATTGAACTCCCTCGTCACAGCATTAAAACATGTCTTCTTCAAACCAGTTCTTCTATCTTATAGAGATCCTTTATTCCATCCATTAACAGTCGTTACTTGCTCAGTCCTACCATGCATCAGAGAATAGAGGAAAGATGCAATATGTGTTGCATTCCTCCATTTCTGTAATTGCTACAACTCCTCAATAGTGCCAGCTCTCACTTTACAACTTATGTCCTCAAGATCATTTTCATATGAAGCATTAGTAAACATAACAGTCAACTGATCCTTAGTGTTCACACACTTCAAAATAACAACCTTTCCTTCATCAAGACTCCTGATTATTTAATTTTACCTGTAAGGATTCTTAATAACATTCAGACCCTTATAATATAATGTCAGAACATCAACCTTGTCATCATGTTTCTTCAATATCTGTTTCATCTACACTAATTGAAAGAAGCTTTCTCATATTTCATCATACTTATCTTTAAGAAACACGTGTTTTCTTCTTGTTAATCCAGGCAGTCAGACTTTTTGTCAGAGATAAGTTGTCATACATATCACTCACTCATTCTACCTTGCATAATTTCTTCAGCATAACCTTTATGTTGTAGGAGTAATGCATATCACAATACCTTGTTCCAACAATGCAATTCAAGATCTTCTTCTCTAGAATAATGAAACCAATTCTTGGTTCAAGCTTGCAGACAAGAGTTGGGCTTGATATTTCCTTTATAAACCCGGTAATGTTTCTTTCAATAGAGTGTCTTGTACTAATATCCTTGGATTGATCAAAATTACCCGTACCAGAGAGATCTGAAGTGACTTAAAAGTTATCTGACCCAATGCTAGAAAAATTACAGCTTTCCCATTTTCTTGCCTCACTAGTTTGCACTGAGGATGTTCAAACATTATCCTCAACATCCATCCTTCGTTTTGTAAATGAATCATCAATCACCACGCTGATAGATTCCATTGTCATCCCAGTTGTGGAGTTAATGATTCTATAAGCTCTGTGAGTAACCTAAAAATATCCCTTGATCACTTCTGGGATTCATCTTACCCTTTTAGTCTTTGTTATTCAGGACATAGCATTTTCTTCCAAAAATATGGAAGTATTTCACTATAGGCTTTCTTCCTTTCCATAACATAGCTCATTGAGAATGATTGAAGCACCCTCTCACAAGGTGTCCCTATCATGAATATAGCATGCAGTTATCATAGCTTCAGCTTAAAAGTGATTAGGTACTTGCTTATCACGAAGCATGACTCTAGCTGATCCTTTTATATCCTAGGTCTTTTGCATAAAAATTCTATCTAGCTGAGAAGAAAAATTATAACTGATGTCTTCAGACTCACAAAATTAAGTGAATTGGGAATTTCCAAATTTATAGTCGTAATAGCTTCTAATCTTGACAAACCTACTCTTTTTCTCCATTTGAACACTTTGAAATAGATCTTTAAAACCTTCAAAGATGTTTGACTTTTATTTATGAAAATTTACCCATTTAAACCTTCACAAATCATCTATAATCATATAAACATACTTCTTTCCACCTAAGCTTTATGTCTACATAGGTCCCATAACCCCCATATGGAGAAGCTCCAACACTCTAGAAGTAGTCTGATGGTGGAACATTAGGTGTGACATCAGTGTTTTCTTCCTGATTTCACACTCACCACAGAATTTCCCTTCTTCAACCTTTAGTTCGGACATTCCTTTAATGGCTCCGTCAGATTTGATTTCCTTCATTCTTTTGGGATGAAGATGTTCAAGTTTTTGGTGCCATAGCTTTACTTTATCCTCTAATATTTTTAAACATGTAGAAGAGTTAGCAGTTATCTGAGGTTCCCAAAGATGGCATTTGTGTTTAGACCTTATACCCTTCACTAGAACAACATTTTCGCATCTTTGACTAAACATTCTGACTTGGAGAAAATAACAAATAGACCATGATCACACATGTGACTAATGTTGATGAGATTAACAGTTATTCCTTTCACTAGAAGGACATCTTCTAAACTAGGTGATCCAACAACCATTAATTTACCAACTCCTTTGATTTCCCCTCTAACACGACCACCAAATCTGATAGCTCTTGTGGGAAGAGACCTAATATCTGTGAACAACTTCTGAACCCTTGTCATATGTCTAGAACATCCACTGCCAAAGTACAAATCTTCTCTAGTTGAGGCTCTCAAGGACGTGTGAGCTGTAACGTTAACAACCCAATCTTTAACACTTCTCTTTTTGCTAACTTACTTTCCCTTGGAATGAACTGAGGATATTTGATTTCCATATAATTTATAACATAAAGACTTTATATGATCATACTATCCACAGTAATGGCATCTCCAACAAGATTGGTAATTATTTGGAGGTTCATTATGTCAGCCAAAATGTTGTAACATGTGGTTAGACATGGTGACCATCTTCTCCCTTTCAGAAGGAAAGAACTTTTCTTCATACATTCTCCTTTATTTATTATTAGGATAATAATGAACTTTTGCATCTTCATTATCCTTTATTAAAATAGCCCTATTTTTCATCCTTCTTAAGGAATCTGTCATGTTATCGATCTTGGGTTTTAAGAGGGTTATCTCATTTTGAAGATGAGAGACAACACCTAAGAGTTTCTTCTTCTCACTCTCCAATTTAGCTAGTTCCTTTTTCTGATTTTCCTCTGTCTTCTGACGTTCTTTACACCTGTTGCAACTTTCATTATAAATAACATCCAGATCTTCATAGAGATCATTTTCATCACAAGCTTCTACTTCATCAGCCCATCTACCAGAGAGAGTAGTAACAGGTTCAACAATCTCTGTGTTGGATTCAACTTTTGACTCATCATCATCAGACCAAGAAACAGTCAACCACTTTTTCAGCTTCTTGAAATAGTTAGGACATTCTGGCCTAATGTGACCAAAACTTTCACACTCATAACACCTAATCCCTTTATTTTAATTTGGCTTCTCTTCGATTCTGGTATTTTTTTAGAATTATAGTTATTCCTGATGTCAGCTATGATCTTCTGGACCCCTAGTCTTCCTTTTCTATCCATTCTCTTCAGAATTTTATTGAATTCCTTCCCAAGTAAAACCATGGTATTTGACAGTCCCTCTTCAGTATTTGGGTTAGCTTGACCCTCTTTATCTTCAACATTATCAATGATTTTGTTCTTCTGTTCAATTCTATCACTCACGACCAGTTCAAAAGTTTGAAGTGACCCTACTAGTTCATTAACTCTCATACTGCTGATGTTTTGGGCTTCTTTAATGGCTGTGATTTTCATGTAAAATTTCTTAGGAAGAGACCTAAGAATATTTCTCACCAACTTCTCTTCTTATATCTATTCTCCCAAGGCACTAAAAGAGAAGAAATTTACTTGACTGGCAAGACTTAGAGGAGAAGAAATTCAAGCACACTAAGCGAGCTATAATCCTAGCTTAGCTAGAAGGCCATATTAAAACCCTATAAATAGAGCTTCCAACCAGTTAAATGGATATAACTTTTTTGTGGATTCTTCATAGTTCTTCTAGAAACACGCTTGCTATCAAAATCACAACATGTGAGAAAAGGAGAGAAAGATTGATGGCAGATGTTTTCTCTGAGGAATCATCACATATGTTTTTCAATGTCATTCTTCTAGTTATTAATTATAAATCTATAATGATTAAGCGTAGCTCATGATTGTTACAGTGAGAATCAGATATCAAGCTATCAAATTAACTTGAATCGCAAATCTTGAAGTTCACCACCAAGCTTCGATTTATCCAGAGGAAAGGGTAAAGATCGAAAAAACCCTAATTTCACTATAAAAGCAATACAGAAGATCTAAGGTTCGGGGGTTGGTTATACCTAGGGAAGGTGTTAGCATCCTAAGCATCTGTAATACTCTACAAGAACCTCTTGTTTCATTATTGTTATTTGTTATCTGTTATTTTTCTGCTAAAGGGTTGAAGGTAAAAAGAGACCTAAGGTGTTAGTCCTAAGTATGCTCGCCAAGACATCGCATCTCGTGCCTACGTATCCTGACGGGAATGGAATCAGAGCATTTTAGTTCCTCTCAGTGAGGGGGAAAAACTCTTGACTATGGTCAAAGTTTCAAGGGGGAAGTAAGTGTTCATAGTGAGACACTTACATGGAGTGCAACGACTTCAAATCTAAAGTTTAAGTTGAAAGGGAGGGATACGTAAGTATCCATGGCGGGAACTTACGTGGAGCGCGACGACTCTGATCCTAAGGCTAGGATGAAAATAAAGAGTAAGTATCCATGGTAGGAACTTGCATGGAATGCGGCGACTCCAATCATAAGGTTAGGATAAGGATAAGGACTTAGAATTGTTACGTGTCACATGGCAGTCATCGAGGAGGAAATCCTTTCCTTTGGAGTAGTGTGAACCATTCTTAAAAAAAAGGTTAGAAATATTGTTAAAGTATTTTTTTTTAGGAAAAAGGTTTTAGTTTTAAAGGAAATGGCCTAATTTTACGATATTAAAGATAACGATTAACAGGGAAACTACACTAATATTATCATGCGAGAAATGTTTATCCTAATGTTCAAATCTTCATTAACTTATTGAAAATGGAGTTGATTTTAAAACTAAGGAAATATGATAGATTAAAATCATATAAGCGCGTCAAACCTTCGCAAGAAAATTGACAAATAAATAATCACGATTAACATCAAAACTAATTAAAATTCACTAGAAAAAACGAATTGATCAATTAGAATTTTAAGAATTTCTAATTAATCCATTAGAAATCTAATCAATAAAACTTAAGACCTTAATTATTAATAAAACTAACCATTAATAAAATTAATAAAAATAAACTTCTTAAATAAAATAAAATAAGTATATAATAATTTTTTTATGAAAAAAAACGCGGGTTTGGGCCTGTATCGAGAACCTATCAAACTTATAAAACCAAAAAAAAAACAAAAAAAAAAAGAAAGAAAAAAAACGATGGGTCGGGGCCATATTTGCTCACCCAGCCCAAGAACATATCACCATCAATATGAAAAAGAACAGAATGGTAAACCAACAATCAGTACCCTCTCCCTCACTCGGAACTCATTTCTCTCATTCATCTTCAAATTCACTCGTCGCCTCCTCTTCTCTCAACAAACAACCAATTTTCAAAAATAAATAATAATCAAACTCATACATCAACAATGAAAGTCAAAATGAAGAGATAATGTATATCGTGGTTCTTGCGAGATAAGTGTACGAACGAAGGAGGCATACGGTGGTCCTATTGTGGGTTTGGAATTGTGTTTCAAAGGTTCATACTCATGCATGTATGTTGTTGTTGTTCTTTGCTTCTGATTTGTGTATTTGCAATGTTTTGTGATACGGTTTCTTGCTTCGTGTTTTTGTATATGATGTTGGGGTATTATTGACTTGATGCTGCTGTTATTCTCCTCTTCTGTCCCTTTGTGTTCTGTTTGTTATTTTTCATTTATATGCATTGCGATATTTAACGCGTCGGTATCAGAATGAATGTTATGGATTATTGTCTCGATTATGTTTTAGATAATTTTGTTGTCAACTTTGTTAGACGATGACGCGGATCTAGAAGGGGGTTGAATAGATCGCTTGCTTAAAAGAGTCGGCACTACCAATAAAATAGGTTTTTAAAAAATTGTTTGATTTGCAGAAGTGTAATACCCCCTTTCTTTACCCCAAAATAATCACATATCAAATCATATAGTCACGAATACAAGTATTTTTATTTTCATCAGAGTGTATTTACATTAAGGTATAAAAGAAGTGCGTCACAATACTCACGAAACGACCACATAAATATTAATGTTTAAAAAGAATTAACTCAAAAGGGTTAAATCTCAACTAAAAATAAACGCATGATTCTTCGAAATTACATATTCATGTTTTCTCTTAAAGCGGAAGACTAAAACATATATATATATCTATTCACTTAAGACATGACAAAACATATTTACATGTCATCTGGTTGTTCACAACTTCATTCACATACAAACAAAACATCATTAAGACATTCTACAAGCCTATCTACCCAAAGTTACATATCAGAGCGACCGACAGTGGGAAAAGAGCTATACTCCAAAGGAAACCTCCAGCGAATCCTAATCTGCAATGCCTCGCAGGGCATTATAAAACAACAGAAGGGTGAGAAACATTATCATAATAATCAAGCCATAAGATATATATATATATATATATATATATATATATATATATATATATATATATATATATATATATATATATATATATATATATATATATATATATATATATATATATATATATATATATATATATATATATATATATATATATATATATATATATATATATATATATATATATATATATATATATATATATATATATATATATATATATATATATATATATGTACAAGTACCGAATGCCTATACCTCATACTTATTCATTACAATGCCGTTCTACCTCACTAGGAACGACGCATCGCCGTTCTACCCTAATGAGTAGAACCTCTCTACATATACATCGACGTCATTCTCATATTTACCAGACGCAATATATATATATATATATATATATATATATATATATATATATATATATATATATATATATATATATATATATATATATATATATATATATATATATATATATATATATATATATATATATATATATATATATATATATATATATATATATATATATATATATATATATATATACACACACACACACACACACTAACACATTCTCAAGCATTATTTTCAATTCATCATATGAAGATGATAATGCACTCATAGAGACCGACACCTCGACCCTATGCATCTACAACCACGGTACCGACTCATTCGTCCGTCAGATTCTCTTAGAATTCACTCCTCTCACGCTTATATGGTTACACTATAACTCATCAGATTCTTCTAGGAATCACTATATAACCGTCGCATCAAGCGAGGTTCTACAAATTCTCCAAGGGATCAAATATGACCATCGCATCAAGCGAGGTTCTGCAAATCCTCCAAGGGATCAAATATAACCATCGCATCAAGCGAGGTTCTGCAAATCCTCCAAGGGATCAATATAACCATCGCATCAAACGATGTTCTGCAAATCCTCCTAGGGATCAAATATAACCATCGCATCAAACGAGGTTCTGCAAATCCTCCAAGGGATCAAATATAACCATCACATCAAACGAGGTTCTGCAAATTCTCCAAGGGATCAAATATAACCATCGCATCAAGCGAGGTTCTGCAAATCCTCCAAGGGATCAAATATAACCATCGCATCAAGCGAGGTTCTGCAAATCCTCCAAGGGATCAAATATAACCATCGCATTAAGCGAGGTTATGCAAATCCTCCAAGGGATCAATATAACCATTGCATCAAACGAGGTTCTGCAAATCCTCCTAGGGATCAAATATAACCATCGCATCAAACGAGGTTCTGCAAATCCTCCAAGGGATCAAATATAACCATCGCATCAAGCGAGGTTCTGCAAATCCTCCAAGGGATCAAATATAACCAACATCATACGCCGCAATGTATACTACACGACACGTTCATCATTCATGTCCAAACGTTATGCATTTTTAATCGAATTAAACAATGCACGAAATTGCCCAAACGGCTACAATTCCTAACTTAGGATTCACGCCAATCGGTTACCCACAGTACATCATGAACCATCACTCCAGCTTCTAAATCAAGTAAGGGTCGATCGCAATCGGAACCCCAAGCTACAACAGCACCCAACAGCAGAGAAGACTCATTCTGCTACGTTCGCTACACGCTTGCCTAGCGAGCTGCTAGAGAACGTCCGCCACCTTCTCGCCTAGCAAACTGCTAGAGAGCAAGAACAGAAGCTACAGACTTCGTTCGCTACTTCGTTCGCCACATCGAACCCCCAGCGAGTCATTCGCTACTCCATTCACTGCCAGCGAAGGAAACCAAAACACCACTGTCCCAAGTCTGGGACCGTTCACTACGCACTCGCCTAGCGAGATGCTAGCGAACACTCGCGACCTGCTCGCCTAGCGAGCTGCTAGCGAGCGACTGCGGGCTGAACTTTCTCCCACTGTTCAGAATACAAACACCCGATGAAATCTCCCGATAAATCCCAACTCGTTTCCAGTAGCCTTAGTCTAACATTCCTCGACTAAATTCTACCACTTATTCTCATTTTTAATCATTAAAACTCGGTTTCTACCGATCGAATCAATTTCGACCTAAAATGGAAGTTTATAGAAAACTCTCCAAAACTCTACCCGATCAACCATACACATACATAACCATACATATTGATTAAGATAGTAAGATTTCACACCCTTACCTTGGATTAATCGAAGCTTTGAGTTGTTCTTGATGATTCCACTCTTTTCCTCTTCTTCTTCTCTTTTTTCTTCCTTTTTCCTTCTTCTCCCTCTCTTTCTATCCTTTTCTTTTCTTTCCTCTTTCTATTCTTTATATTTCTTTCCATTCTATTTCCTCCAATATACCTATTATTCCAATCAATTTCCATAAATCATCCACTTAACCATTAATTGAGACTGTCCGAAATATTTCCCACTAAACTTTCCAAAACTCTACAAATGATAAAATAGCATAATATGTAGACTTAACATATTATCACACTATCCCATAATTAAAATAATTCCAATAACTAAATTAATTAGTTAAACCGAAATTGGGCTGTTACAACTCTCCCCCACTTTAGGAATTTTCGTCCTCAAAAATGTTATCCGCTTCAGACAACTCGGGATGTGACTCACGCATCCCAATCTTCCCAATCCGATTCCATCTAGTTGATTCTTCCCAAATACCTTTACCAAGACAATCCCTCTTTCCTCAAAGTTGCCTCAGTATTCAAATTCTCTCTCACTCACACACCATCCATCCGGATTGATGCGCTTCCTCAGCTTAGACACGCAAACACATCGTGTAATTTCCTTTAGTGACAGCGGTGAAACAATCTAACATGTTATTCCCCATGCTTCCGCTGCACTACTCTGATACAGTTACAACAAGTCACGGTGTGCTTCCGAGACTTCAAGCTCGACTACACCAGTTACTATCGTAACTCTCAAAACACGTCTTTTCTTGGGTCCTCTAATCTCTTCAGTCGTCTTTTGCACAAACCTCAGGTCCGAGTACAACACTCTCGCCTGAATCATATTAATACAAATGAGCCTTACACCTCCTGCCATACAAGGCTTCAGATTCCCATCCGACACAATATTCGGTGATACTACATACGGTCTTTATCACTTCAGTGATATCCATCACAACTAGTTCCAAAATAGAATGATTAATCTTCTTTGACAGGAAAAAGGGTCAATCCAGTCATTCCATCCAGAATCTCATCAACAAAATCATATTCTCACATCCTTCGGAAAACCCCATGCAAAATCCATGGGATTACCCTCTGATCTCAACTCGGGAATATACAACGATCACATTAGACCTATCAATCTCAGACGTTCATTCTTCGACTCTCGACAAGTCACACCAGCACATACAACTACTGCTTTCTCCATCTGTGGCTACCAAAATAATTCTTTCAAAATACTCTCATCCAATCCCCTTTATTCGGACTCTTAGACTCTATCACAACATCTCATGTCACCATCTCCACCAATCCAAACATTACTCATTCGATTTTAAATTCGTCAAACTCAATCACCCTATTAACTCCAATTAGAACTCCAACCTTCCCGAATCTCGTCGAGAATACCAATAATCAGTCTCATCACATAAGGTTCCGCAATTCGTTGTCGTAGCATACACACCAGACACAAGTTTCCAAAACAACTCAATCAATTTTAATCCTTTTACCATCTAAGCAGACATACCATACAGAGCTCTCAATATCTGACTAGTTTCCGCAACTAAGTCGATCGCAACTCCACTTCACGTCCTGGTTGTACAACACTTATCTTGTCAGGATGACTCTCGGGCAACAACAATCAACCGGTAAACCGCCAACTTCCCACTTTCATTAATACTCAAATTTTCCATCAAAGTTAAACATCTTAAGCTCTCAAGGCCATTACTCGCCTCAAATCTCAACTAAACAATTGAAGCTCTCAAACTCTGGCACAAACACACAACAAATGGTCCGATCGGGTTCGACATAACCGACACACAAGTTGTTGACGGTTCTTCCAAAACTCCTTGAACTTCTTCATAGTGACATAACACTGCTTTCTCCTCCAACACGGATAACACCAGCTCTTAATGTTCAACGATACACCTAGCTACAGATCCACACTTTAGCATCCTGGAGAACCACAAGTTCTCCCCCACTTGGATCATTCCTACCTCTACAGACAACGGCTAAACAACAAACACGTACCGACAGTGTCTTCACACACATGTCGTGTACAAGGGAACAACCAACATTAGACACTTGGTCGGATGGACCGACCTGCTCTTATACCACTTTGTAACATCCCCTTTCTATACCCCAAAATAATCACATATCAAATCATATAGTCACGAATACAAGTATTTTTATTTTCATCAGATTGTATTTACATTAAGGTATAAAAGAAGTGCGTCACAATACTCATGAAACGACCACATGAATATTAATGTTTAAAAAGAATTAACTCAAAAGGGGTAAATCTCAACTAAAAATAAACGCATGATTCTTCGAAATTACATATTCATGTTTTCTCTTAAAGCGGAAGACTAAAACATATATATATATATATATATATATATATATATATATATATATATATATATATATATATATATATATATATATATATATATATATATATATATATATATATATATATATATATATATATATATATATATATATATATATTCACTTAAGACATGGCAAAACATATTTACATGTCATCTGGTTGTTCACAACTTCATTCACATACAAACAAAACATCATTAAGACATTCTACAAGCCTATCTACCCAAAGTTACATATCAGAGCGACCGACAGTGGGAAAAGAGCTATACTCCAAAGGAAACCTCCAGCGAATCCTAATCTGCAATGCCTCGCAGGGCATTATAAAACAACAGAAGGGTGAGAAACATTATCATAATAATCAAGCCATAAGATATATATATATATATATATATATATATATATATATATATATATATATATATATATATATATATATATATATATATATATATATATATATATATATATATATATATATATATATATATATATATATATATATATATATATATATATATATATATATATATATATATATATATATATATATATATATATATATATATATATATATATACAAGTACCGAATGCCTATACCTCATACTTATTCACTACAATGCATAACAATAGATTCTCACCGCATTAAATACACATAGACATAATCGCTCACACTTAAACGTCTATTCATTAGTCAATATCTTCCACATTTTTTTATTTGCTAACACATCTCATCAATTCCTGCACATATGCATATTTACATATGACAATCGCAATCATACCATGCGATTCATATAAGACTCATTCACTACCCTCAATCCTTTTTCCGGACTATGGGTACGTCACTTATGCTCTACCCGGAACAATGTCTCGGTTATTCTACCCCGGTAACTACCTCACTAGGAACGACGCATCGCCTTTCTACCCTAGTGAGTAGAATCTCTCTACATATACATCAACCTCATTCTCATATTTACCAGACGCAATAAATAAATATATATATATATATATATATATATATATATATATATATATATATATATATATATATATATATATATATATATATATATATATATATATATATATATATATATATATATATATATATATATATATATATATATATATATATATATATATATATATATATATATATATATATATATATATATATATATATATATATATATATATATATATATACACACACACACACATACAAACACATTCTCAAGCATTATTTTCAATTCATCATATGAAGATGATAATGCACTCATAGAGACCGACACCTCGACCCTTTGCATCTACAACCACGGTACCGACTCATTCGTCCGTCAGATTCTCTTAGAATTCACTCCTCTCACGCTTATATGGTTACACTATAACTTATCAGATTCTTCTAGGAATCACTATATAACCGTCGCATCAAGCGAGGTTCTGCAAATCCTCCAAGGGATCAAATATAACCATCGCATCAAGCGAGGTTCTGCAAATCCTCCAAGGGATCAAATATAACCATCGCATCAAGCGAGGTTCTGCAAATCCTCCAAGGGATCAAATATAACCATCACATCAAGCGAGGTTCTGCAAATCCTCCAAGGGATCAAATATAACCATCGCATCAAACGAGGTTCTGCAAATCCTCCAAGGGATCAAATATAACCATCGCATCAAGCGAGGTTCTGCAAATCCTCCAAGGGATCAAATATAACCATCGCATCAAACGAGGTTCTGCAAATCCTCCAAGGGATCAAATATAACCATCGCATCAAACGAGGTTCTGCAAATCCTCCAAGGGATCAAATATAACCATTGCATCAAGCGAGGTTCTGCAAATCCTCCAAGGGATCAAATATAACCAACATCATACACCGTAATGTATACTACACGACACGTTCATCATTCATGTCCAAACGTTATGCATTTTTAATCGAATTAAACAATGCACGAAATTGCCCAAACGGCTACAATTCCTAACCTAGGATTCACGCCAATCGGTTACCCACAGTACGTCATGAACCATCAATCCAGCTTCTAAATCAAGTAAGGGTTGATCGTAATCGGAACCCCAAGCTACAACAGCACCCAACAGCAGAGAAGACTCATTCTGCTACATTTGCTACACGCTCGCCTAGCGAGCTGCTAGCGAACGTCCGCCACCTTCTCGCCTAGCAAACTCCTAGCGAGCAAGAACAGAAGCTACAGACTTCGTTCGCTACTTCGTTCGCCACAGCGAACCCCCAGTGAGTCATTCGCTACTCCATTCACTGCCAGTGAAGGAGACCAAAACACCACTGTCCCAAGTTTGGGACCGTTCGCTACGCACTCTCCTAGCGAGATGCTAGCGAGCGACTGCGGGCTGAACTTTCTCCCACTGTTCAGAATCCAAACACCCTATGAAATCTCTCGATAAATCCCAACTCGTTTCCAGTAGCCTTAGTCTAACATTCCTCGACTAAATTCTACCACTTATTCTCATTTTTAATCATTAAAACTCGGTTTCTACCGATCGAATCAATTTCGACCTAAAATGGAAGTTTATAGAAAACTCTCCAAAACTCTACCCGATCAACCATACACATACATAACCATACATATTGATTAAGATAGTAAGATTTCACACCCTTACCTTGGATTAATCGAAGCTTTGAGTTGTTCTTGATGATTCCACTCTTTTCCTCTTCTTCTTCTCTTTTTTCTTCCTTTTTCCTTCTTCTCCCTCTCTTTCTATCCTTTTCTTTTCTTCCCTCTTTCTATTCTTTATATTTCTTTCCATTCTATTTCCTCCAATATACCTATTATTCCAATCAATTTCCATAAATCATCCACTTAACCATTAATTGAGACTGTCCAAAATATTTCCCACTAAACTTTCCAAAACTCTACAAATGATAAAATAGCATAATATGTAGACTTAACATATTATCACACTATCCCATAATTAAAATAATTCTAATAACTAAATTAATTAGTTAAACCGAAATTAGGCTGTTACAAGAAGCGGTCGAGGAAATATACCGTCTAAAATGAACGGTTACTAGAAAACCGAATATGCGTTAAGTCTATGGAATCCGATAACGAAATATGAGAATTACTATGTTAATCACACTATCAATTTGATTCAGCTCACTATATGGTGTGACTAGTTCCAATGCCTTAAAAATATATACACAATGAAAGGATAGCACACAAGGCGTTTGATTCAGACAACTTATCAAACACTTGGCGTGCAGAGCACTACAAGTGAGTTCCACTTTGAGTGCGTTGCTCAAGTTTCCTTGTATAATCAATGATTGTACTAGATTCAAAATCAGTTTAGCACTACTCAAACTAGACCTAGATTGATATAATTGTTTGCACTAAAACCACAAATATTAAGCAATATAAAACGTAAGGCACAAGACACAACACTTTGTTGAGGCAGTTCCCCCGTCATCCTCGCTCGGGGTACATCTGCCCTCAATTCTAATAATAGAATTGAGACCTGTTAATATATAGATTAAACCTGGTGTTGAAAGTTTATACAAGAAGTGAATAGCAATCAAACACACGAACACTCTTATTGTTATAGATACAATCTCTTCTTTCCATTTGATTCGAGTCGAATCAAATACTTCGACAACTTGTGAATAAACCTCTGATTGTGGCATTATCTTTGAACAACCTTCCATTTTCAAAATCTGGCCCAGCTGATTTCAATCACCCGCGTGTCGAACCTGAAACTCTCCTTCACAATCCTCCGTTTACCGTTACTAAATCGACGGAACCCACCGCTCCTCGATTACCTTCACTCGGCTGAATATGTGTTGAGATGAATCGTGCAAAAAAACCCCTAATTCAGAGAATCTTTGAGGACAAAACCCTAGAGGTTTTATTCAAGAAAAACCTGTCGATTCCTCAACCCGAACCGGATTACCAAATCTTCGGCTTCGAATGTTATCACCTCTAACAATGCATAATGCACAACAAAGATCATTATGTGTGATGGTTGTGGTATGTTATGAAGAGAATGAAGATGATGAGAACTGCATCGACGCCTATTTCACTTTTCTTGTTTTTCTCAATGTTGTGAAGTGAAACAAGCAACTAAACTTATATACCAAACATAATTGTCATAACCACTAAAACCACTTTAAAAAAATAGTAGACATAACAGAAAAATGACATAAAACAATGAGCGATCGACCTATGCAGAGTGCAAGGTCGACCTGAGCTGACCCGGATGAAAAACTTGTGTAATTCACACAACCATGCATCGACCAGAACAAGGTATGCGTCAACTCATAGCTTGAAATTTTAGACAAATTGAAATGCCAACAGTATGAGTCGACTGGTGGGTCGACGCGAGCTCTCCCGAAGAAAATTCACAAAATAGACTCATAGTGTGAGTCGACTGGAACATAACTTTGGTCGACTCATAGACCTGAAATTGCTAAAAATGCCTAATTTCATATTCTTGACTCTTTTTGATGACATCTATGATATGGCAAACGACACCAATGAAGTCTAACTCATATGACACATATTTTGACAAATCTATATGCAACAACCAAGATATTTTATGCAAGCAATTTAATCATGAGAAACGAGGTATGCAAATGCAACATGGTGATAACGCCCAACATCGATTCTTCTATGAAGCTATGTTTTGACATCATCGAAACACGCATATCTTATATATGAGGCTTTGCCCTCACAAACTTATCATGTCCAACTATGATGAATTCCTTACCATTTTCATGATGATATGTTCGATTGTGTGTTGGTTGTATTTTGAAAGCTTGGCTTATTTGTTTGATAGCTTTCCTATTCCAATTCAACATGTTTTCACACGTTTTTGGAAAGAATTAATGGCTCACGTTTCTTATTTCATGAATTTCTAACCTTATATTGATTGTATTAGATCATGTCTGTATGTTTGAAAGAAATGATGAATATTGATGAGTATTGATCCCGTTTTGAATTTGGAATGAAATCAGCAGGCTAGGTGCGGTTGGTATGAATTGTACAAACTTTAGCAGCCTCTACAAACTCAAGCTTTGTGGATGAGACTTCAAGGTAAAATTGGTGGACCCAAGTTTAGTCAACCTGCAAATAATGGTGAAGCCAACATGACTCCGGTGATCAGAAGCAAAACATTGGCAGATTTGTCATTCAAAATAAAGTTGGAGTAACGCACTATTGTCTTGAATGAGCAAGAAATTATTGATCTAACTTGTATACTTTTGAAAGACTTTGAGTTTTGAACGCGGATAAGGTCTTGCATTCTTTGTACATTTCGACTTTTTGGGATTGAAATGAACTTATAAATCTTCGAAGTTTGAATCTTCTTGAATCTTGAAATAGTGACTTGAGCTTCAATTTGGATTTTGACACACAAAAATCTCTTGAACTTGGACTTGTAATTTTTTTTTGGATAATGTGAACTTTATGTTTTGTGTGAATGAGAAATTCTCTTGAATTTTATGAATTCCAACATGATAATGTCTTGAATTGAAGCATGAATCATATTCTCGAGCTCATGATGTACAATAATGAATTTTGGAAATTAAATTTCACTTTTGTAAAGAAGATGAATTTTGAAATCCTTTAGCATGCTTCTAATCTATCTTGAAAATTTCATTAATTTGAAGTTTTTCAATCTTGATTTTGAACACTGGACTTGGTGAACTCTTCATGGTAATATTTGAATCATTTCTTGTCATGAACTCATAAATATTTCAACTTGAACCATGGCTTAACTTTGAATTTAAACTTTGTAAGAAACAATGGATCAATTGGAACATAAGTCTTGAACTTTAATCACATAAATCCATAACTTTGACACTAAACATGGAACTTCTTTGGGCTAGTCTTGTAAGGAATAATATGAATCTTGAATTCTTGGAATTAATAGAACTTGATCTTTTTTGAATCTTGATCACATAGCTTGAATTTGGATGGATGAAATTGGGTATCGAACTGAATTTTCGTGCGACATCTTTGTGAACCTAACCTTGAAGAAGAACCCCTTGAACCTTGTAACTTTGTCATGAACTTCTCATTTAGATTTTGAATTTAAATGTTGGTGAAAACCACCTGAAAATCACCTGTAACTTAAACCCCTGAGTTTGAACTTCAACTGGATTTAAAACTTGAATAGATATAGGAACGTTGAGCTTGCGCTTTGTGTCCATAACTTTGAATTGGTTCACAAACTCATACCCTAAACGAGAGTCCTAAAACAAGCGATGAACTTAAACAAACTGTCCATTATTTGAATCTCAATTAAACCACGCAAGACAAATCTTAGAGCAAAATAAATGCCCAAAAATCTATCATCATTTGAAACATTCTTGAATTCACAAGTTTGTTACCTCCCATCTTCAATCAAGTCAATCACACTCTTCTTGACGGATGCATAGAAACATCTTGCTTTAATGAAACTCCGAGAAAACCCTTAGATCATGTCAAACCTTGTCACATGAACCAACGCCTTAGGGAGTCTTTGGAAATGAGGATACCATTTATAATTCAATTTACCATGAAGTTCCAACTAATTCTCAAATGATCATCCTTGAAACCAAAGGCAGAAAACACTAACTCTCCTCACGGAAACTTCTGAGAAATCTTGGACATAAATAACCTTGTACTGACAAAAGGGGCTATGAAAATGAGGGCATATCCTTTCCTCGTCTCCACATGATTTCAACATAACTTGCAGGGGATTAGTACACATACAAAGCTTCCATGAGCTTTGAATCTTCTGTAACAACCTTAACACTACAAATGAAAACAAACAAACAAAGTCTAGTAAATTGGTTAGTTATATATGTATGATTGACCTAAGATGAGGTCTAGAAGATCAAGGAATGATCATGGTGTGTCGCTTTCGTGAAAATAAGGTACCGACACAACAGAAGAGTCGCCACCTTTCGTTATTTATCCCTCGGAGCGGGAAAGGAAACGATCGGAAAAACCTAACGAAAAAGGGTAAAACAAGGCCGTCGCAACCATTGTCTGGGTTCGGGATTCGGTTACGCAAGGGGAAGGTATTAGCACCCCTCACGTCCGTCGTCCTCGACGGGATCCACGCTTGTTGTGTTTACTGGACGGGTTGGTTTATCTATCTACCTATCAAGGCTGGCTTAAACAGAAAAGAAAATGACTCGGCAAAGCGTCGCACTTTATGCCTACGTATTCTCATCAGAGAACGAGAAATCAGAGTCAACGTAGTTCGGCCTACGACGAGTTACGGAGAAGGTGGCTCGCCAATACATCAGTATTGTGCCTACGTACTCTCAACAGATATGAGAGATCAGAGCTTACGTAGTTCGGGACACTACAAATTATTTTCTATCTTTTACGGAAGAAGTGATTTTTATTGTGTTTGCAATTTCAATCGCACTAAAGACTATGACCTGAGAGTGAATGCGTCGCATGTCACCCAAAGGGTACCATACTAGACATCCAGACTGTGGAAAAGAAACTCTCCCACAATCCTTTCTCAGATAGCTTAAGGCTCGTGACGTACGAAAGAAATCATTCATGATTACTGTATCTTAAACTGTTTTGAGATGAGAAGAGAACAGGCTCAACTAGGAGGGAGACTATCAAGTCCTACTGTTGTCATGCCAAGGATTCATCCTATGGTTGAGGTTTGAAACAGGGAACTCCTAGATGTTATCATGCATAGGTTTCAACCTAAAGTTCTATCATCACTTCCTTATCAAAGAAAATGAGAGTCCTAAGGGATCATGTCAATGATACACAGAGACAGGTAAAGCACCAGCTTAAACAGTAAACAGATATACAGTAAAATTCATGCAATGCAAGTGAGGGAGGAAATGTGTGTGGGGCATCAGCCTCCACAAGCTCATCTCAACCTCAAGCCAGAATGAATAACAGTAATCATACTGAAAAGTAAAACATGCTGTCAAGCAAAATACAGTAAACTTCAATCATACAGAGGAAAGAGAATGCTATCAAGCAAAACAAACCACATGGGCAAGGGAGCAGGGCTCTACCGAATATCCGCAAGCAATGCCATACAGTAACAATACAAGCAGAGGGAGCAACTCAACCTCTAGTGCAATCATGCTCCTAGATTAGAGCTAGTCTAGATATGGACTTATTCTAATGCATCAAGCAAGTCAAACAAGGCACATCAATACAGAAAAGAAACAAAGAAGAAAGCAGATCAACTCCTCTCTCAACTCCAAGCCTCAGCTCTTCCAACAGCAACTTAGTCTTCAGACCTCCATCACTCTTGACAAATATCCATTTGCTTCTCCAGGTTTCAACCCTTCAACATAAGTTTCAGCTTATCCTCCTTCTCCCCAAGCTTCAGCTCTTCAGTCAGCTCCACCTTCAGGCTTCACTCTTAACCCCAAGTATCAACTTGATTCCTTCAAGATCTCCAAGCTTCAAAGTAGGTATCAACTCATCCTTTGATCTTCAAGCTTCAGCTCCTTAGGGTAGTATCAATTGCTTAGAGGTGTCAACTTCATCCTTCAATCTTTCCCAAGCCTCAGCTCTTCCTTCAATCTTTACTGGATCTTCATTGGGTCTTCAAGTATCAACTTGCTCTTGTTGCTTTCCAAGCTCTTCAAGCTTCAGCTGAAATGGCAATGCTCAGGGAATCATCCTCTTCCATACTCTTCAATGAAGTCTTCATCTTCACACTCAAGCCCAACATCTCTCAAGATACTCAAACCTGAAGAAATCACTTAACTGGATAAGCTGGGGTGTTAAACTGCTTATTGACCACCAAAGGTGACCTATAAGGGTTTAACATCAAAGGAATGGTTCCCTCAAAGGTTCTACCTCCTAGGTACCATCACTTATCCCTCCAAAGGAGGGAGGTGAATACCATGGAAGGACCTTGAATCATGGGGAGGAATGGAGGTGAAAGATACCATCCATGTTTAAGAAAGAAGTTAACTAATTCTAAGCTCTTCCTAATCCCTAACCCTAAAACAACAACAAAACAAACAAGACTCCAAGCTCTCAAGCTCCTTCTTCAATCTCCAAGTCTCCTACTATGCTCCTCCATGCTCCTCAAAGCAAGACCAAGCCCACCAAGCCCAGCAAAAACCCACAAAGCAAGGCAAACAAAAATACAAGCCCACAAGGGCAACACAAACAACAATCAACTACAAAAATCAATTAAAAATAGTATACTATCATATTAAAATCTAATCTAATTTCTAGGGGATCCTATATACCTACCCTTAATACCCTATATGTTCCAATATCTATCTTGACCTAGAAACCCTATATTCTAGTGTTTTTGTGGACCTATGTTAAGGATTGACCTAAATCTACACAACCTAAAGTCATCTAATCAAAACTAATCAAAAATTCATCACAAAACTATGGAATAAATCTAGAGGGGAGCTAAAGTCCTAATCTAACTATCCTAAAAATAATGGCCTAAAAATATGAAGGGAACTAGTAGAACAAAATTCTACAAGTCTATGCATCAACCTAAAAGGAATTAAAATGCTATTAAAAGAGAAAATACACAAAAAATATTAAAAATGCATGAAATGAAAATACTTTGATTTTATAGTTTTCTAGACATTAACATGAAATGGGAGAAAAACTCCCCATGCAAAAATCATCATTTTTCTATTTATTATGATTTTTCAAAGATTAAAGAAAAATGGGGAAAAAGAAATTAAAATGAGAAATGCTTGGTGTGAATAGCAATTATGTTCAGTACAATATCCAGATGGCCCCAAAATGGGGGTGCAAACAACAATACGTGCTAGGCCCAGTTTTCATCAGAAAATCAATTAACAAAATATAAAGAAAAAGAAAAATGAACGGTGCAGTTAGTAACAAAAAATAGTTCAATTCCTGATTGGGCCATGACTTGGGGTGTGAATATCAATTGAGCCCAAGACCTCCTTTAATGAAACGCTTTGTTTCATTGCCTTCAAACTTCTCTTCACACGTGAGAATAGATCGTGGCTGTGGGATCCAGATGGAGTCAACAAGTCTTCGCCTCATCCAACGGTTAAAACGTTGTCTTCTTCATTTGAATAGGGTTTGGAGGGAAGAACAGCCATGGAAGCTCAGAGCTTCAAGCTCATCCTCTCCAACTCGAACCTCATCAATCCTCCATGAAAAACTGAAATTCAAAACCCTAATCTGTCCAGAATTTCCCCCTGAATCTAACCATGACATCAAAATCCACTGAAACTTCCTCAAACTTAAAACACGAATCAAACCTCCAAATATGCTCAGGAATCAAAGTTCATCATTCTTGCAATTAATTACCTCAGAATGATCACCACCTCACACTGGTTAATTCTTGATATCAAACTCATGCTATAGCTCACATAACTCGTGTTTTTGGTCAAAACAAAAATGGTGTCATCAACTGAAACTTCACCAATTGATCTCAAACTTCCCAGAATCCATCACCTAATTGTCTCTAACCGTTCTAACCTAACAATTCTACCTAATCATGCTTAAATCATGGTGTAGAAGAAAAGTTACTAACCTGTCAAATCTTGATTAACAGATAGGGTAAACCTTCACTGCAAGCCCTCAAACTCTTCAGAATCAATCCTTGAATGATGATCTTGCTACTGTTTGCAAAAGATTGGACCAAGAAAGCCTGAATCTCCAAAACCGATTATGACTTGCAACCTTCAAAATCCAAAAGCTATCTCCTCAATTCTCCAAGGTTTTGCTCTCAATTTGGTATGCACAGCTTTAGTGTGATCAATGGAATGTGTTTGGATTGAAAGAAGAAATGGAAATGGATCAGAATGTGGAATTTGATTTCAACTTGCAATGGAAGCAATTGAAATGGCTATCTCACTATTCTCTCTAATCTCTCACCAACCTTGCATCTGAGCAAGTTCTAAATCATATATAGAATGCATTGGACCTCTCTAGAACCATCTGGAACCATCCAATGAGAAATTGGGATTCTCATGTCATGAGTTTATGATTTCATCTTATCTCATGCATCATCTCATGCCAAGCCTCTTGCAACAACTCATTATGACTTGAAATTCTCCTTAGATAAGATATGGGATGTGTTAAGATACTTAGCAAGCTTGTACATTGCCTTTCCTTGTGTTTTGCCTTTGTACCTTAAGATGCAAGCAACCATTTTCCAAAGCAAGTCCATGATCTAGGCCTTAATTCAAAAAAGTGGCTGAACCATTGTTTCTAAAATGTTATTTGGAGTCAAAATGACCTATTATATGCCATGGTTTGGATGTGTAACTTGGAAATTTCAATTTCCAACTTCAACTTATTTAACTTATGCCTCCATTTTAGGTCATTTTTATCATTTTTTGCTACAAGCCTTTTCAACATCTTATGACCTCCCTACTAGCCTTAAAACATCATTTTAAGCAAGTTTTATGTTGAAGATTTTTCCATTTGAAGCTTGGAAATAGGAGTTATGGCCTTATGCTTGAAATGACCTATAATCTCCAAATGACCAAAATGCCCTTGACTTGTCAAAGCCATAACTTGAGTTCTACAAATCCTATCAAGGACTTATAGTAGTCTCTAGAAAGCTAAGAAGATGAGGAACAAGATTCATATTGACCAAAAGTTCATAGGAATCATCCTTCTTGGGCAAACGTTGGATGCAAGTTGGGTGACTTTCAAGGCCCCAGATTCACATACCTCAGATGACCTGTAACTTGTCAAAGTCATAACTTGAGCTCTACAAATCCTATCAAGGATTTCTAGTACTAAAATGAAAGCTAAGAGCAAGCTCTACAACATTCATGTTGGGGGTAAGATGAGATGACAATCACATCTTGAGCTAAACTGCCTTGAAGATAGGGATCAAACTAGGGGATTTTACACTGTCAAGCCTTAGAAACCCTAGCTTGAAACTTCTCAAACTCCTCAATCATGATGAGTTGACTTTGGAATCATCCTTATAGCATCTCAATGCATCAATCCATGATCACATGGCTCTTGGATTAGGTCTCAACCCTCTCCAAATCATCAGTTGACCTAGGGCTGACCCAGTCAAACCCTGACTGCACCACTCATGGCTGAGTCTTCTTATTCTTGTACAATGGCATCTCTAGGCTTTATGATGGCTTTCAAGACATCTCATAAGCTCTCTCAAAGCTTCAAGTCCATCCTCATAGCTTCAGAATCATCTGAGGAGCTCCCACAACTCTCAAGTTAGGGGGCACACAACCTTGGTTTCAACCAATCTCTCTGAGGATCTTCTCACTTCTCTAACAAGGATATCAACCCTTGAAAACTTGAATAACCTTCTTGGCTAGCTTCAAAGTCTTGTATAGCTCTTGATTGGTAATCATACCTCTTGATGAACACAAGCTAGGTAAATAAATGTTGGTCAAATTTTGGGGTGCAACAGCTGCCCCTATTCAAACGGCTTGAACCTGACTAGGTGAGGAGCGAACGGCTCTCAACCAATCAAGGTAAAAGACGGTTGAATACCAACAAACCCGAAAATTTGCCAACTGCGCAAGTACACGGTACTCTGATGGGAACAAATCTTCGAAAACTGAAATATTGGTTGCACGATAACTAGCTGGAGACTTGGTCACACGGTAACCGGTAATACATGGTCGATCATGCCGTCAGGCATCAAGATTCCTCGGGACTCATCAGGTCAACCATCAGGTTGATCATGTTAAATCATGCCGTCAGGCATTCAAAGAAAACTTTCGGGCATCAGCCAGACTTCATCAGCAAGTCGGGAATAGAATTCATGGTCAATCATGAACCAATTGGGAATATCCAAACCTCTGCCATCAGGCACTCTGCATCAGCTGAGGGAACTGCTTCATTAACATTTGGACTTCAATCATCAAGTCTTCAGGGGAAGTTTCAACTTCGCTGTTCAGAAACCTGTTGGGGATGACGCATCTCCGCTGGGGATTCTGGAGAACTATCAAGTAACTCTGCTTTGGGGATCCAGAAATCATTCTGGATGAATCAACTCTGCTGAGGACTTCAAGAATCATCTTGGACGCATAACTCCGCTGGGGACTTCAAGAATCATCCTGAACCGGGGACTATGCTGGAGTTTTCAGGAATCATCCTGAGCAAACACTCTGCTGGGGACTCTAAGCATCAGCTTGAGCCACCAACTCTGGAGACTGCACTGGGGATCTTAAGAATCACCTTAAGCAAACGACCTCGCTAGGGCATTCAAGAATCATCTTGAGCCGAAGACTTCGCTGGGGGCTTCAAGAATCATCTTGAGCAAGCGACTTCGTTGGGGAGAATTTCAGGAATCATCCTGAGCAATCAATTCTACGGCGGAACACCTGCAAAACAAGAATGGTAACAACCTAGATCATGTTTATTAAGCATATGCTTCGGCAATGGCACAATGCTCCACACGGTGGAAATGCTATGCGTTTATGATAAATGCTATGCAGTCATGCACAATGATGCGATCCCGTCAGCAAAATAAATGCTGAAGGGAGAATCCTCCTGTCAAGGAGAAAGAACCACTCAGATAGGGGGAGGAATCATCCTGCCGAGGAGCACAAGGTCACACCAATCTCAGTTGGACTCCGCAGGGGACACAACTTCAGTTGACTGCTGCGGGGGAACGAAGCTCTACGAGAACCTGGACCTGCTGAGGGAAAGCGATGTCAATCGCGGGACTAAACTGCACGGCCTTCACGACTACTTCCCTGAAAATGATGACTCCGGTGGGGAAACACAACATCAGCTACTCAACACTCCACTGGGGAAAACCAATCATGGTCCCGAGCGGCTTCCAAGGACTCAGGTCTCTTGGGGATCTGCAAACTCGGCAGAGGAAGGAGAAATCATTCTGCTTGTCGGGGAGAGTGCGACTCTGTGGGGAATCTCAATTCCGCTGGAGACTTCAGTCTGGGACCATCAGTTGCTGCACACTTCGGTATGACTCAGCTGAGGAGATGACGTTCCTTCAGGATGCATCTGATTGGGGAGAGAATCTTCTCTGCCTGGGGAGACATATCAATGCTTACAATCTCGTTTTCAGACTCTGCGGGGAGAGGCTGCTGAACTTTGCGGGAGAAGGAGGAATCATCCTGCTTGGGGATGCGCACGGCACACTGCCTGGAATATGCTACACCTGTAACAACACAAACAAACAGACAAGATACCCTTCTCAAAGGGACCTACCAAGGTTATCATCTTGTGACAATGTTCAAGTAATTCATTGTTTCAACAATCAGTGGCCTAGGCCAGTAAGTTTATGTATGCGCATTTTATCAAAAACATCGGCGTTCTTTTTTGCAAACAAAACAGGTAAATGCTAAACAGGCAAACATAATTGCTGAATAGTATACATTTTATTGATAACGAACCCCTGAATGGGTAAAAATGTTTTACAACAGATGCAAGCTCCTGGAATGAGGAAGCCGCGCAAAATAATAAAACATAAATATACATCAGTATATGCAAATGTCGGCAACAAGGCGTAGACGAACACCATGAGTTAATCCCTCTATGACCCACTCGACTTCGATACTTCTCCGACGCTTCATCTTCCGAAGAGATTGATTCAGATAAACGGCCCTCAGGTCTTCCAAACCACTAAACAAAGAAAGTCCACACGCGGAACACAGTCATTTGCTTTTTCAAATCCCTAACTTTTGCGTGAACCGCCCTTTGCGGGTTTTCAGTTCACCGGGATACCCTTTTTTGCCAAAGTCGCCCATCCGGGTTTTCGACTTTGCAGGTGTACATTTTTTTCAGTTTACATCCCTAATTTTTGCCCGAACCTTTTTCTTTTTTATGGTTCGTCGGGATGCCCCATTTTTGCCTGGACTCTCTTTTTTCTGTCCAGCGGGTCGCTTTTAAGCAAAGTATTTTTTAACTGCGTCTGCGTTCACCGGGGATGCAAAATCTTCACCATCCATCGTGGATAAAAACAAAGCTCCTCCTGAGAAGACCTTGTTGACGACGTACGGACCTTCGTAATTGGGAGTCCACTTGCCCCGGTGATCGGAGTGTGGAGGAAGAATCTTCTTCAGGACGAGATCACCCGTCTGAAAGCTCCTAGGACGCACCTTCTTATCATAAGCTTTCTTCATTCGGCTTTGGTACAGACGACCATGCGCAATCGATGCCAACCTCTTCTCGTCCATCAGGCTGAGTTGGTTCAGTCGGTTCTCAATCCATTCTGCCTCGTCGAGTTTCACATCAACCAAAACTCGCAAAGAAGGGATCTCCACTTCTAACGGTAGGACAACTTCCATACCGTACACCAAGGAGAAAGGAGTTGCCCCGGTTGATGTACGTACCGTGGTACGATAACCGTGCAGTGCGAATGGCAACATCTCGTGCCAATCTTTGTAGGTCACAACCATCTTTTGAACGATCTTCTTGATGTTCTTATTGGCCGCTTCAACGGCGCCATTCATCTTCGGCCGGTAAGGAGATGAGTTGTGGTGTTCAATCTTGAAACTCTGGCACAACTCCTTCATTATCTTGTTATTCAGATTCAAACCATTATCAGTAATGATCCGCTCGGGAACTCCGTAACGAGAGATGATGTCCCTCTTTATGAATTTAGCCACCACCTGCTTGGTCACATGAGCATGCGAGGCTGCCTCCACCCACTTGGTGAAGTAGTCGATAGCTACTAGAATGAAGCGATGACCGTTAGATGCAGTGGGCTCGATCTTGCCTATCATGTTGATGCCCCACATGGAGAACGGCCACGGGGAGGACATGACATTTAACGGGCACGGCGGCACATGAACTTTATCAGCATAAATCTGGCATTTATGACATCTCTTCGCGAATTTAAAGCAATCTGATTCCATCGTCAGCCAGTAGTACCCTGCTCTCAGGATCTTCTTCGTCATAGAATGCCCGCCGGCGTGCGTACCAAATGTGCCTTCATGGACTTCTTCCATGAGCATACTCGCCTCTTTCTCATCTACACATCTGAGTAGCACGAGATCGTGGTTTCTTTTATACAAAACTCCATCAGGATTGAGATAAAAATTTCCAGACAACCTCCTCAGAGTCTTCTTATCCTGGGTTGACGCACCCGCAGGATACTCCTTAGTCATAAGGAAAGTCTGGATGTCATGGAACCATGGCTTGTCGTCGGCGGCTTCCTCGATCGCAAAGACAAATGCAGGTCTATCAAGACGAGAAAGGACAATTCTTGGAGCCTCATTCCAAAAATTGACTTTATACATTGAAGCCAACGTGGCTAAGGCATCAGCCATCTGATTTTCGGCCCTGGGCACATGATGGAGTTCCACTCGATCAAAGAACAGAAGCAGCCTTCTGGCGTAGTTCATGTACGGCACCAAATTTGATTGACGAGTCTCCCACTCCCCTTTAATCTGGTTGATCACAAGCGCCGAGTCACCATATACGTCTAGGTTCTTGATTCTCAAATAAATTGCCTCTTCTAGACCCATGATGCATGCTTCGTATTCCGCTTCATTATTGGTGACTGGAAACTTCAGTCTCGCAGTGAACAGGATATGGGATCCGTGGGGAGTCGTGATGACCACCCCTATGCCACTTCCGTAGGAATTAACCGCCCCGTCAAATATCAATTTCCACTGGGACTTCCTATCTGGCCCCTCGTCGGGCAACGGCTCATCGCAATCTTTCGCTTTGAGAAACATGATACCTCATCAGGGAATTCAAATTTCATCGGCTGGTAATCCTCGACCGGCTGTTCGGCAAGGTAATCAGACAATACGCTTCCCTTGATGGCTTTCTGGGACACGTACTGAATATCATATTCCGTCAACACCATTTGCCATCTGGCAATCCTGCCCGAAAGTGCTTGCTTCTCGAAGACGTACTTGATCGGATCCATCTTCGAAATTAGCATGGTGGTGTGATTGAGCATGTACTGTCGTAGACGTTTGGCAGCCCAGGCTAGTGCACAACACATCTTCTCCAGCATCGAGTAGCGAGATTCACAGTCAGTGAACTTTTTACTCAAGTAGTAAATGGCATGCTCCTTTCTTCCCGTCTCGTCGTGCTGACCGAGAACACACCCCATACTATTCTCAAGAACTGTCAAGTACATGATTAGTGGCCGTCCAGCCACTGGGGGTATCAAGATTGGAGGTTCTTGAAGATACTGCTTTATCTTATCAAATGCCTTCTGGAAATCCTCATTCCAGATGATCGCCTGATCTTTCTTTAAAAGCTTGAACATCGGTTCACACGTGGCCGTGAGCTGAGAGATAAACCTTGCAATGTAGTTTATTCTGCCCAAGAAACCACGAAATTCTTTTTCTGTTTTTGGCACTGGCATTTCTTGTATGGCTTTTATTTTCGCAGGATCAACCTCGATGCCTCGTTCGCTCACGATAAACCCCAGTAACTTTCTGGACCGCACTCCGAAAGTACATTTGTTAGGATTCAGCCTCAACCTGAACTTCCTAAGCCTCTCAAAAAGCTTCAGTAAATTGACCAGATGTCCCTCCTCCATTTGGGACCTCGCAATCATGTCATCAACATAGACTTCAATCTCATGATGAATCATGTCATGAAACAAAGTTACCATAGCTCGTTGGTAAGTGGCCCCTGCGTTCTTCAGACCGAAAGGCATTACCTTGTAGCAAAATGTTCCCCAAGGAGTGATAAACGTCGTTTTCTCCATGTCCTCCGGCGCCATCTTGATCTGGTTGTAACCGGAGAAGCCATCCATGAACGAAAACACGGAGAACTGGGCTGTGTTGTCGACCAACACATCGATATGAGGCAACGGGAAATCGTCTTTAGGGCTTGCCCTATTCAAATCCCGATAATCGACGCACATTCGTACCTTACCGTCCTTCTTCGGTACAGGCACTATGTTGGCGACCCACGGAGGGTAAGTGGTGACCGCTAAGAAGCCAGCATCAAGCTGCTTTTGCACTTCTTCCTTGATCTTAACGGCCATATCTGGTCTCGTCCTCCTAAGCTTCTGCTTAACAGGAGGACAATCTTCTCGCAACGGCAAGCGGTGGACCACGATGTCAATGTCAAGTCCGGGCATATCTTCGTATGACCAAGCAAAGACGTCACTATACTCTCTCAGCATCTCGACTAATCTCTGCTTGACATCACTCTGCAGTGCAGCCCCTATCCTGATGTTTCTGACGAGTTCTTCAGAACCCAAATTCACGATCTCAATCTCCTCTTCATGAGGCAGAATAATTTTCTCCTATTGTTTCAACAAGCGGGCCAACTCTTCAGGAAGGTCCTCGTCTTCCTCAATCTCTTCTTCGGCTTGATAGATCGGGCAATCGAAGTCGAAGTGAGCCGTAGAAGGTCCAGAGTCGATGTCATCTGTTATGTGGATCCTGCAATAACAAGGGTTAAGTTTAAAACAAGGATGTGCAGGTTAGCACAAACCCCATTGCCATTTTATTGTTTTTCAAAACAAATATAATACAGGAATAACAGAGATCACAATATTTGCATACGAAGAAGAACGCCTTTGATTTATTAACAAAATGCATGTACATAATCCAACAAGGCCCTGACAATAAAACCACTATGCCCCGGGTAAGACATAGGGTTGTACAATGATTGGAAAAAGTAAATCATTACTCTTCGCTTGTCATCTGGATGATATCCTTGACGGACCAATTGTTGAGGCCCTCGCCTGGCTTGCTTGGATGGATCCAAGAGTCGAGGTCACAATCGCTATCTCCGCTGTCTTCAGACACCGCGTTGATGCTTTCGAAAATCATTCCGCCACTGGTAAACTGGATCGGCCCTTTACCTCGAGACGCACTGCTAGAAGAAGAAGAAGCTTCAGCTCCAGGAGAATATCCCAACCCGAACTTATCTTGCTTGTTAGGTATCTCCAAAATTCGCCCCCAGCCTGGGGTAGATCCGGCTTGGACAACGGCCCGAGCTTCCTTAAATGAGGAGAGAGTCATCTCTGGCTTTTCTGTGACTACAGGAGCTACGTCCTTCACTTTGACGGCTTCGAACGCTTGGCAAAGAGTCTCATGGATTTCGCCGTCCATCTCCACATACTTGAAGGACGACAAATGGATCACCATTATGTCTTTCTCGCCACACACGGTTACGATGCTTCCCCCGACAACATATTTGAGTTTCTGGTGCAACGTGGAGGTCACGGCACCAGCAACATGGATCCACGGCCGGCCCAAGAGACAACTGTAGGCAGGCATGATGTCCATAATATAAAAGACCGCGTCGAACGTTTCCGGGCCAACTTGGATTGGCAGGGTCACCTCCCCGAAAACATGTCTTTTAGTTCCGTCGAACGCTTTCACAACCAGATCACTGGGTGTGCAAATCACTCCACGAGTATCCAACTTCATTAATGCCTTCTTCGGAAGAACATTGAGCGACGACCCCGTGTCTACCAACACGTGAGACATAATCGTTCCCCTACACTCTATCGAGATGTGCAGTGCGCTATTGTGATTCCTCCCTTTCGGCGTCAGCTCTAGGTCAGTGAAGCCTAGCCCATTTCTGGCATTCACATGGGCTACGACCTCTTCTAGCTGATTTACCGATATTTCTTGCGGTACATAGGCGGTGTTCAACACCTTTAGCAGCGCATTGCGGTGTGCTTCAGAACACAACAACAAGTTCAAAATGGAAATCTTTGAGGGCGTCTGATGGAGATGATCCACAATCTTGTAGTCACTCTTTTTAATCAACCGCATAAACTCCTCGGCATCTTTAACAAGCAAGTCTTTTTCTGGCCCACGCGGGACCTCTTCAACGACTTTACTTTTACCCTTATCCGCCGCATCAGCTCTGACTGCTCTATCCGCCACGACCTCTGGTGGCGCAAACACTCTTCCGCTGCGAGTGATACCACTGACTCCTGCAAGGTTCTCCACAGTCGTCCCAAACGGTTCTAGCTCTAACCTCTGTCCGTTGCAGTAGACTTCAGCCCCATAATGCCACGGGACGGCGTTAGTGCTTTCGAAGGGTATCGGCCCAGCTTTGGTAATAGTAATCGTGGGAGGCCTGGGTGCAGAAATAGTTATCGGCCGGCGAGGGATGGTGATGGTGGCGACTTCATCGGCCTGCTTCAGCACTACCTCTCCTGATCCACTTTCAGCCCTCCGGCTAAACCGCAGAATCCCTTCAGTCATCAGACTTTGAATTCCTTCTACCAACTGTTCACATCCATCAGAACGTGTGGCACAGTCCATGCATAACTCTCCGTAACCTGGAAAGAACCCTCTTTTCAGCAACTTAGCTTTAACGAAGCTAAGCGGCGTCTTCAGATCTCTGACATCAGTCAACAAATCCAAATTTTCTTCTTCGATAATGGCGTTCACTCCGCCTCCCCTATGATTCGGCATAGGATTCTTCGCGACATTTGGCACATTATCGGAGAAGTTGATGATCTTGGCATCCACCATGTCCTGCACCTTGTGCTTGAAGGCTTTGCAGTTCTCTATTGTGTAGCCTGGTGCCCCTGAATGAAACTCACAAGTGGCATTCGCGTCGTACCCTGGCAGAGGTGCCCCTGTCAAGGGAGCCAGTGTCCTCTTCTGGATCAACTGTAGCTGAAGCAAAGTCTGTAACAGTTGTGCGTACGACATGGGCAGTGTCTCGAAGTGACGGTTCGCCAAAGGTGCCCGGTTCTGATACTTCCTGTATCCCTGTTGATTTGGTTGCTGCTGCTGCTGCGGAGCTGCCGGGATATTTATACTAGCCACCTGCTGGTGAGGACCTTTGCCCTTTCTTCGAGCGTTGGTCACAGCGCTCGCTTCTCCTTCCCGTCTTTTTCCAGCATACGGTTTCTTTCCGCCTCCTCCAACTAAGGATGACTCACCTTGAATTTTCCCAATCTTGATCCCATTTTCGACGTGCTCACCCGTGATAATGAGATCTGAGAATGTTCCGGACATACCGCTGACTAACTTCTCATAGTAAACCCCTGGGAGGGTGGCTACAAACATCTGCACGAGCTCACGTTCAACCATCGGCGGCTGAACCCTAGCTGCCAACTCACGCCACCGCTGGGCGTACTCCTTAAACCCTTCATTGTTCCTCTGCGACAGATTCTGCAGCTGGACTCGGTTCGGGGCCAAGTCGCTATTGTATTGGTAGTGGTGCACAAATGCTTCAGCAAGATCCTTCCATGTGCGCACACTAGTGGGCTCCAGACTCATGTACCACTCGAGGGATGGCCCGGAAAGACTGTCTTGGAAGAAGTGCATCAGCAACTTCTCGTCTTCGGAATGAGCAGACATCTTCCTGTAGTACGATCTCAGGTGGACACGAGGGCAAGTGGTGCCCTTATATTTTTCGAAGTCAGGTACCTTGAACTTAGGAGGCACCTTGAAATCAGCAATTAATCCCAACTTGGACATATCAACGCCCAAAGTATTCTGATTCTCGATATCTCTCATCTTGTCTTCAAGTGCCTTGAATCTAAGTCGTGCTTCAGCATTCAGCTCCCCTTCAGCACCTCTCTGAGAGAACACATCGTCCTGACGATCCTCTAGCCATGGCTGAGGCCCAAACAGATTCCCGACACCTGCATTGCCGTTGCCCAGCCCGCCATTGACATTAGCTCCCAGACTCCCATTACCGACGCCCCCCGTATTGAGTCCGATGTTGGCCATCACATTGCCGTTAGCACTGCCGTTGCCCCCGGTCACGGGAACACCATTCTGTGGAGTTTCAACTGGTGGAGGAGTAGGCACGGTCCTACCGTGGAGTACGCCGTTGCTATCAACCCTTGAAATCAAAGGCTAAACCAAAGTTCTGAGCTGCTCCTGGCCATTAGCGACCGCTTGCATGAGCTCCATGAAGCGATCCATCCTTTCGCGGAGTTCCTGAACATCAGTTTGCAGTTGCTCCATGATCCTGATTTGATTAGCTCTAGTAGGATAGCGGTGAATAGGTCTCTGATCAATCCTGGAACTACCTGAGACAACCTGAAATAACCTGAAATAACCTAGAAAACACAAAAGGGTTAGGAAAACAACAAAATGCTCGTTATGCAAATGCTTCATGCAAATGCAAATGTGTGTCTGTGCGTTAGGGAGATCTCCCCCGATCCTAGTGCCTGAGTGCCAGTGCTGCTAATAATAAGAAATCCGAGTCCAATCATGGAAATAACAATCTCATATATAAAGAAAGTCCATCAAGGCAGTACACAACATCAGCGAGTACAAGATGAATCAACAGCGTGACCTCAGCCAACAAGCCTGATGATGGTCAGCCTACAACAATGATCAAAACAAAAGGAATACAAATAGTCAAGTACGGCCACGGGCGCGATACTCTTCTAACAACTCCTTCGTTTCTGGATGATCAGGCAGGGTGAGTAACCCCTCGACGAGTAGTTCTCTCTGCACAATGGTGTACTGAAGTCCTTCGACCGAACCTTCCCATGCTCCTTCGCCGAAACAATCTTCTAACTTCCGCTTCTTGGACTCAGACGTCAGTTTGCGCTCCTTCAGGTTAGCGAGAGCCCTGTTGAGCTGGCCTTCGGCGGCGTATCTACGAGCGGTTTCTTCATCAAACCTCTTCTCACTATCCTTCACCTGGGCTTCCAGCTTGGAGATCTGTAGCATCAGCTTATCCTCCGGCTCTTTCCTGGTGGCCAGGGAAGCCTTCCAGTGCTGGTTGAACTTGGATATCCTCCGATATGCTTCGTCCAAGTGCTGCTTCTTCGTAGCCAGTATGTCGTTGACAGCTTTGAAGTCTTGACCCATGCGTTCATGCTCAGCTATCTGTTTAGTCAGGTTTGTACCCAGCTGGTTCACCAACTCTGTCTGCCTTTTGAAAGAATGAACGGCTCCGTTCCTCTCGCTTCGGAGCTGAGTCAACTCTTTCTCCAGTTCCTCATTCGCCCGCTTCAATTCATCTCGCTCAGCTAACACCTGATTATGCTGCTGAATGGGCATAGTAGTAGGCTCTTCAATCATTGGAGGGCTTTCTGGCTTGGCACGAGGAAATGGCATCCCTATAGCATCTGCTCTAGCTCTGATCCACGTCGCGTACGGAGGGTAGGCTTGGTTGTTGCTTCTCCCCAGCAATGGTTTTCCTCGCTTACTGATACCATTCCAGGCGTGCTGAAGCTTGGATAACAGATCCCCCTCTAGAAGACCAGTGAGGTACAGAGATTCCTGCACCTCTTCATCCTTGGGCGGAGCTCTCAAAGCGTAGGCGAACTGTCGGACCAACAAAGACAGATTGTAGTTTATACAGCCTTTCCGGCCTATCAAAGGCACGCTTGGAAACCCGCTGCAGCTGAAGATCACCTCAGTACCCAGCCTATCTCTGTCAAACCAGTCAATATCCTCTGCAGATAAACTCATCAGACGCTCGTACCACTCAGCTGTGGCTGCAGACGAGACAAAAGGACCCCTCTTGGTCAGATGGCTATCAAGCCATTTATAAAGCAAGGGTACACAGCATGAGACATTCTTGCCCCTCCTGTTCTCATTTTTGTAGTGGACTGAATGGTAGACATCTCCTATCAAGGTAGGGACTGGATTCCCTGAAGCAAAGATATGAAATGCATCGAAGTCTACAAAATCGGGCATATTGGGGAACAAAATAATGCCATATATGCACAAGGCGAGGATGGCATTGAATGCGACCCAACATCCGTCCTTAGCGCACTGCTGAGCCTTTCCCACTAAAAACTGCAAGGAGAAACTAGGAACCTTGTTCCAACTAGTCAATACCAACTCGGAGGCGTCCAGGTGAAGTGAAGGGGCTAAACCAGCCAAATCAGGCTCAGCGTCCATACGAACAAAAGGCATCTTCCTCTTGATAGACACACCTAACAAATCAGCATATTCTTCCAGCGTAGGTGCGAGAGCAAAATCCTGAAAAGTGAAACATCTCAACGGAGGGTCGTAGAACTGCAGTAGAGCGTGCAACCCATTCAACTCGAACACAAAAGGTTTACGAACCAAACCGAGCAATTTGCCATAAGATTTTTTGAACTCATCCCTCACAGAATCATCTGCTAAAGCTATCAAACCAGTCAACTTAACCACATCAGGGGCAGAGAACTTGTAAGCCACGATCTTCCTCAGAGAGCCCATAACAATACAATAGGAGGCAAGAAATCCTGGATCGGGGAAAACGGTACCTGCAACACAGACACACGTTAATGAAATGCAAATGAGTATGCGATAGGACCACAAATCTGCTCTGTCAAGAACAACCATCTGATAGGGCCATATACATAGGACCATAATTCTGCTCTGTCAAGAACAAATGTCTGATAATAAGGACCTCTGATACAGGACCAAGAAACTGCTCTATCAAGAACAAACATACATCTGCTGATGAGATCTTCAGACCCCAATCATAAATCTGCTCTGTCAAGAACAAACAACTGATGACCAAACTCTGCTCTATCAAGAACAAACATCTTATAATGAGATCCTCAGACCCCAGTCATAAACCTGCTATGTCAAGAACAAATACACATCTGATGATAAGATCCTCTGATCAAAACCTGCTCTATCAAGAACAAATGCACATCTAATGATAAGATCCTCTGATCAAAACCTGTTCCATCAAGAACAAATACATATCTGCAGATGAGAACCTCAGATCCCAACAAAATTGATCCACTATCAAGAAAACCAGGTGGTCTGAAGGTCAAAGTTTCCTGCAATAAACCCAACCCTGCTCACAGGTATGAACCTAAACTTACTCAAGTTCGGCATCCTATGCGTTCATCAGCGTCACAGACATTCAAGAGGGGTGATACGATACCTAGAAGGTGTGGCATCACCAGCTCATGAAGCGGCCTCACTCGGCTGAATCACAAATATTTAATCGGTCCCCAGAGTCGACAATCCACCAAACCAGCAACCGTCTCAACCCAAAGGGTTGAAAGAGAAGCCAACCGGGAGAACCTCGTCTGAGCGTGGATTTCATGAGACACTAGTGCCTGCAAAGCAAGCACGCGCCCACTAATTTCCACAACTAATTCTATGGTGCACTCAAGCCTGGGTCTGGCTTCTCACTCATCAAAATGCCCCTCCCACAACAGCACAGATAATCATATCATACTGAAAATAAAATGCGGGAAATAAAATGCGAGAGATAAACACAACCCAACAAGTAATCATACAAGCGCTAGGATTGACCCTCATAGGGAACCGGAGAACCAGAGATTCTGGGTTCGATCCCCAGCAGAGTCGCCAGCTGTCGCCTTCGCGAAAATAAAGTGTCGGCACAACAGAAGAGTCGCCACCTTTCATTATTTATCTCTCGGAGCGGGAAAGGAAACGATCGGAAAAACCTAACGAAAAAGGGTAAGACAAGGTCGTCGCAACCATTGTCTGGGTTCGGGAGTCAGTTACGCAAGGGGAAGGTATTAGCACCCCTCACGTCCGTCGTACTCGACGGGATCCACACTTTTTGTGTTTACTGGACGGGTTGGTTTATCTATCTACCTATCAAGGCTGGCTTAAACAGAAAAGAAAATGACTCGGCAAAGCGTCGCACTTTATGCCTACGTATTCTCATCAGAGAACGAGAAATCAGAGTCAACGTAGTTCGGCCTACGACGGGTTACGGGGAAGGTGGCTCGCCAATACATCAGTATTGTGCCTACGTACTCTCAACAGATATGAGAGATCAGAGCTTACGTAGTTCGGGACACTACGGATTATTTTCTGTCTTTTACGGAAGAAGTGATTTTTATTGTGTTTGCAATTTCAATTGCACTAAAGACTATGACCTGAGAGTGAATGCGTCGCATGTCACCCAAAGGGTACCATACTAGACATCCAGACTGTGGAAAAGAAACTCTCCCACAATCCTTTCTCAGATAGCTTAAGGCTCGTGACGTATGAAAGAAATCATTCATGATTACTGTATCTTAAACTGTTTTGGGATGAGAAGATAACAGGCTCAACTAGGAGGGAGACTATCAAGTCCTACTGTTGTCATGCCAAGGATTCATCCTATGGTTGAGGTTTGAAACAGGGAACTCCTAGAAGTTATCATGCATAGGTTTCAACCTAAAGTTCTATCATCACTTCCTTATCAAAGAAAATGAGAGTCCTAAGGGATCATGTCAATGATACACAGAGACAGGTAAAGCATCAGCTTAAACAGTAAACAGATATACAGTAAAATGCATGCAATTCAAGTGAGGGAGGAAATGTGTGTGGGGCATCAACCTCCACAAGCTCATCTCAACCTCAAGCCAGAATGAATAACAGTAATCATACTGAAAAGTAAAACATGCTGTCAAGCAAAATACAGTAAACTGCAATCATACAGAGGAAATAGAATGCTATCAAGCAAAACAAACCACATGGGCAAGGGAGCAGGGCTCTACCGAATATCCGCAAGCAATGCCATACAGTAACAATACAAGCAGAGGGAGCAACTCAACCTCTAGTGCAATCATGCTCCTAGATTAGAGCTAGTCTAGATATGGACTTATTCTAATGCATCAAGCAAGTCAAACAAGGCACATCAATACAGAAAAGAAACAAAGAAGAAAGCAGATCAACTCCTCTCTCAACTCCAAGCCTCAGCTCTTCCAACAGCAACTCAGTCTTCAGACCTCCATCACTCTTGACAGATATCCATTTGCTTCTCCAGGTTTCAACCCTTCAACATAAGTTTCAGCTTATCCTCCTTCTCCCCAAGCTTCAGCTCTTCAGTCAGCTCCACCTTCAGGCTTCACTCTTAACCCCAAGTATCAACTTGATTCCTTCAAGATCTCCAAGCTTCAAAGTAGGTATCAACTCATCCTTTGATCTTCAAGCTTCAGCTCCTTAGGGTAGTCTCAATTGCTTAGAAGTGTCAACTTCATCCTTCAATCTTTCCCAAGCCTCAGCTCTTCCTTCAATCTTTACTGGATCTTCATTGGGTCTTCAAGTATCAACTTGCTCTTGTTGCTTTCCAAGCTCTTCAAGCTTCAGTTGAAATGGCAATGCTCAGGGAATCATCGTCTTCCATACTCTTCAATGAAGTCTTCATCTTCACACTCAATCCCAACATCTCTCAAGATACTCAAACCTGAAGAAATCACTTAACTGGATAAGCTGGGGTGTTAAACTGCTTATTGACCACCAAAGGTGACCTATAAGGGTTTAACATCAAAGGAATGGTTCCCTTAAAGGTTCTACCTCCTAGGTACCATCACTTATCCCTCCAAAGGAGGGAGGTGAATACCATGGAAGGACCTTGAATCATGGGGAGGAATGGAGGTGAAAGATACCATCCATGTTTAAGAAAGAAGTTAACTAATTCTAAGCTCTTCCTAATCCCTAACCCTAAAACAACAACAAAACAAACAAGACTCCAAGCTCTCAAGCTCCTTCTTCAATCTCCAAGTCTCCTACTATGCTCCTCCATGCTCCTCAAAGCAAGACCAAGCCCACCAAGCCAAGCAAAAACCCACAAAGCAAGGCAAACAAAAATACAAGCCCACAAGGGCAACACAAATAACAATCAACTACAAAAATCAATTAAAAATAGTATACTATCATATTAAAATCTAATCTAATTTCTAGGGGATCCTATATACCTACCCTTAATACCCTATATGTTCCAATATCTATCTTGACCTAGAAACCCTATATTCTAGTGTTTTTGTGGACCTATGTTAAGGATTGACCTAAATCTACACAACCTAAAGTCATCTAATCAAAACTAATCAAAAATTCATCACAAAACTATGGAATAAATTTAGAGGGGAGCTAAAGTCCTAATCTAACTATCCTAAAAAGAATGGCCTAAAAATATGAAGGGAACTAGTAGAACAAAATTCTACAAGTCTATGCATCAACCTAAAAGGAATTAAAATGCTATTAAAAGAGAAAATACACAAAAAATATTAAAAATGCATGAAATGAAAATATTTTGATTTTATAATTTTCTAGACATTAACATGAAATGGGAGAAAAACTCCCCATGCAAAAATCATCATTTTTCTATTTATTATGATTTTTCAAAGATTAAAGAAAAATGGGGAAAAAGAAATTAAAATGAGAAATGCTTGGTGTGAATAGCAATTATGTTCAGTACAATATCCAGATGGGCCCAAAATGGGGGTGCAAACAACAATACGTGCTAGGCCCAGTTTTCATCAGAAAATCAATTAACAAAATATAAAGAAAAAGAAAAATGAACGGTGCAGTTAGTAACAAAAAATAGTTCAATTCCTGATTGGGCCATGACTTGGGGTGTGAATATCAATTGAGCCCAAGACCTCCTTTAATGAAACGCTTTATTTCATTGCCTTCAAACTTCTCTTCACACGTGATAATAGATCGTGGCTGTGGGATCCAGATGGAGTCAACAAGTCTTCGCCTCATCCAACGGTTAAAACGTTGTCTTCTTCATTTGAATAGGGTTTGGAGGGAAGAACAACCATGGAAGCTCAGAGCTTCAAGCTCATCCTCTCCAACTCGAACCTCATCAATCCTCCATGAAAAACTGAAATTCAAAACCCTAATCTGTCCAGAATTTCCCCCTGAATCTAACCATGACATCAAAATCCACTGAAACTTCCTCAAACTTAAAACACGAATCAAACCTCCAAATATGCTCAGGAATCAAAGTTCATCATTCTTGCAATTAATTACCTCAGAATGATCACCACCTCACACTGGTTAATTCTTGATATCAAACTCATGCTATAGCTCACATAACTCGTGTTCTTGGTCAAAACAAAAATGGTGTCATCAACTGAAACTTCACCAATTGATCTCAAACTTCCCAGAATCCATCACCTAATTGTCTCTAACCGTTCTAACCTAACAATTCTACCTAATCATGCTTAAATCATGGTGTAGAAGAAAAGTTACTAACCTGTCAAATCTTGATTAACAGATAGGGTAAACCTTCACTGCAAGCCCTCAAACTCTTCAGAATCAATCCTTGAATGATGATCTTGCTACTGTTTGCAAAAGATTGGACCAAGAAAGCCTGAATCTCCAAAACCGATTATGACTTGCAACCTTCAAAATCCAAAAGCTATCTCCTCAATTCTCCAAGGTTTTGCTCTCAATTTGGTATGCACAGCTTCAGTGTGATCAATGGAATGTGTTTGGATTGAAAGAAGAAATGGAAATGGATCAGAATGTGGAATTTGATTTCAACTTGCAATGGAAGCAATTGAAATGGCTATCTCACTATTCTCTCTAATCTCTCACCAACCTTGCATCTGAGCAAGTTCTAAATCATATATAGAATGCATTGGACCTCTCTAGAACCATCTGGAACCATCCAATGAGAAATTGGGATTCTCATGTCATGAGTTTATGATTTCATCTTATCTCATGCATCATCTCATGCCAAGCCTCTTGCAACAACTCATTATGACTTGAAATTCTCCTTAGATAAGATATGGGATGTGTTAAGATACTTAGCAAGCTTGTACATTGCCTTTCCTTGTGTTTTGCCTTTGTACCTTAAGATGCAAGCAACCATTTTCCAAAGCAAGTCCATGATCTAGGCCTTAATTCAAAAAAGTGGCTGAACCATTGTTTCTAAAATGTTATTTGGAGTCAAAATGACCTATTATATGCCATGGTTTGGATGTGTAACTTGGAAATTTCAATTTCCAACTTCAACTTATTTAACTTATGCCTCCATTTTAGGTCATTTTTATCATTTTTTGCTACAAGCCTTTTCAACATCTTATGACCTCCCTACTAGCCTTAAAACATCATTTTAAGCAAGTTTTATGTTGAAGATTTTTCCATTTGAAGCTTGGAAATAGGAGTTATGGCCTTATGCTTGAAATGACCTATAATCTCCAAATGACCAAAATGCCCTTGACTTGTCAAAGCCATAACTTGAGTTCTACAAATCCTATCAAGGATTTCTAGTACTCTATAGAAATATAAGAAGATGCGGAACAAAATTCATGTTGACCAAAAGTTCATAGGAATCATCCTTCTTGGGCAAAAGTTGGATGCAAGTTGGGTGACTTTCAAGGCCCCAAATTCACATACCTCAGATAACCTGTAACTTGTTAAAGTCATAACTTGAGCTCTACAAATCCTATCAAGGACTTCTAGTACTCAAATTAAAGCTAAGAGCAAGCTCTACAAAATTCATGTTGGGGGTAAGATGAGATGACAATCAAATCTTGAGCTAAACTGCCTTGAAAATAGTGATCAAACTAGGGGATTTTACACTGTCAAGCCTTAGAAACCCTAGCTTGAAACTTCTCAAACTCCTCAATCATGATGAGTTGACTTTGGAATCATCCTTATAGCATCTCAATTCATCAATACATGATCACATGGCTCTTGGATTAGGTCTCAACCCTCTCGAAATCATCAGTTGACCTAGGGCTGACCCAGTCAAACCCTGACTGCACCACTCATGGCTGAGTCTTCTTATTCTTGTACAATGGCCTCTATAGGCTTTATGATGGCTTTCAAGACATCTCATAAGCTCTCTCAAAGCTTCAAGTCCATCCTCATAGCTTCAGAATCATCTGAGGAGCTCCCACAACTCTCAAGTTAGGGGGCACACAACCTTGGTTTCAACCAATCTCTTTGAGGATCTTCTCACTTCTCTGACAAGGATATCAACCCTTGAACACTTGAATAACCTTCTTGGCTAGCTTCAAAGTCTTGTATAGCTCTTGATTGGTAATCATACCTCTTTATGAACACAAGCTAGGTAAATAAATGTTGGTCAAATTTTGGGGTGCAACATGGTGCTCTATGAAATTATTCTTATGCTTTAATATTGATAAATTCTTCATGCTTACTACTAGTTTTTTATTAGCTAGCTTTCTCCATAGTTTCAATGTTTTTATTTGATATTTGAAAGGTAGTTATCATTTATACATCCAAGATTTTCATCTATCAGATGTTAAACTTTAGAGATAGATTTAGGTTTAATATATGCATGAACTATCGAAGCTTAATGTTATTGTATTGGCCAATAGGCTGAAAAATCATCTATTAGACAATATGATTGATTTCACGTTGTTGACTCACACGTGAGTTATGATGCAGAGTAATGACTGATACTATTAATAACTAATTAGATTTGCATGTTACTGATCACAATCATACATAAGAATATGTTGATTATATTTAACCCCGTCGTGTTTTCTCAATTGTTAACACTAAATTCAATTTATTTTCTGTTATTTTAACTTCACAAACAAACAAACTTTAACAAACTATTAGTAAAATCAGAGAAATTATTGAACGATCTTTGAAACGCAATCAGACTCTGTGGAGAATGAGTGCTCTCTTTGTCCTAAGGATAAATGGTTATCATTTGCTTTTTCTTTTAAGTTCAAGTTATGTTTTTCAAAAAGAATAATTTTTTAAAATTTATGGTCAAAGGGAAACAATGGATTGGTCGCTCACATGCGGTCTTTTATGATCAAGTAGCTTTCATTTAAAGTACCTAGTGTGAATACGAACCACATTGTTGCACTTTTAACTAGTACATGGATTTTATTCATTGATGCCATTGCTCGTTGTTTAGCATACATCTTATCCCATTAATTATTAAAACACACGTAAATGTCGGGGTTCATGGAAACAAAATATGTGGTCGAGGGCACATATGTGGTCATTATTTTGGAAAAATTATTAAATACATTTCAAAAAAATAGTTTATGAACATTAGAATTTATAGTCTTTTTTCCATATGAATTTTGAATCCTCTACCATAGTAATAGAAAGTTTACTTAGAAAATATGTTGTATTCTTATTGTTTTTGATGATAGATGATATACCTTTATATATAGGCTGATGATCTATCTTTCAGAGCTTGAAAATATGATCAACTCTAACATACCTTACCAAAGTAATAAAAATCCTAACAAACCTTAACAAACTAATAAATTTGTTTCTAATACTCCCCCTCAAGTTGGAGGGTGAGGAATATGAACACCCAACTTAAACATGAGGTCTTAAAAGAATTTCACGTCTAAGGACTTATTATATAAATCATAATTTTGTTGTTTGGTGAGCAGATAAGTTGTGCATATGGCACCTGACTATATGTGTTCCTTAATAAAATGGCAGTCAATTTCAATATGTTTTGTTCTTTCATGGAAAACCGAGTTTGCAGCTAAATGAATAGATGCTTGATTGTCACAATGCATAAGTGTGGGTTTGGTGCATGAAACTTGTCGAGTCTCTAACAAATTTTGTAGCCATAGTATGTCACTTGCGGCATGTGTTATTGCACGATATTCAGGCTCACTTGAGGATTGAGAGATTGGGGCTTGTTTGTTTGTTTTCCATGATATTGAAGCATTGCCAAGTTTTATTAGATAACCTGAGATGGAACTTTTTGTAACAGCACATGATGCCCAATTTGAGTTATAGTAGCCAACTAGTTATAGATCATTGTGTTGTGGAAGAATGATACCTTGACCAAGAGAAGAATAAGGATACCGTAAGACTCGCATAGTAGCATACCAATGGACCTGGAGTAAACTTTGCAACAGTTGACTTAGAATATGAACTGATTAGTTTAACTCAGGCCTAGTGATAGTTACGTAAATTAGGCGTCTAACTAATCTCTTACATCTTGATGGTTCTAAGAGTGGAGGTCCCATGGCCAAAGAAAGTTTGTGATTTGTTCTATTGGAAAAAAGAAGGCTTACAATCAAGAATTCCACATTCTTGTAGAATGTCTAAGGTGGATTTTCTTTGAAAATGGAATATCCCTTTTGACCCTTGTGTTAGTTCCAAGCCTTGGAAGTATCTAAACGAACCAAGATCCTTCATGTGGAAACATTGTTTGAGATATTGCTTGAACTGATGACATGCCTCAAGGTCATTACTAGCAATGATAAAATCATCAACATAGACCAAAACAACAACAAAAATTGATCCATGTGAATAAGAAAATACTTTGATTAAACCGGTTGTCTTGGAAACCATATTTTATCAAAGGTTGAGATTGCTTGCTATACCTATTTCTTGATGCTTGATTCAATCCATACAATGAATTCTTTAATTTGCATACCAAATATTTATTTAGAACTTTATATCTTTGTGGAGGACTCATATATACTTCTTTTATCAATTCTCCATGCAAGAAGTCATTTTTAACATCCATTTGATGTAATTTTCATCCTTTCGCCACTGCAACTGTTAACAAGCATCTTACTGTGGTCATTTTGGCCACTAGTGCAAAAGTTTCATTAAATTCCTCACCTTTTATTTGTGTGTAGCCTTTAGCAACTAATTTAGCCTTCTACTTTTCAATCTCACTAGTAGCTTTATGTTTGATTTTGTACACCCATCTACATCCTATCAATTTTCTTCCTTGCAGTAAATGAGTTATTTTCGATGTCTCATTGTCTTCTAGAGCATTGATTTCTTAGGTATATGATTGAGGATTTTCATCATTAGTGATAGCTGCAAGGTAAGATCTTTGTTTTTTCTGAAAACTTATCATATTTTAAAAATTTTGAGATGGGATATGTGATACCTGAAGAGGACTCTGGAATTGATGCCATGCACTTAAGGTTTATGTTTAATTTTCCACAATTATAGTCTTTTAGATAATTTAGTGTTTTTTGTTATGTGTGACTTGTTCTGAGGCTCTCCGTCATTTGAGACTTCTTCATCACTTTCACTTGATAATTCTTTTTAGAATCATTAATGACTTTCTCATTTATGTCATCTATGGATACATGTTCTTGCTCTACAAGCTCACTCTTAGTTTGACTTGTGTATTCAGGCTCCTTAATTGGTAAACTTTCTATAGGACCTGATGTTTGGTCATTATGAGGAATTTCTCTAAGGCATGGTACTTTCGATTTTGCATCATTATAGAGTGAATACTCTTCATTTAGGTAATCACTTGAAATTTTCTTGCACATGGTAAGAAAATATATGTTCATAAAACACTACATCTCTTGATATGCAGCATTCACGAGTCTTTAGATTGTAAACTTTCCATAATTTTTTCCTTTTGGATAACTAATAAAAATACGCCTTTCATCTCTGGGATCAAATTTACTCATTCCCTTTGAGTTATTTTTCCTGTAGCACAAGCAGCTAAAAGTTCTCAAGTGCGCATTGTTTGGTACTCTCTTAAAAAGTAACTCGTATGGAGTGATTCCCTTATTTTCCACTATAGGGGTTCTATTGATTAGATACACTATTGTCAATACACAATCTCTCCAAAAATGCAATAGGGTATTTTCTTGAAAACGCAAGACTCATGCTATGTTCAAAATTATTCTATGTTTGCGTTCCACACGTCCACTTTGTTGAGGTGTGTCAACACAAGAAGTTTCATGCATGATCCCTTCTTTTTTAGTGAGGCACTTGAAATCAGAGTTAGTATACTTTGTCCCATTGTCACTCATAATCCTCTTGATATGCATATTAAATTTCCTTTTGATTAGATTGTTAAAACTAATCAAATATTGTAACTTTTTCTTGTGTTACATTAACTATACCCATGTGTCACGATTGTAATCATCTACAATGGTTAAAAAGTAATGTGATCCATTGTTTGTTACGGTATGGTATTTCTCCCATAAGTCACAGTGAATCAATTCAAAAGGTACTTCAGCTTTATTAATACTTAAAGGGAAAGGGTTTCTACATTGTTTTTCCTTGTGCCAAACATCACAACAGTTTGCTCTATCAAAATTCTATTTGATTAAATGTGAAATATACTGAAGGAATTGATTTGAGAAATGTCCCATTCTGATGTGCCATAAGGTTTCCTTGTCCTTTATAGTTGAACCCATGAAACCTTGTCGATGTTGCTTTGTGAACATATAAACCCCTTCACGCAGTCACCTGATTTAATCTTCCTCTTCGAGGCTTGGTCTTGTATTGTGCAATAATTTTAATCATAAATCACATAACAATTTAAATCATATCTTAGTTTATAAATTAAAACCAGATTATATTTAAAGTCAGGAACCAATAACACATCTTTTAACGTAAGGGGACTTGTTCAATTCACATCTCCCATATTTTACTAAGGTTAAAATCCCTGTTGATGTAGTTATATAGAAAGGTTTATCTATTTTTTTTTCAATATTAAGTTTAAAGGAGTCATGTAGTGTGAAACACCACTATCAAGTATCCAATTGAAACAATATTCAAATTTACCAGTCATGTTTTCATGTGTGTTTGCATGAATTTTGGCACGGACTCCATGCAGGGCGTGTCCTGATGTTGCTGCTTCTGGATATTCATTTCTCTTAGCAGACCGAGCAAAATTTGCTACTTATTTCTCTCCTGCTATGTTAGGTTCTCGCCTTTTAGTTCTTCGTGAATCTCAAATTTCTGGGTATCCAACAATGCCAAAGCATTTTGCCTTGACATGTCCAGTTTTACCACAGTGGTCACACTTTAATCTTGAGTGATATTCCTTTCCTCTTTTCCTATCCGCACTTGAGTAAAACGCATATGCGTTTTCCACCATGGAATATCGTTCCTTATCTACTGCAAAACGAGATTCTTCTAGTTGCATTTGATTAAAGACACGCCTAAAATAGGGTAGTGGGTCAGTATAAAGTATGATTTCCTTAATATGAGAGTATTGTTCACTATCAAAGCGTCAAAGAAAAAGATGGTCTCGTTGTTCTTCTTCCCTTAGTGTCAATAATTTAGCAGCTCTGTAATTGCATTCAGGTAGGGTTTGCAATTTACTCAATTCATCAACAAGACTTTTGAATTAAGTGTAGTAATATGTTACACTTGTTTTTGGTTGTTTTTGCATTAAACAGAAGTTTCCCCATAGCTGATGGATTCATGGTGCATTGGTCTGAGTAAAGTGATCTTCAAGACGCACCCATACATCTCGAGTCGTTGAAGCATGTTAGATGTTGTCGTGTAGATTTGATTATGTCGCATTGATCAACCAAGTTGTCACCATTGAATTCTCCTTCTCCCAATCATGGTACACTTCCATCAATGAAACTCAGTTTTGTCTTTGCACGCAAAGTCGTCTTGATCAATCTTGCCTATGTCTAGTATTCTCCATTCAGCAATCTTGTCACAAGGGGAGTTTCGGGATTATCAGAGTTGTTTAGATGATAAGTTTGTGTATTCTTTGTTGTGTTCTTTGTTTTAGATTTGGAAGTATTTTTCTTCTCCAATATCTCTTTCGAATCAAAACCATGCTCGGATGCCATACTAAAAAATTAATTGAAAAATATATTGTATTCTTATTGTTTTTTATGACACATGACATATCTTTATATATAAATTGATGATCTATCTTTCAGACCTTAAAAATAAAATCAACCCTAACAAACTTTAACAAATTAATAACAATCCTAACAAACTAATAAAAAATTACTAAATTTATCTCTAATTCATAGAATACCTCAAGTGATTTTCCTTTTGCTGGAAATGCATTAATGTAAAATTCTCACAATAAGCCAATGATCTAATGTGGATCGAGATTTGTTGTATTTCTCCACTTATGATAATCAATTTTTATGAACAATTTTTCAATCATCATAGATCATAGAATGAAACTCTTCTCTCGCATAAATTTCTCTGCTCTAAATTGTAGACAGGTTTAGAGCATGAAATTCACTTTTAAATTGTATTCTAGTTGATGACACATGAGATGATTCTGTTCCTGCTTTTACAGTTGATTTTTTGGGATTTTCTTATACAAATTATTTTTTGGGGCAATCTTTCTAGGTCAATTAGGTTTCTTTATATTTTTGCGATAACAAGGACTAAGAAGATCAAAGATTGATAATGCAAAGAAATTTCTTTTTTCTTATATTTATTGACGTCAACATCATATGCAAGATGCACACGTTATAATCCATAGAATCAAAGAAGCCTGAGAAAAACCTTTTTATAACTTACAAAGAATAACTGGGATATTTTCTTCCATTTTCAAAAGTCCATCTACCCTCAAAATTGACGCACACGATTCTATTAAAAATTGACTAACTTCTATAAGTGCATTTACAATATAATTGTGCATTTACAATATAATTGAGTATTGACTAACTCACTTATGTACCATTAATTATCATCTATACTAGCTTTTTCTATAAATATTGCTTGCTTCTGAGTATTGTAACTCAAGCTAAGCTTTCACACATTTCCACTTCTAAATTACTTTTGTTCATTTTCTCAATCATGAAAAAGGCTTTCTGTATTCCTTTTGTTGCTTCTCGTAACATTCTTGTATGCTACTTCTGTTGCAGCAAGAAGTGATCCCTCAGGTTTGTCATTTTGACATTCACGCAATATCAATATAAAATACATATTCATAGCTAGATTGAGTTGTTATTTTTTTATGCTTAGTCTCATACATTTATATTTCTACCATTTTTGAAAAGAGAAGGGAAGCTTGCAAATGAAGGGGTGACAAAGCCAAGCCTACAACTACAAGGACCCAATGAAGATGAAAAATTCATTGGATTTTTTTATCTAAAACACAAACTCAGGATATTTTCACAAGAAACCAATTTATTATAAGCCCATTCCAACCAATAAGCCTTTCCACAAAACAACCATAGTGGATAAACCTACCCCTTCTGTTGTTGAGCCTGAGTCATTTCTTAAGCATAAGCATTATTTCTTCAAAAAGCCTATCATTCCTATTGTTAAACCTGTTTATGTTCCAATTTACAAGCCTGTTCCAAAGGTTATTCCAATTTACAAACCTGTTCCAAAAGTGATTCCAATTGTTAAACCTATTCATTAATCAATTTAAGAGAAAAACTAATCTATCCCAAGTGTTCCAAGGAAGTACCATGCTTGAAAAGTTATATAATCAATTCCATAAGACTTTTACATATAAATAACTTCACCTCTCCTATTCATCTTGTGTAATTTTTATTTTTGAGAGAACTTACCTTGTGTTGTGTATTAGTTAATGTTTTCACCTTAATAAAGTTATCGATGATATTATATTTTCTGTAAATCTATTACATTTTTCTGGATGACATGAAATCAACAAAACTTAGACTTTAGTTATAAGAACTGGTGCCTGATCCTTAACAATTTTTATCTGTAATAATAAGAATTATATAAAGACCAACTAACATATTTAATTATTCATCTAATTAACATATCATTTTGGCCAGTTGTTGTAGCTCGAAAGCAAGTACCTAAATTATCGTATTTACATAAATTGGTTGTGTTTTAAACACCGTGCAACAGTTTCTATTATTCTAAGAGAAAGATTGTTTAGAGTTGTTTGTTTGCGAAAAATGAAATCATAGAAAGTAAATTGAGATTTTGATGTTAATAGTTGGGTTAGATTTCATCATCTTATCTCTTATTCAACTATGTGAGATCAGTTGTATTATCTAATAGACGATCTCATTCTCTACTAACCAATACAACAACATTAAGCTTCAACAATGAATGCGAATATCAATGTGTCATTTCACCAATATTGTTATTCGTGCACATATCAAGCATTTCTCTATCTCTAGACATTAACATCCAACAGATGGAGACTCAAATCTAGTAATGCCCAACACCTCTAGTATGTAAAGTCATACCATGAAAACATGTTTTATGTAGTTAATCCAAAACAAACATTAAGAACGAAGAATCACAAATATAAAAGGTTAAGTAGTATTACATAAAACTACATGACCGTAATTAATACATGAATATAGTGATGATTACACGTAACCGCCAACAAAAGAGAATTAGCTACGCTTATTCATCGTATCTTTACAGTTGAACCCTAAGAGAATTGTGAGCAATATCTGCAGTGATTTCTTGAGCAGCACTTTGGCCTTCATTCTTTCTCTCCTAATTCTCTCCTGTTTAGATTTAAGGTGAACCTACTTTCTTTTTGTACTAGCTTGAATCCACTGAAACTCCTTTTAATTGAAAATGACACCCTTATTTATAAGCTTGGTAAAGGTAAGCTTGTTTGGTGCACCACTCATCTTCGCCTAGCGTGCCTAGTTTCTTCCTTTTTGAGCAATGTCAGACCGCTTGCAATTTTCCCTAGATACCCTAGATTGTTGGAGCTATTTGGGAGGGTCAACAAGAGGAAGCATTTATACTTTCAAGACTTTCTTTTTTGAGAAACATGTTAGACGATGGCGGAAATCTAGAAGGGGTGGTTGAATACATCACTTGTTTAAAACAGAGTCGACACTAACAATATTTGGTTTTTAAAAATGTTTCTAGGCGGAAGCGGCCGAGGAACTATATTCCTCTAAAATGAACATTTACCGAAAAACCAGATATGTGCAAAGCCTATGGAATTCGATAAAAACGAGATTTAAGAATCACTAATTTGAACACACTTCAATAAAAGTTTTTTCACTATAAGGTTTGACTATTTCCAATGCTATAAAAATATAGTCAAATTGAAAAGACAGCATAATTGTTTGTTGTTCACACAATTGGTCAAACACTTGGAGTGCAAGGCACCACAAGTGAATTCCAATATGAGAGTTAAGTGCTTAAGTGTTCAGTTACAATCAAGGATTGTAATAAGCTTTCAAAAATGGTTCAACACTACTCACATCAGAATTTTTATTAACACAATTGTTTGCACTCAAACTAAGAATTTATGCAATTTAAAAGTAAAGAGAGAACACCAATTTATTGAGGTAGTTCCCCCGTCGTCCTCATTCGAGGTACTTCTTTCCTCAATTCTAAAAATAGAATTAAGACTTGTATATAGATATAACTTGTTGGTCAATGTTTACACGAGAAGTAAATAGAAATCAAACACAATTGTTGATTCAGAGCATATTTCTTCTCTTCCCTTGATTCAAGCTGAATCAAGTCCTTCGAACGCGGTGAATAAACCTTCTACTATGACACGCTCTTTGAACAACCACACGGTCTTCAAATCTTTCCCGACTGATTTCAATCACCAACGTGTCGAACCCGAATCTTCCTCTCATAATCCTCCGGTTACCGCTACTAAACCGACAATACACTCATTCTTCAATTATCTTCGCTCGGCTGAATTTGTGATGAACTGATTCGTGCAAAAAACCCTAAAATTCTAGATTCTTTGAGGACTAAATACTAACGGTTTTATTGAAGAAAACCTACTGATTTCTCAACCCAAACCCGATTACACCAATCCTATGTTTGGACGTTATCACTTCTAACAAGCAGAATGCACAACAAAAATGATTATGTGTAGTTGTTAAGAAAATGCAAGGAAGGGGATGAAGAAAACTTCCTTACCAGATTCATGTTATTTGATACAAAAATGATATAATCAACATATATTTGTACCAAAATCAAGTGTTTTCCTTGATGTTTAATGAAAACAGATGTGTCAACCTTTCCTCTTGAGTACCCTTGATCAAGGAGAAACTTGCTTAGCCAGTCATACAAAGCCCTAGGGGCTTGCTTGAGTCCATACAAAGCACGTTTTAATTTCTACACATGATCATGGGATTCAAACCCTCGAGTCGGGCAACCGGCGCATAAGTCTCCTCATAGTTGATTCCTTCCTCTTGATTATACCCCTGCACGATCAAACACGCCTTATTTCAAGTTATTACTCCATTCTCGTCCAATTTATTCCTAAACACCCATTGGGTGCCAAGTACTCAATGGTCTCACGGAGGAGGTGTCGCAACTGCGAAAAACAACCGGCGGAAAAACAGAAGAGTCGCCACCTTTTGTTATTTATCCCAAAGAGAAGGAAAGGAAATGATCTGAAAAACCTGACGAAAAGGGAAAGACAAGGTCATCACAACCATGTCCTAGGTTCGGGAGTCGGTTACGCAAGGGGGAGGTATTAGCACCCCTCACGTCCGTCGTACTCGACAGGATCCACGCTTGTTTGCTATCTAAAAGGGTTGTTTATCTATGTACGCTACAGGCTTCAGGACGAAAAGAAAAGAAAGAGACTCGGCAGAGCATCATCGCTCTGTGCCTACGTATTCCCTCGTGCAATGGGAAAGTCAGAGTCAACGTAGTTCGGCTAACTACGGGAGAGAAGGGGGAAGGTTGCTCGCCAAGATATCGCGTCTTGTGCCTACGTACTTTCATCTGGCATGAAAGATCAGAGTAGACGTAGTTCGGGCGGACACGAAACCACATGTCGTTAAGTGGTTTAATTCGAGTAGGGTTAAACATCCGTTCCAGCAGTTAGGGACTAAACCTGTTTGCGGTAGAACCAAAGTTTAACAACACTCTTTTCTGAAAAAAGAAGTTTCTGATTAATCCCGAAGGAAAAAAGTTTGAATTTGTTTTGTGTTTTTTATCGGAGAAGAAGTGTTTTGAATTCGAGTGTTCATAATGTATGTTGTACTAAAGTCTAGAACCTAGGATCGAATGCGTCGCATATCATCCTAAGGACGTATACTAAACACTCTAGGTAATTGAGGAGAAGCCCCTCAATCACCATTTCCCAAGTATAAGGCTCATGTCATAATATCCATTATCTTTATTAAGTATGTTAGAATTGTATAAAGATGAGAAGAGAAGACGCACGTGTTGCACCCCAAAATTTGACCAACCAATTCTTGTATTTGGCTTATGTTTCGATTCATTTTGCATTTTGCATTTGCATACCGCGTACATTGCATTTTTAGTCAGATTGACTTTATCGGGACTACAGCCTTCTCCTGGCGTTTTAGGCAGTTCAAACCAGTGCGCATAAGCAGGTTTTGTCGTGGAATTTGAGCTCGTCCCGGTGTTTTCAGCTTTCGCAGTTATTTTTGAGGATATTTCAGTGTCCGGTTTTTACCGTTTATTTCGCTATATTCTCGCATCTTTTTTGAATTGGTTTAATTGGCTTTTATTGCATTTTCTAGATTTTTTTTCTAAAATATTAAATAGATTTTAATCGATTTTAATAGATTTTAAATAGATTTTATCAGGTTTAAATAGTCTTTCTATTTATTTTTATAAAATTCTAGATATTAATTGAATTGTTTTTTCTATAATATTTTTTAGATATTATTAGATATTAATAGTTTTTTCTATTTTAATAGATTTAACTCTTTTTTAGATATTAATTGAGTTGTTTAGAAATTAATAGGTTTTATTAATAGATTTTAATTTTTGTTTAGATTAGTTTAATTCTTTTTAGAATTAATAGATTTTAATTAGATGTTAATGGGTTTTTTAATCATCTTTAATTAGGATTTTAAATGTTAGAGTCATTTTATATTTTTAGAACATTAATAGAGTTTATTAGATCTTATTAGGTTTTCCTTGATTATAGTTTATTAGATTTTATTAATCTAGGTTTAATCTAGGAGTATTAATTAGATGTTAGTTTAGTGGCTAATGGGGGTTAATTAGTTTAACTAGTTTTAATTAGATAGTTATTGGTAGTCCAGATTTTAATCACCATTTTGGGGTTTAATTGAGTCCTTAATCTAGTTTTAATTGCAATAATTTGTAGTCAGATTTTAGATCAGTTGGTGGGCCAAGTGGCCATTTTGGGGGCACAGTTTCCGTGACACTTGTCACTATAAAAAGAGTCCACGTTTTTCTCTCTCTCCACATCACCTCTCTTCAGGCCACCTCACCCACACGTGTCCCACTCACACCCCTCTCTCTCCCATGCATTTCCACGCGTCCTCCTAGGTGGCGTCCTCACCGGAACGGCATGCAAACTCCGATCTCCCCTCGCCGGAGAAATTACCACGGCCAAATCCTCTCCATAGCCGTCACCGGAAAACTGTAACTCACTGGAAAAATCAAACAATCCACCAGAACTTTCATCATCTGCATCAATCATTCTCCAGAAACTTCATCACCTTCAAGATGTTCATCAGAAATTCCCAGATTCACCGTGTTCTTCACCATCTTCGTGCGATCTTCATCAACCGATTCCAGATTTTTCCAGAAAACTTCTTCAAACCTTCATCTGGCGTTCATCATGATCATTGTAAAACCCCTCTAATCCCCGTAATTAATTAAAATAATCAGAGTAAAATTAACATGCATTCAACCAAGGGTGTCACACTTCAAACTTTCAAACACCTGTCATGCTTATCAACACTTCAATGAATAATCATGTTTTACAATTTCAATTAGCATGTAGCAGCGGATTCATTTATCCAATGATTTTTCATAAAAGAAATATTTGTTTTCATCACATAAATCAGCTCGGGCACTAAGACCAACTTCTCATCATTTTAATAAACAAGAAAACATAGTATATTTCTAAAACATAAACCAAGCGATCCCAGTGTTACACGACCAGAGCATGACTCGACCCAACATAATAAAAATACTAAACAGCTGCACCAACAGCGACTTCGCAACAACGAACAGCTCTACTCTTATACCTGCACGATGTCATGTAGGACATCATTCCAGCAGAAGGGTGAGAAATAATAATCAATGCATATAATTATGTATATAAGCAATCATAAAATACATATATGCCACATTTCTCACCACATTTCATATTCAATTCACACATACCTCTCAATTACCTCATCATATAAACTAACATGGTTGATCATCAAGCATATTATCATGCACATAGCATACTTTCATACAACACTCACATACTCACCACTCTTAAATCAACATATCATGTATATATGCACACTTCTCCTAACAATCACATATTCATCATTTTCAATTACACAAGTCATGTACACATACATAAGCATAACTTAAATCAACAATTTTATCCATGCCATATGGCTCACATAAAGCCCATCAATTCTACCAATTCACTATTACACATTCACATTTCTCAATTACACAAGTAATGCACATACGCATATTCCACAATTCTCACCACTATTCACCCTCTTAGTCATATATATTTACCACACATATATAGACAACATGAATATTCACAAAGCATTCCCACATCATGCATACACTCACATTTCCACAATCTTATCATTCACACATAAGCATCTCTTCATGCATATGTCATATATCAATGTGACTCAACAACTCAATGCAACTCATGCAATGCGGTACCGACTCTCGTTATCATTTTTCGGTTTTTACATTAAACTGGGTCCACTCTTCTAGACCGATAACTGTAACACCCATTTTAATTATTTAGTCACTTTATTATTATTTTAAAAATTATATGTTGGTGTGCCCTTTGGTGGGGGTGTATTTGATGATGTTTGGTGGGTGTCCCTAATGTGGGAGGACTATTGGTGATATTTTGGTGTGAAATATAGTAATATAAAAATAATAGTAACATTGGTGGGGGTGTTATTATTATTATTATATTTATTATATTTGTTACTATTATTAATATTATTATTATTTTGGTGAAATAATAATATTAGTATTATTATATTATTATTATATTATTTTTATTAATATTATTATTATTATTGGTGTGATAATATTATTATTATTATAATTATAATTATTGTTGGGTGTATCACTATTATTATTATTATGTTGAATATTACTATAATATTATAATAGTATTATATTATATTATATTATTATTATTATTATAATGATTATTATAATTATTATTATTAGAATTATTATTGGGAATATTAGTGGTTGGAATAAGTAAAATAAGAGGTGAAAGGGTTATTGGGAAGTTAGAATGGAAATATGAAAAGTCACGATAGAAACCGTGAGGAAGGAAATATGAAGGGGTAGCAAGGAGATATTAGAAAAGTTGGAATGGAGAGGAAAGGGATTACCATAGGCGTGGGATATTGGTGTGATAATAATAATAGTATTATTATTATTATTATTATTACTATTATTATTATTAGTGTTATTATTATTATTATTAAAAGTATTATTATGATTATTGGAGAGATAATAATATTATTATTATTGTTATTATTAATAGTATTATTATTATTAAGATTATTATTATTATTATCATTATTATTATTATTAGAATTATTAATATTATTATTATTATTATTATTATTATTATTATTAATATGTGGTATTATTAATATTAGTAAGATTATATTAGTATTATTATTATTATTAAGATTATTAATATTATATTATTTTATTAGTTATTATTATTGGGATTAGAATAATTAAAAAGGGAAATAGAATATGAGGGGTTAGGAGAGTTACGATACATTTTAGAAAATTGAGAAAAAAGAGCGATAGAAAGAGAGAAGAGGAAAGAACGAGGAAAGTGAAAAAGAACGAAGGAAAAAGGGAACGAAGAACGGAAGAGGAAGGAGAAGGCCAAGAGACCAATTCTAGGAGGAATTCTATCGATCGACCAATTGTCAAGGTAAGGGGGGATGATTGGGAATGGTTTATACATGTATAGGGTAGAGGGGATTCCTTAACCCCGTAGGAATTTATCGTTATATAAAGTTTTATATTGGCATGCTATGATTATTGTTGATGTTGGGGGATTGATGAATGCTGATGATGCATTTTGGGGTATATATATATATGGTGATGATGTTACTGTAGTATTGATCCATTTTGTTGGATTGTTGATGTTACTGTAGTGTTGATAGTAACTAGGAATATAAAGCTGATGAGATTATGTGTTGTTACCGTAGTGTTGGCAATGACCGTGATTATAGCTTTGGGAAAAGTTATGTGTTGTTTCCCTATAGCGTCGTTAATTACTATGGTTAGGACCTTGGTGAGATTCAGAGTGACTCTGAAATGTCGGTAATGTACCGTAATGTCGGTTCTAGAGTAGAAATTATAGGATAATTGGTAAGTATAATATCTATTGGCATGTTTGTGATTGTGGATTGATGTTGATGAATTATTGATTTTGGTGTATAGGCTGAGGTGTTGGTTTAGGGAGGTTCTGAGTAACCTCAGAGACTTTTGGTGAGATGTCTGAATTGGTCTCGTGTGATCCTTCTAGCCTTGTTGTAGTGTGAAAATGATGAGTATGGGATATAACTTGTGTACTTGGGGATAGTACGCGTTTCCCTTAATATTGTTGGTGAGCAATTAGTAATGTATATGTGTGTAGTGATCAGTAGGATCGTGTATCCCCGAGTGGGGGGGGACGTAGTTATATCCGGTGTGATAGTATGAATTCGTTTACTATCTGATTGATTTATATGGTGTTGGTGTAATATATCTATACATATGCATTGTTGTATGATGATATGATCAGGAGGATCGTGTGCACTTAGCGTGCCAGAATATAATAATTATGCATTGGTGTCTTGCATATCATGGTGTTTTAGTGGGATGAATCATGTCTCAGGAGGAGCGTAAGTGATTCATCCGTACTCCTTTGTGGAGAATGGTGGGGGATAGATCATGTCTCAGGAGGAGCGTAAGTGATCTATCCAGGTTCGATTGAATGAACCAATGAGTCGGTACCGCATGCATGGTGTTGAGTTGCATAATTGCATTATAATATGTTATATTGTAATTTGAACAGTAGGTTCGTTATATGGTGTTGTTGGGGTGAATAATTGATGTGTTGGTGTGTTTTACTGCCTTATTACATGTATTACATTACCATTATATTTTTGATCATGATTTCTCACCCCTTGTTGTTGTTGTGGTCTGTGCTTCTTCGGAAGTACAGATAATCCAGGTGCTTAGCTAGCTTGGATATTGGTGTGACTGTCGAGTCTAGGATGCTCTGATACGTAGCACGGGACTTGGGCATTTTTATTGTTTCATGTTGAACTCCTATTTTTTTTCTGCGAACGTATCAAAATTTTTATTTAATTGTATTATTTAAATATTCCGCTGTATTTGGAGAAAAACCTTTTTTATAAGGAAACGTGATTTTTATGTGATATCCCACTTGGGAAGGAAACTCTGATTTTTATTATGTTATTCATATTTTATTTGTTTTGGGAAGTGGGGTGTTACAATTGGTATCAGAGCAGGTCGGTCCGTCCGGCCAGTGTTGTTGAGTCGAGTTGAGTCTGTCCGTTATGATGTAGTTGAATATCTTTTAACCTGGTGTTGTTATGTTTTGAGCAGTATGGCAGGAAGGAACGATGCTGCATTAGCTGCTGCTATGCAAGCAATGGCGCAAGCTGTTGCTAATCAGAATCAAACTGCAGATGCCCAATTCAGGAGTTTGGCGCAGTTTCGGAGCAACAAGCCGCCAACGTTTGAAGGAGGAATTCTGGACCCAGAAGCTGCTCAGAAGTGGCTGAAGGCAATTGAGAAAATCTTCAGAACTATGGATTGTACTGATGAGCAGAAGGTGAGGTTTGGTACTCACATGCTGGAGGGTGAGGCTGAAGCTTGGTGGGACAATAGTCGCCAAAGATTGGAAGCTGCTGGAACTGCCATTACTTGGGAGGTAGTTCGGAAGGGTCTTCTGGAGAAGTATTTTCCGGAAGATATTCGGAGTGCTAAGGAAATTGAATTCTTAGAGCTGAAGCAGGGTAGTATGACTGTAGCAGAGTATGCTGCTAAGTTTGAGGAGCTGGTGCAGTATTGTCCTCACTATAATGTGGAAGGGGCAATGACTTCTAAGTGCTTAAAGTTTGAGAATGGACTGCGTCCAGAGATTAAGCTGGGGATTGCTTGTCAGAAGATCAGGAGCTATCCTGAGCTGGTAAGCAGGAGCAGGATCTATGATAACGATAACCGGGCAAGGATTGCACACTACAAAGCTGTTAATGACCGTAAGGGTAAGCAGAGGTTTAGTGGTACTCCTTATGGTGTTGCTGCTGATAAGGGAAAACGTAAAGCTGTTGTTGATAAGAAGCCTAGAGATGGGAGAGCATCTGCTGAAGGGAAATGTTTTCGGTGCAGTGGTATGGGACACCGTGCTAATGATTGTCCTAATGAAGCCAAAAAGTGTTTTAAGTGTGGAAAACCAGGTCATGTGATAGCTGACTGCAGAGCAACTATGCCGACCTGTTATAACTGTGGTGAGAAGGGTCACATCAGTACCCATTGTGAGAAGCCGAAGAAGCCTCAGACGTCTCCGGCTGGTGGAAAAGTGTTTGCTTTGGCAGGAACTCAAGCTGCCAGTGATGAGCGTGTTATCAAAGGTACTTGTATTATTAATAATATTCCTTTAACTGCTATTATTGATACGGGTGCCACACACTCGTTTATTTCTGTGGATTGTGTGGAGAGGATAGGATTGGTGCCGTCTACTCTGGAGAGACGAATGACTATTGAGACACCCTCTATAGGTTCAGTGACTACTTCTTTGGTATGCCTGAAGTGTCCGCTGACTATTTTCGGTAGAGAATTTGAAGTGGATTTGATTTGTCTACCACTTGGTAAATTGGATGTTATTCTGGGTATGAACTGGTTAGAGTTCAACCGAGTCTACATCGACTGTTTTCGGAAGGAATTGTTGTTCTTGACCCCTGAAGAGGAAGCTTTAGCAAGTTCTTTGTCTAATAAAGAATTGAGGGCCTTGTTGGAAGATGAAACTAGAGTGTTTGCTTTATTTGCAACTTTATCGGTGGATAGCAAAGTGTCAATGGAGGAATTGGCAGTGGTGAATGAATTTCCGGAAGTGTTTCCTGACGACATTACGGAATTGCCTCCGACGCAAGAAGTGGAATTTGGTATTGATCTTGTTCCTGGTACGAGGCCTATTTCTATGGCGCCGTACAGGATGTCTGCAGTGGAATTGGCTGAGTTGAAGTCTCAGATTGGAGAATTGTTGGATAGAAAGTTTATTAGGCCAAGTGTATCGCCGTGGGGAGCTCCAGTGTTGTTGGTGAAGAAGAAGGATGGTAGTATGCGTTTGTGCATCGATTACCGTCAGTTGAATAAAGTGACGATTAAGAATAAGTATCCTCTCCCGAGGATTGATGATTTGATGGACCAGCTGGTGGGAGCTCGTGTGTTTAGTAAGATTGACTTAAGGTCGGGTTATCATCAAATAAGAGTAAAAGAAGGTGATATTCAGAAGACTGCTTTTAGAACTCGATATGGACATTATGAATATGCTGTAATGCCGTTTGGAGTGACTAATGCGCCGGGAGTATTTATGGAGTATATGAACAGAATTTTCCATTCTTATTTGGATCAATTCATTGTAGTGTTTATTGATGATATATTAATTTATTCTAAATCTGATGAAGAACATGCAGGACATTTGAGAATTGCCTTGCAAGTGTTGAAGGAAAATAAATTATTTGCTAAACTGTCAAAGTGTGACTTCTGGTTGAAGAGAGTGAGTTTCTTGGGGCATGTAATATCTGAAGATGGAATAGCGGTGGATCCGTCAAAAGTAAGTGCAGTATTGCAGTGGGAACCGCCGAAGACAGCGACAGAAATTAGGAGCTTTCTGGGTTTAGCTGGTTATTACCGCAGGTTTATTGAAGGGTTCTCTAATTTGGCGTTGCCATTAACTCAGTTGACGAGAAAGAACCAAGTTTTCGTATGGGACGCTGCTTGTGAAGAAAGTTTTGAAGAGTTGAAAAAGAGATTGACTACGGCACCGGTGTTAGTGTTACCGACTCCGAGTGAACCGTTTGTGGTGTACTGTGATGCGTCTAAGATGGGATTAGGAGGAGTTCTTATGCAGAATGGTAAGGTAGTAGCATATGCTTCGCGGCAACTGAGAGTGCATGAGCGAAATTATCCTACTCATGATCTTGAGTTAGCTGCGGTTGTTTTTGTGTTGAAAATTTGGAGGCATTACCTGTATGGTTCAAGATTTGAAGTGTTTAGTGATCATAAGAGTCTGAGATACCTGTTTGATCAGAAAGAGCTGAATATGAGGCAGAGAAGATGGTTAGAATTTTTGAAGGATTATGACTTCAGTTTGAGTTATCATCCGGGAAAGGCCAATGTAGTGGCAGACGCTTTGAGTAGAAAGACAATTCATATGGCAGCTCTGATGGTGAAAGAAATTGAGTTAATTGAACAATTCAGAGATTTGAGCATGGTTTGTGAAACTACTGCAGAGAGTGTAATGTTGGGTATGTTGCAGGTAAATAATGACTTCTTGGATATGATTAGAGAGAATCAGAAGTTGGATGTGAAATTGGTAGATTTGATGCCTGGAGTAGGAAGTGACTCCGATAGTGACTTTAAATTGGATAGTACAGGTGTGTTGAGATTTAGAGGCAGGATTTGTGTACCAGATGATGAGGAACTGAAAAAGCTGATTTTGAGTGAAGGACACCGTAGTAATCTGAGTATTCATCCCGGAGCTACGAAGATGTATCATGATTTAAAGAAATTATTTTGGTGGTCTGGTATGAAAAGAGACATTGCTCAATTTGTTTATGCCTGTTTGACGTGTCAGAAATCGAAGGTAGAACACCAGAGACCTTCTGGATTTATGCAACCGTTGGAAATTCCGGTTTGGAAATGGGATTGCATTTCTATGGACTTTGTTACAGGATTGCCAAATACGGCGAGAGGTTTTGATGCTATATGGGTGATTGTGGATCGGTTAACGAAGTCTGCACACTTTGTGCCAATTAATATTAGTTTTCCGTTGACGAAGCTGGCGGAGATTTATATTCGGGTAATTGTGAAGTTACATGGTGTTCCGTCCAGTATTGTGTCGGATAGAGATCCGAGGTTTACTTCAGAATTTTGGAAGAGCTTGCAAGAAGCTTTGGGTACTAAGTTGAAATTAAGTTCAGCTTATCATCCACAAACTGATGGTCAATCGGAAAGGACTATTCAGTCGCTTGAGGATTTATTAAGAGCTTGTGTATTGGAAAAGGGTGGTGCGTGGGACACTCATTTATCATTGATTGAATTCACGTACAATAATAGTTACCATTCGAGTATTGGAATGGCACCCTTTGAAGCTTTGTATGGGAGGAGGTGTAGGACTCCTCTGTGTTGGTATGAGACCGGTGAGAGTGTGGTGCTTGGACCAGAAATTGTTCAGCAGACTACTGAGACGATTCAGATGATTCGTGAGAAAATGAAAGTGTCTCAGAGTAGGCAGAAGAGTTATCATGATAATCGGAGGAAAGAGTTGGAATTCTGTGTAGGTGATCACGTATTCCTAAGAGTTAACCCGATGACTGGTGTGGGTCGGGCGTTGAAGTCCAAGAAGCTGGATCCTAAGTTTATTGGACCTTATGAAATTTTGCAAAGAGTTGGTGCTGTGGCCTATAGGGTGGCGTTGCCGCCGGAGTTGTCTAATCTACATGATGTGTTTCATGTGTCGCAATTGCGAAAATATGTTTCTGATCCATCTCATGTGATTCAGAGAGATGATGTTCAGGTTCGGGAGAATCTTACTATTGAGACGATGCCGTTGAGGATCGAGGACCGTAAGATGAAACAGCTCCGAGGGAAAGAGATACCTTTGGTGAAGGTAGCTTGGGGAGGTGCTGCAGGAGGCAGTGTGACCTGGGAGTTGGAAAGCAGGATGCGAGAAGCGTATCCGGAGCTATTTCCATCAGGTAATTTTCGAGGACGAAAATAATTAAAGTGGGGGAGAGTTGTAACACCCATTTTAATTATTTAGTCACTTTATTATTATTTTAAAAATTATATGTTGGTGTGCCCTTTGGTGGGGGTGTATTTGATGATGTTTGGTGGGTGTCCCTAATGTGGGAGGACTATTGGTGATATTTTGGTGTGAAATATAGTAATATAAAAATAATAGTAACATTGGTGGGGGTGTTATTATTATTATTATATTTATTATATTTGTTACTATTATTAATATTATTATTATTTTGGTGAAATAATAATATTAGTATTATTATATTATTATTATATTATTTTTATTAATATTATTATTATTATTGGTGTGATAATATTATTATTATTATAATTATAATTATTGTTGGGTGTATCACTATTATTATTATTATGTTGAATATTACTATAATATTATAATAGTATTATATTATATTATATTATTATTATTATAATGATTATTATAATTATTATTATTAGAATTATTATTGGGAATATTAGTGGTTGGAATAAGTAAAATAAGAGGTGAAAGGGTTATTGGGAAGTTAGAATGGAAATATGAAAAGTCACGATAGAAACCGTGAGGAAGGAAATATGAAGGGGTAGCAAGGAGATATTAGAAAAGTTGGAATGGAGAGGAAAGGGATTACCATAGGCGTGGGATATTGGTGTGATAATAATAATAGTATTATTATTATTATTATTATTACTATTATTATTATTAGTGTTATTATTATTATTATTATTAAAAGTATTATTATGATTATTGGAGAGATAATAATATTATTATTATTGTTATTATTAATAGTGTTATTATTATTAAGATTATTATTATTATTATCATTATTATTATTATTAGAATTATTAATATTATTATTATTATTATTATTAATATGTGGTATTATTAATATTAGTAAGATTATATTAGTATTATTATTATTATTAAGATTATTAATATTATATTATTTTATTAGTTATTATTATTGGGATTAGAATAATTAAAAAGGGAAATAGAATATGAGGGGTTAGGAGAGTTACGATACATTTTAGAAAATTGAGAAAAAAGAGCGATAGAAAGAGAGAAGAGGAAAGAACGAGGAAAGTGAAAAAGAACGAAGGAAAAAGGGAACGAAGAACGGAAGAGGAAGGAGAAGGCCAAGAGACCAATTCTAGGAGGAATTCTATCGATCGACCAATTGTCAAGGTAAGGGGGGATGATTGGGAATGGTTTATACATGTATAGGGTAGAGGGGATTCCTTAACCCCGTAGGAATTTATCGTTATATAAAGTTTTATATTGGCATGCTATGATTATTGTTGATGTTGGGGGATTGATGAATGCTGATGATGCATTTTGGGGTATATATATATATGGTGATGATGTTACTGTAGTATTGATCCATTTTGTTGGATTGTTGATGTTACTGTAGTGTTGATAGTAACTAGGAATATAAAGCTGATGAGATTATGTGTTGTTACCGTAGTGTTGGCAATGACCGTGATTATAGCTTTGGGAAAAGTTATGTGTTGTTTCCCTATAGCGTCGTTAATGACTATGGTTAGGACCTTGGTGAGATTCAGAGTGACTCTGAAATGTCGGTAATGTACCGTAATGTCGGTTCTAGAGTAGAAATTATAGGATAATTGGTAAGTATAATATCTATTGGCATGTTTGTGATTGTGGATTGATGTTGATGAATTATTGATTTTGGTGTATAGGCTGAGGTGTTGGTTTAGGGAGGTTCTGAGTAACCTCAGAGACTTTTGGTGAGATGTCTGAATTGGTCTTGTGTGATCCTTCTAGCCTTGTTGTAGTGTGAAAATGATGAGTATGGGATATAACTTGTGTACTTGGGGATAGTACGCGTTTCCCTTAATATTGTTGGTGAGCAATTAGTAATGTATATGTGTGTAGTGATCAGTAGGATCGTGTATCCCCGAGTGGGGGGGGACGTAGTTATATCCGGTGTGATAGTATGAATTCGTTTACTATCTGATTGATTTATATGGTGTTGGTGTAATATATCTATACATATGCATTGTTGTATGATGATATGATCAGGAGGATCGTGTGCACTTAGCGTGCCAGAATATAATAATTATGCATTGGTGTCTTGCATATCATGGTGTTTTAGTGGGATGAATCATGTCTCAGGAGGAGCGTAAGTGATTCATCCGTACTCCTTTGTGGAGAATGGTGGGGGATAGATCATGTCTCAGGAGGAGCGTAAGTGATCTATCCAGGTTCGATTGAATGAACCAATGAGTCGGTACCGCATGCATGGTGTTGAGTTGCATAATTGCATTATAATATGTTATATTGTAATTTGAACAGTAGGTTCGTTATATGGTGTTGTTGGGGTGAATAATTGATGTGTTGGTGTGTTTTACTGCCTTATTACATGTATTACATTACCATTATATTTTTGATCATGATTTCTCACCCCTTGTTGTTGTTGTGGTCTGTGCTTCTTCGGAAGTACAGATAATCCAGGTGCTTAGCTAGCTTGGATATTGGTGTGACTGTCGAGTCTAGGATGCTCTGATACGTAGCACGGGACTTGGGCATTTTTATTGTTTCATGTTGAACTCCTATTTTTTTTCTGCGAACGTATCAAAATTTTTATTTAATTGTATTATTTAAATATTCCGCTGTATTTGGAGAAAAACCTTTTTTATAAGGAAACGTGATTTTTATGTGATATCCCACTTGGGAAGGAAACTCTGATTTTTATTATGTTATTCATATTTTATTTGTTTTGGGAAGTGGGGTGTTACAATAACCCGTTATCATTTTTCGGTTTTTACATTAAACCGGGTCCACTCTTCTATACCGATAACAACAAAGGCCCGTCCTCTAAGCCTTCAAACCCACTCTTCTAGGTTTGGGACAAGTCACTAGTCTCCACGAAACTAGCAAGCATTGCCTCTTGACTAAATGATGCATATGCAATCGAAAATCAAATGCACTTAAGACCGACATCTTAATCTCATGCATTCCAATAATTCATCTCTTCAAGAATTACAACATGATTGCACACACAACATGTTCATAACAATTCAAGGTATTCACATTAATACCATTAACGTAATTCACAAGTCATGCACACATATCCACAATGTTCTCATGCATACTTATCACACAATTGCATACAATATTAGGCATTCACAATTTATCAGACAATGCACACATAACCTCTATTATGTTCTCATGCATTTCCAATCAATACAAACAATATACACATCTCAAAACCTAGGATTCACGCCCGAAGGCTACCCACAGCATATCACAATAGTACATAAACTATGTGATTAATCAAGCAATAAACCATAGTCGAACCACACAATCAACCTATGGATAAATCTCAAATAAAACATCAACCTGTCATACTCGCTACTCCTTCGCTAAGCGAACTCCTAGCGAGTATTCGCTACTTGTTCGCCTAGCGAACGTGCTAGCGAATCTCAACAGAAGTTACTGACTTCATTCGCTACCTGCTCGCTACAGCGAGCTTCCCAGCGAATCGTTCGCTATCTCTTCGCTACACTTTCGCTACCAGCGAACAAACCAAAATCCCTTCTGTCCAAGTCTGGGACCGTTCGCTACTTGTTCGCTGAGCGAGCTCCTAGCGAGCATTCGCGACCTGCTCGCCTAGCGAGCTGCTAGCGAGTGTCTGCGTATTTTGTTTTTCACTTACTGTTATCCCACTCAACCAACTCCAAAAACTCCAATCTCACCAATCCAATTCCGATACTCTTAGTCTAACATTTCTAGACTATTCTACATCATCTATTTCAGATTTTAACCGATTAAATTGAGTTCTACCGATTATTCCAACTTTTGCCCTAAATGGAAAAGGATGGAAACTACACCAAAACCTCAACCCAACATATATAACATCATGCAATGATCAAATAGAAACATTTCTCACCCTTACCTTGATTAAATCGAAGCTTTGGATCGGATCTTGATGATTTTCCAAGTTTTCCTCTTATCTTCCTCTTTCTCTTCTCTTCCACTTTCTTTCTCTTATGTTTTCCTATCCATCTATTTTCCTTCCACTTATCCTTATATACCTTCCATTATTTTCTTTCCATCACATTTCCCTTCTCTCAAAATATCTACTAATCAATTTCTCATAAAATATCCACTTGACCCTTTATTCACCAAAATATCTCATCTTATCATTAATTGGATAGTATCTAGTAATCCCACATTATTCTACCAAATAGAATAAATCAGTTAAATCCAATAACTCACATAGATCAAATAAATCCAATTAATTAGTACAATTAATCCACTATTTTGAAAATTGGGCTGTTACAACCCTCCCCCACTTTAGGAATTTTCGTCCTCGAAAATGTCACCTGATCCAAATAACTCTGGATACGATTCTCGTATCCTAATCTCCCAAATCACCACCACCAAAGGAATCCCTTTACCTCGAAGTTACTTCTCGTTCATCAACCTGAACTAGCAATTCCTCAACAGTCAAATCATCTCTCACTTGTATACTATCCATCTGAATCAATGTACCTCCTCAGCTTAGACACATGAACACATCATGCAATTCCCACAAGTGACAACGGTAAAACAGTCTAACATGCTATTTTTCCCACGCTTCCGCTGCGCCACTCTGATACAGATCAACAAAACACAGGATATACTTCCGAGACTCCAAGCTCGACCAACACCAGTTACTATCGTAACTCTTAAAACACGTCCTTTCTTGGATCCTTTTGATCTTTTCAGTCGTCTCTTGCACAATCTTCGGCCTGAGTACAACACTCTCGCTGGACACACGTCTATCCAAAGGAGTCCTACACCTCTTACCAAACAAAGTCTCATACGATGTTATTCCGGTACTAGAATAATAGCGGTTATTGTAGGTAAACTCAATCAACGACAATTAACCATCTCCTGATCCATCTTGATCCAACACATAAGCTCTCAACAAATTCTCTACATATTGGATAGTCCTCTTTGTCTACCCATCCTTCCACGGATGCTAGACAGAGATTATCTTCAACATGTCACTCAAAGCGTCTGCAACTCTCTCAAAATCCCAATGAAAAACTCAGATTCCCATCTAACAGAATGATTCATCCTCACTGGTAAGTAACGAGTTACTCTTGTTAATCCATTCTTAACATTTCCAATCGAATCATACTCCTTCAAATTCTTCAGAAAACCCGACACAAAATCCATGGGAATACTATCCCATCCCACTCAGAAATATTCAACAGTTGTATCAGACCCAACAGTCTCTGATATTCACACTTCGACTCCCAACAAGTTTAATCAGCATATACAAACTCAATCACTTCTCTCTTCATCTGTGGTCATCAAAATAATTCCTCAAATTCGGTCACACCTTCCCAGTACCTGCATGGATACTCCATTTATCTCAATGTCCTTCTTCCAGTGTACTTTCATCCAACTCACACTATTCAGAACACATACTCCATCCTGACATCTCATGATACCATTTCCATAAATCCGAAAATCACCTCCTCGACTTTTATCCCTTAAATTCAATCAATCTATTAACTCGAATTAGAATTCCGACCTCCTCGAATCTCATAGAGAATACCAATAGTCAGTCTCATCATATAAAGTTCAACTCCATGAGAAGTCTATTCACAGACTACACTCATATTCCGAATTTACTCAATCAGTCTTAACTTCATTACCATCATCATCGGTACATACAGAGATTTCCAATGCAATAACTCAGTTACCACTTGGTCTCAATCGAATGGTAACTCAACCAAAACCATACTCTTTCAGAAGTCCCAATTATTTCCTCCACATCATATTCAACTTCTCAAATCAAACAAATACCTTAAGATCTTAAGATCATTAACCATCTCAAATCTCAACTAAACAATTGAGGCTTCCAACCTCCGGTACAAACACACAACAACAACCAACTCTAAATCACTCGTCTGATAATTACCTTATGTACTTTAAGTTGCTTCAAAGCATAGCCAAAACTCGTTGATGTTGCACTTAACATATCTCTCAGTCATATTAACAAAGCATTACAACACAACGAATAGTTCCGTCGGATTCGGCAAAACCAACACACAAGTTATTGACAACTTTCCAAAAACTCTCTGAACTTCTTCACAGTGGCATATCACTAATTCTTCTCCAATACTGATAACTCTAATTCTCGATGTGCAAATTGATCCTCTATACTCTTCGACGCATCCAAACACCATCGATTACACAACCATTACTCACTCAATTAAGTATGGAGAACCCCATGTCAAACGGACACTCAGTTGTGAACTTATGGCGAAACACGAACCACACTTACCACAACATCCAAACACATTTCATCAATAAATACTTAATTCCATGTCACTACTTCACCATCGCATAAAGCATTGTAATAACTTTTCGCGCTCTAATCTTGCGTCATTTCGAGTTACGGTCCTCCCGTTACGACAAAATACAAAAACAACATTTCCACACTTAGAAGGCCATTCAACACATCTTTGACACTTGAAATGTTTAAAGGTCTAATTGTACCAATATAGTATCCCCCACTTTATTTCCTTTAATAATCACCAGAAGTCACTATCCACCCTTTATATACATGACTTCACACTATGTTGCCACATCACACACACCAGACACAAGTCTCAAAACTACTCAACCAGTTTAATTCCTTGACTATCCAAATAGACATACAATATGGAGCTCTTAATATCGGACTAGTTCCCGTAACTAAGTCAATCACAACTCCACTTCACATCCTGGCTGTATATCACTATCTTGTCAGAATAACTTCCATACAACCATAATTAATCGGCAAACCGCCAACTTCCCACTTTCGTTAACACTCAAAATTTCCATCAAAATGAAACATCTCATCATTGTCCTGCGCCGACTCATCAAAACAATTCTTCAGCACTTGGCTTAACTCCAAACAATTCACTGCCCACGTCATCTAAGCTTGCAAGACACGTCCATCCCATCCAACACAATCCCAACTACTATCAACAAGAGATTAAGGGTGATCAGTTCCTCAATTTGTCAATAGACAGCCGAAATCATAGTGGGCATAAACCATCTTTACTAAACTATAATAGCGTTTAATCACACACTGAGCTACAACTCCACACTTGCAGCATCCTGGAGAATCACAAGTTTCTTCCCACACTTCGATCACTCCCACTTCTGCAGACAAAGGTTAAACGACAAACATGTATCGACAGTGTTTTCACACACATGTCGCATACAAGGGAACAAATAACATTAGACAACATGGCCGGATGGACCAACCAGGCTCTGATACCACTAATGTAACACCCATCTAATCCCCGTAATTAATTAAAATAATCAGAGTAAAATTAACATGCATTCAACCAAGGGTGTCACACTTCAAACTTTCAAACACCTGTCATGCTCATCAACACTTCAATGAATAACCATGTTTTACAATTTCAATTAGCATGTAGCAGCGGATTCATTTATCCAATGATTTTTCATAAAGGAAATATTTGTTTTCATCACATAAATCAACAAGGCTCGGGCACTAAGGCCAACTTCTCATCATTTTAATAAACAAGAAAACATAGTATATTTCTAAAACATAAACCAAGCGATCTCAGTGTTACACGACCAGAGCATGACTCGACCCAACATAATAAAAATACTAAACAGCTGCACCAACAGCGACTTCGCAACAACGAACAACTCTACTCTTATACCTGCACGATGTCATGTAGGATATCATTCCAGCATAAGGGTGAGAAATATTACCATAATAATCAATGTATATAATTATGTATATAAGCAATCATAAAATACATATATGCCACATTTCTCACCACATTTCATATTCAATTCACACATACCTCTCAATTACCTCATCATATAAACTAACATGGTTGATCATCAAGCATATTATCATGCACATAGCATACTTTCATACAACACTCACATACTCACCACTCTTAAATCAACATATCATGTATATATGCACATTTCTCCTAACAATCACATATTCATCATTTTCAATTACACAAGTCATGTACACATACATAAGCATAACTTAAATCAACAATTTTATCCATGCCATATGGCTCACATAAAGCCCATCAATTCTACCAATTCACTATTACACATTCACATTTCTCAATTACACAAGTAATGCACATACGCATATTCTACAATTCTCACCACTATTCACCCTCTTAGTCATATATATTTACCACACATATATAGACAACATGAATATTCACAAAGCATTCCCACATCATGCATACACTCACATTTCCACAATCTTATCATTCACACATAAGCATCTCTTCATGCATATGTCATATATCAATGTGACTCAACAACTCAATGCAAATCATGCAATGCGGTACCGACTCTCGTTATCATTTTTCGGTTTTTACATTAAACTGGGTCCACTCTTCTAGACCGATAACCCGTTATCATTTTTCGGTTTTTACATTAAACCGGGTCCACTCTTCTATACCGATAACAACAGAGGTCCGTCCTCTAAGCCTTCAAACCCACTCTTCTAGGTTTGGGACAAGTCACTAGTCTCCACGAAACTAGCAAGCATTGCCTCTTGACTAAATGATGCATATGCAATCGAAAATCAAATGCACTTAAGACCGACATCTTAATCTCATGCATTCCAATAATTCATCTCTTCAAGAATTACAACATGATTGCACACACAACATGTTCATAACAATTCAAGGTATTCACATTAATACCATTAACGTAATTCACAAGTCATGCACACATATCCACAATGTTCTCATGCATACTTATCACACAATTGCATACAACATTAGGCATTCACAATTTATCAGACAATGCACACATAACCTCTATTATGTTCTCATGCATTTCCAATCAATACAAACAATATACACATCTCAAAACCTAGGATTCACGCCCGAAGGCTACCCACAGCATATCACAATAGTACATAAACTATGTGATTAATCAAGCAATAAACCATAGTCAAACCACACAATCAACCTATGGATAAATCTCAAATAAAACATCAACCTGTCATACTCGCTACTCCTTCGCTAAGCGAACTCCTAGCGAGTATTCGCTACTTGTTCGCCTAGCGAACGTGCTAGCGAATCTCAACAGAAGTTACTGACTTCATTCGCTACCTGCTCGCTACAGCGAGCTTCCCAGCGAATCGTTCGCTATCTCTTCGCTACACTTTCGCTACCAGCGAACAAACCAAAATCACTTATGTCCAAGTCTGGGACCATTCGCTACTTGTTCGCTGAGCGAGCTCCTAGCGAGCATTCGCGACCTGCTCGCCTAGCGAGCTGCTAGCGAGTGTCTGCGTATTTTGTTTTTCACTTACTGTTATCCCACTCAACCAACTCCAAAAACTCCAATCTCACCAATCCAATTCCAATACTCTTAGTCTAACATTTCTAGACTATTCTACATCATCTATTTCAGATTTTAACCGATTAAATTGAGTTCTACCGATTATTCCAACTTTTGCCCTAAATGGAAAAGGATGGAAACTACACCAAAACCTCAACCCAACATATATAACATCATGCAATGATCAAATAGAAACATTTCTCACCTTTACCTTGATTAAATCGAAGCTTTGGATCGGATCTTGATGATTTTCCAAGTTTTCCTCTTATCTTCCTCTTTCTCTTCTCTTCCACTTTCTTTCTCTTATGTTTTCCTATCCATCTATTTTCCTTCCACTTATCCTTATATACCTTCCATTATTTTCCTTCCATCACATTTCCCTTCTCTCAAAATATCTACTAATCAATTTCTCATAAAATATCCACTTGACCCTTTATTCACCAAAATATCTCATCTTATCATTAATTGGATAGTATCTAGTAATCCTACATTATTCTACCAAATAGAATAAATCAGTTAAATCCAATAACTCACATAGATCAAATAAATCCAATTAATTAGTACAATTAATCCACTATTTTGAAAATTGGGTTGTTACAACCATCATCTTCATGTTTGTTCTTCAAGAACCTTCATCAGATCTCCAAGAAATTTCCAGATCTTCATCGAGATCTTCTTCGTTCAACCTTTATCGTCTTCACCAGATCTTCATCACTCATCAAGATCATCATACGATTTTCCAACTTCATGAAGATTTATCAGATCCCCCGTATGTCCATCAAGATCTTCAAAGATCTTCGCTCAACCTTCACACGCGTTCATCCCTCAAGTTTCCAGAAACTCAAATCAACACTCAACGTAGCAACTATCCGTCTTCATCAGTTCTTCAACCGTTTCCAGATCCATCAATCTTTAGAAAAGATCATCACGTTCATCGCAGTTCACATTTTTTCCAGATTTTTGTCGAATCTTTAAACCTTCATCCATCAAGAGCTCCGTCCAATTCTCCGAGATCTACAGATCAGCATCTTTCCGCTTTCTAGAAATCACTTGTGATCATCATCGTCGTTGTTTTTCCAGAAATCTTCAGCGAAGTTCCTCCATCAACCGTAATCAACATCTGCGTTTCGAGTTTGTTTGGGTTAATTTCAAGGTTTACGGGTTGTGTGGTGTTGAGATGGAGACGAAGTGAGATGCAGAGAGTTAAGGAGATTGGTGAGGTTGTTGTGAATAGACGGTGGGGAACAGAGGCTCAGAATGGTGAAAGTGAGGTTGAGACGGTGAGAAGCAAAGAAATTTGAGACGGAGGGGTTGAGGAATAGACGGCGGCAAGGTGGAAGGAGAAGACTTAGGGTTTCTGTGAAGCTTGGGAGAAGGAAGGAGAGGAAAGGGGTCGTGGACCGGTTTGGGCTTCACAAGCCCTAAGCCCAATTGCTTTTCTGACCTGCATCCCCGTGTTGCCATACGTCCCCCTTTTTTTTCTTTTTTTTTGTGGCTGGTGGCTTCTTCTTGTTGGGCTGGGCCCAATTGGCATTACTGACTTGCACCCTTCTGTTTGCCTAACGCACCCCCCTGTTTCCCTTGAGTTGTTTTTATTTTTTTAGCTGTTGTATTGTAGGCTGGGCCCTAGTGTGTTTTTCAGGCTAATACCCCCCCTGTTTAGTTGCTGTACCCCCTTCCCTTTATTTTTTAGTTTTTTGCTTGTATTGGATATTTGCTTGTAATAGCTTGTAGTTTTATTTTTCTCTTTAGGAATTATAGTTTAGAGTATTATGCCCTATTTTTTAGTATAGATTTTATATTCTAGAGTTTATATTCTATTAGCATTTTCTTATAGGATATTATAGAATATTATGCATAAGAAAGAATTTTCATTTTATTTTCCATATGCAATTTCCTTAGAATTTCTTTAGAGTGTTTTCTATTAGGAATTTATTTGCAATTTTAGGAGTAGAATATTATTTCCATTTGTTATTGGATTTCTCTCCTCAGTTCTCTTCTGTCATCTGATTTTACTCTGATTTTATTCTGGGCTGACCGTGTGACATGATTCAATTGGAGAATGATTTTCGATATCATTTCTCTATCTTGTCTTTGACACGGATATCAATACGCTACCTCTTAGAGTTTGATTTATCGTGTAAGTCAAATCATGACGGTCTAAGCATTACATTGGTTCTCATTCGAACGTCTTCATCAAGGATCCAGAGAGGAGAAGATTGGAATGGAGCTTGCGCACAATGTCGAGAGCCAACAGAGCCGCTTCGTTCGATAACATCCTTCTTATTCAAGTCTTCGTGCAACCGTCAAGTGTTGTGAGCTGTAGTGTTACATACGTAGGAAATGACAATTGAACGGTCACCCCTCAATCGTCTAGAGTGTTTAGTATAGCACCCTTTGGGTGATATACGACGCACTCGCTCCTACGTCTCAGGTCCTTGCGTGTGTGTCCCGAGTTCCTTCCCGTTTAGGTGTGTTAGGCCCGCTTCCTCTTTGTTCTCGCCCCCGCACGGTCAAAGCCCTTTTCTCTCGCATTCAGGCGATTGAGACTCTTTCTCTTGCCCCTGTGCAATCGAGACTTGTTTTCTGTAGCGCGCCGAACTACGTTTGCTCTGATCTCTCGTACCAGACGAGAGTACGTAGGCATAAGATTGCGATAATCCTAGCTCCCTCCCTCCCTTTTTTCCTTTTCCTGTAGTTAGCTGAACTACAGCTGCTCTGATTTCTCGTACCAGACGAGAATATGTAGGCATGGGATGCGATATCCTAGCGAGCACACTAGCAACTAACTTCTCCGTTCTCTCGCTTTCGTGCGATCGAAACTTTCCCGCTAACGACTGACGTTCCCTTTCACTTGCCCTAGCGCAATTGAGACCAGACCGTAGTTCTAAGTCCCGTAGGTTCCCATACCTTTAAACCAATGACATACTACATTTGTTCTACCGCAAACAGGTAACACCTAAGTCTCCAATGGTCGAGCAGCATACACCTAACTGCTAGAATGCATACGCTAGTATTGTCAATCCTTTCTCTCACCCCTGTGTGATTGAGAACACCTTTGCTTATCCGTAGTTATCCTGAACTACATTTTCTATGATCTTTCACGCCGTGTGAAAGTACGTAGGCACGAGATGCGATATCTCGACGAGAAAAATCCCCCTGTAGTTTCCCGAACTACGTTGACTCTGACTTTCACATTGCACGAGGGAATACGTAGGCATAGAGCGCGATACTCTATCGAGTCAGTTCTTTCTGTTTAGCTTTAGCAGCCGTAGACAGATTGTTTTTCACCCATAGATAAACCCAACAAGCGTGGATCCCATCGAGTACGATGGACGTGAGGGGTGCTAATACCTTCCCCTTGCGTAACCGACTCCCGAACCCAGACATGGTTGCGATGACCTTGTCTTATACCTTTTCGTCAGGTTTTTTCCGATCGTTTCCTTTCCCTTTCTATGGGATAAATAATGAAAGGTGGCGACTCTTCTGTTTTGCCGGCACCTTATTTTCGCGGTAGCGACAACTGGCGACTCTGCTGGGGAACAACGATGGCTCTCTAAGTGAGTCTCGTCTTGGATTTTCTTCCTGGCTGTCTGGGTCATCCCCAGCAGCTAGCGACTCTGCTGGGGACACGACGATGGTTTCCTGGGGATCTACCGTCCCCTGTGCGAGTCAATCTGGGAATCCAATGTCCCTGAGCGAGAGTCAATCCTAGCGCTTGTTTGCTTGTCTGTGGGTGTTTATTTTTGTGCTGTATTTTGTATACTGATGTATTTACATTTCCCGCACTATATTATTATCTGTTGCTATTGTGCTGATGTGGGAGGGGGCTCTGATGTGTGATAAGCCATACCCATGCTTGAGTGTACCTAGCATTAGTTGTGGAAAGTAGTGGGCGCGTGCATGCTTTGCATGTACTAGTGTCTCACAAAATCCACGCTCAGACGAGGTTCTCCCGGTTGACTTCTTTTCCATCCCTTTGGGCTTGAGGGGTTGTTGGTTTGGAGGATTGTCGACTCTGGGGACCGATCACTTGTGATTCAGCTAAGTGAGGCTGCTACAGGAGATGATGATGCCACACCTTCCTGGGTATCGTATCATCATTTCTTGAAAGTCTGTGACGCTGATGAACGCATAGGATGTCGAACATTTGTCAGTTTAGGTCCATACTTGTGAGTGGGAGGGTTTTTGCAGGAAACTTGACTTCCAGCCTACCCGGTATTTTGGTTTTCTCTCGTCAGAGCGAGCTTATCCCGTCAGCAGCGTGTCGTGGTGACAATCGGATACCAAACTATTGATTAGTTTGAATCTTTAATTCATTTGCAACCGGTATTTGATTTGTCCAAAGGAAGGGATAAAGATCGAAATTCCCACAATGCAATGCACATTCAAGGTTTAGATTTTTAGGTTTGGGGGTCGGTTAAACTTAGGGAAGGTGCTAGCATCCTAAGTTTCTGTAGTACTCTACAAGAACCTCTTGTTTTATGTTGTTTATTGCTGAGTGTTTATCTGCATAATGGTTGAAAGACCTAGTGGTTTATTTCTAAGTATACTCGATAAGATATCGCATCTTATGCCTACATATCCTTACGGGAGTGGAATCAGAGTATCTGTAGTTCCCCTAAAGGGTTTAAGGAAGTTCTTTGATTGAGTTTAGGAGAAGAGATGAGTTGTCATCTTATGGGAGATTTAACCGCCACAAGTTGTAGGAAAATAGTCTTTGCATCATCTTAAGAGAAGGGCTCAAGTACTCGGATATTGATCGACAATGTACGCCTCTATCTCTCTTAAGGCAAAGTTCCTACGGTATTGATTGTATTGATGTGGGGTAGTGATTTTATCTCGCTTAAGATGATTAACATCTATTCTCTAATGTGTTTGAATATTTTATATTGAATTGTATTGAGTTGATTGTTTGTTTATATCTAAGTTGAAAAAGATAACGGTCCTTCCTATGGGGTAGGATCTATCTTAATTTATCAACTTGAATGGGATCAAGGATCGAGTGGGAGTATGATACAAATGATGTGCACTACACACAAGTGTTGAATCATGTGTAGGATTTTCCTTTGGACGGAATGCGATGCGAGAAAGTAAATTGTAAAGATAAATTGCGAAAAATGTAAATCCATACACAAACGCATGAAAGCGCTAAGCGTGAATATGTGCGTGGAGTGGGGCGTAAGCGTGCTCGATAGGATTAAGTTGGGAGATGTTGACCATAAGAGGGATATTGGATCGATTTTAAACTGGTGTGAGATTATTTGATTTCTTTACGAAAATGTTGTGTTAATTATGAATTTATTTTGTTAATAAAAATTGAGATGATAAATTAATTTAAGAGAAAAAGATCATTTGATTTATTATACATTTTTTTAGTGGGATTGATTTTTAAGGAAAGGTTGAATTTGATTTTAAGAAAGTGTTATAATAGTTTTAACGAAGATTTTATTGTTAAACTTGTTTTAGTCATCAATAAAATTAAGTTATTTAGAAAAGGTCCTTTTAAGATTATAATAGAATAAATTATTTATTAGACAAATTGGTTACTAAAGAGAAGTTTATTTATTTTAATAAAAGGTCAGATTTTTTTATTATATTATAAAAAGTTTATTAAATTGATTAAATAAAAATTGAAATAATATTTAGAAATAATTCGTTTAAAATAAGTTAAATAAATAAACAAGGATGGAATTTAAATAAAATAGGTTTTTATTAGTTTGTTTAATTAAAAAGATTATTAGATTTTAAATAGGAGGGATTAAGGGTTTTAAATGGATTAGTTAGCAAAATTAGGTGAGTTAATGGTGGTTTACTGGGTTAATGAGGGATTAGGAGACGAATTGATCGTATGCGTGCAGGAATATGGGTTTACGGTAGGCGTGCGGATCAAAGGCCACGTGATGTGTGATGGAGGGTGGTGATTACGTATGTGCACGATAACTACCGTGGGTGCATGCGTACAGAACATAATGTAAAATTACAGAGAAAACAAAAAAAACTCAGGAAACCCTAGCCTCCCAAATTCTTTCCTCCTTCCGCCGATTCTCTTTCTCGCCATGTCTCTTCTTTCGTTCTCATTCTCTCTTCCACTTCACTCTCTCTATTCTTCTCTCTTTTCCGTTCGACCTTTCTCCTTTTCACTCCCACCATTCTTCTTCTCCTTTTCTTCTTTTTCTTTCGCGTCCGTCTTCGCGTTTCTTACTTTCTTGATCGCCTTTCCCTCTTTTCTTCTCAACCTGTTAAATCAAACACAAATCAGAGGATTCACATTATTAGACAACAAAGAAATTACCAAAATGGGGATTCGAGGTGACGAGATGCGGTTTTGGATGGCAACGAGGGTTTTGTAGTGGTTGAGGGTGGTTCACAAGATCCGATGAAGGCTTTGGCAGCGTGGAAGATTGGTTGTTGACGGCGGTAGTGGCCTCCGACGGAGCTTTGACGGAATCGAAAAGCAGCAACGTCAAAAATGAAGATAAGTTCTTCCTCCTTTGAAAATTTCTTTAGGTTTTCGATTTAGGATTTCTTTGTTGGTGGTGAGTTTGGTTTTTTTGCCGTGAAATGATTTGTGGGTTTCTGATTTCGTATGATGGGGTTTACGTTTGTGAATAGATTCCCCTATCGTCCCGCTCCCTCATCTCAATTTATAGTTGTGCAGAACTTCCTTCCCAATTAAACCGTATTAAAGTCATACCAATTTCAATATGAACATGTTGGTCTGATTTTGGAAACCGAATTAAGGCCCTGTTGATTAAATTTTGGAAAGTTTTATTGTCTGATTCTTATTCCTTTGGCGTGGATCTGTGATTGATGAACCTGTTATTTCTGATTTGATGTGTTCTCAATTGTTTTGGAAATAATATAACTTCAATCTTTGGTTTTCAATACCCATTGAATGACTTGATTACACGTTTTCTTTTTCAGTTGAATGTGTTTATCCGGTTTGGAATCTAATTGAATCAGTTGATTCTGCAGGAACGCAATGCGAGTGCAGAGCCAGCTTCGATCATTGCCTTGAAATTCAATCAATGATGGTATGACTTTCTCCATGCTATTAATGTTCTCTATTATATGAGTAAGCTCAAGTCCTCTTTTGAATCATATATTGCTGGTGACTTATATGTGTCTTCATTTCAGCGCTAATCAATGACACTCCCAATTAAATGAAAGTTTGCAAGTATCAAGGGTGTTTGCTTCTAGATAGGAGCTGATGAACAAGTTCGAGAGTCGGAAATGATAAAGGTAAATTTCCCCCAAGATTTTCTGCACTATCTTGTATTCTTGAGTGTGGGATAAGGGCGTGAATAATATGAGTGTGAAAGCTGGGTCTTTAATGATGTTAATTTGTTTACTTTCACTTCCAAAACTTCTCCCTTACCAAAGTCCTTGTTTACTTTTCCTGGCATGATTGTATTAATGTTAATGTCGGTTTGTCTGCAGTGGATCCAGGAGTCGCAACTTCAATTCAAGTCATACATACACAAAAGGACTCAATGCCGAACCCCCTGTTCAGCTGGAGCAACGCGAGTAAACCACCACCGCCAATTTAAACAAGAAGGATTTATGTTGATTTTCTGTCACTGCCAGTGTGAAGTGCTTCGTGTTCATTCCAATGTGTTTGGAGGATAATATCATTAATTTTTCTGGCATCTCTTTTGATGAACTTCGGATTATGTTCTGAACCAAACTGACTTTCTTCTTCTCCTTCTAGGGACTATCTTAAGTTTGGAAGCTGCCGGTTGTGTGCCGTTGCCGGGAGAGGTTTGTTGCGGTTATGATGACGACGTGTCTGAACCAAGAGCTTGAAATTTGCAGTTGTGTTGCCTTCGATTTGATTTGAATGCTGGACTTACGGAGTGTGAAGTATGACTCGGTAATTCCGACACGAAAGTCTGATTCTGTATTTGATTTATTTACTTTGTCTTTCTTTATGCAGGTTTGTTAGGATCAAATAAATAAAAGAGATGCTCATTTTGCAGAATTCCCTCTTGTAAAGGTAGTTTGGTATCACTCTGAGAGGTTCAAATCTGATTGAAGTCTTCGCAAGTTGTTCCAAGATCGTGTTGACTGCTATTGTGTTGTTTTCAGAAGGCAGACGTGAAATGAGATATTCGGGAGTGATGTATAGGCAAGGCACTGGCTTTCATAATATGCCCACCTTCTAGCGGTCAAAAAAAGTGCGGTCGAAGGTTTTGGCGTGCAGGTTCCGGTTAGGAATTCTTTACCATTCTTTCCTGAATTTTGTTTTAATTTCCTCTTGCCAAAACCGAGTTGTAATTCTTTGCTATGCTAATGCTTGATTTTCCGACCTTATGCGTGCAGGAAGAACAATTTACTGCTGATTGCTTCAATTGGGTGATACCTTCATCGGTCCTTCTGGCAAAGCGAACAACAAGAGTTCGCGACCCATCCTGATTCATCGAGTGGACCTTTACGAGTTGGCGGATGCTGCAAATTGTGATAGTCACAAACAGGTTGATGGAAGAAAAAGACAACCTCAAGCTTGTTGCGTTCTAGAAACTCCATTGTATTCACCCCAACTCTTTTAGAATTTCGTCATTATCTGACTTGTACGGCTACCGAAGGCTAAAACTCCTTCTCTTTTCAAGTTATTAGCTAGTCTTTAAGAACTTCTAGTAATGTAATGTGTTGTAAATGCTGAACTTATTTTGTAACCACCCGAGTAGTCTTTTGGATGTAAATCTTGGCTCCACTTTGAAATTGCAGTACGGAAGTGGTTTCAAATGCTTGGCTTTGATGAGTTTTAGCACTTTGGATCTTGACTCTTGAAAGGTTGAATTATAATTTTATCATAAAGAAAAGAGCTGCCCCTGCCTTCTAAACATTATAACTTTAGGATTTCTGTTCATGTAGTTCCAATTCTCTTACAAAACCAATGCACCTTATTCGGTAGCATTTGTGTGAATTATAACTTGTATGCCTTGTAATTTTCAAAGTTTGAATTTGCAATGCCTTGTATTTATAAAGACGTGTATAGTTGTAAAAAAAACCCTTGAGGTTGCATTTTATAACAACAAATATTGCTTGTTGCGGTTTTGTTAAATTGTATTTGATATCTTCATAGAATAGAAGAAGGCAGTCCATTGTAATAAGTTGCAAACCTATTGTTGAGTAGGTTATGCATTTGAAAGCCAATGCACGCATTGAATCACAACTCTTGAATTCAACTTGTAACTCAAAGTTCTTATATAAACAAAACAAATCTCCCACTTGCCATCTTAAATTTGTAAACTCTTTTTAAGAAGGTTTCAAACGAATCGCTCAGACATGAATCTTGATTTTTTTTTTTTAACTTGTCATTCCTCTTGCCACAAAACTAAAGATCAATCTCAAGTAATCATGCTTAACCTCAAATCCAACTTCTTTTCGTGAGTAAGCACTGAAGCTTTTAGGAGATGCCGAAAAAACCTCATATTTGAACTGAATTAAACCCAACTGACCCTAAGAATGAATGTTGGTCCACTTGGAATTACTGCATCTGCGCAAGTTGGTTAGCCATACAAACAAACACGAAAATAAGTAGAAGGAGGTGGAATCTTATGCTCAAAAATTAGGGTGTGACAGATGCCCCTATTTAAGTTTCTTCTATCCGGAGACGTGGAGATTAAAATCTTTGTCTCGACGAGATAGGAGGGACTTAAATACAAACATTGCACGGATTTTTGGCTTTAAGAAACCACCGAATGCAAATGATATGAAATGATATGAGATGATATGGAAATGCAAGATAGACAGTCCTGTGGAGACAAGATGCCACAGGGGAAAAGGAGAAGAAGAAAAAAAACTAGACACAACACGCGGGAAGAACAGGCTTAACAAAACGAGACTCCACGGGGAAAGATTGACAATCACATGGGAATCGTAAACATGTTGCGAAGAATCTTGTGGGAAAATCCATTGGAAGAACCGACCGTATAGGTCAAATGTAATGATTTCAAGATATCATCTAGAGAAGTCTACTGTCGAGACTTATAATTTGATTCGAGAATACTTTTTGTCAAAGCATCTACTGCTAAAATTTGTAGGGAATCCGCTGTCGAGATTCTATGTTGAAGTTGCTGGAGATATACTTCTGTCGAAGTTTTCTGGAAGTCTACTGCCGAGATTTTCCAGGAAATAAAAATAGAACTACCTACTGCCGAGGTCTACTGGTAGTCTACTGCTGAGATTAGCCAGGAAATAAAATAGAAATACCTACTGTCGAGGTCTTCTGGGAATCTACTGCCGAGATTAGCCAGGAAACGAAATTGAAACACCTACTGTCGAGGTCTACTGGTAATCTACTGCCGAGATTAGCCAGGAAAAGAGAGATGTCTTTGAAATGAACCTCCCCGAGCGTCATGGTATGGGAACCATGAGCTGGTCTCAGTTTCTTGTAATAACCTCCCCACGCCTCATAGTTTGTGTGCCATGAACGGGTCTCAGTTTCTTGTAATAACCTACCCACGCCTCATGGTTTGGATGCCATGAGCTGGTCTCCGTTTCTTGAAATAACTTCCCCAAGCCTCATGGTTTGGATGCCATGAGCTGGTCTCAGTTTCTTGAAATAACTTCCCCATGCCTCATGGTTTGTTTGCCACGAATGGGTCTCAGTCTTCTGATGTAAAACCTCCCCGAGCGTCATGGTGTGTTTGCCATGAGCTGGTCTCAGTTTCTTCCTGAAATGATGAAAACTCGTGAGAGCGTCTTCACAGGGGATAAAAATATCATTGCAGTTTGTAGAATCATTGTAGATTATAGATGTTGTTGTAGAACTTCGGCTGTAAGCCATAATGTACTTGAGGTTGCAAACTTCACTGGGGATCTTCAAAAGATATGTAAGCCGGTTGAATTGTAAAGTATGTCTTCTCAAATAAAGAGAGACTAATGCGATAGACTTCCACGACTTCTCTGGGGAAATGTCTCTTGATGGACATAAACTTGTATAGTGAGCTCGTTGGGGAATACATTCCTGAGGAGCATCTTAGCTGCTGTAAAAATGTGTGAATTCTCAAATAAAGAGAAATATCTATAAAGGTTTTCCATTTACCAAGTCGATAATCACTGGGGATGGACAAACTGTCTTGAGAAGACTGTCATTTATCGTCTTGAATAAGATCTTGACCAAAACGAGTTGCTCAAATAAAGAGAATGCTCAAATCAAGATGTAAACTGTTGAGAAAGATCTGGTAATAGTGTTGGAGAACTATCGTCTTCAGTAGTTATCTTCATGGAAACCCTTCCTGGGGAGCCTAGTGCAAAATAAATGCACATTGAATCCAGGATTCAAAAAGTCAGGAGATGTCCACAATGTGATTGTTGCGGACCAAAATTCAATTCAGGAAATATCTGAAGAGAAACTGTCAAATAAGACTCAACCATCAAGGTATGAACTCAAATGGGGTTTTAACTAATACAACCGTCTTCCACGAGGATTAAACTCTGTGGGGAAATGGAAATATGGTGCTCTTTCTGCCTAGGTCTGACCACTCTAATTGGAAGGAGAAGACGCACCCAACCACTCGGGGATAACCACGACCAAAGCGACAGAACAAACGAACACAAAGATGCGGAATGCACATACCATGCTATCTATCTATATGTTATGCGTATGCTATGCTGACAAAACAAACGGACAAAGGAAACCGGAGATGAAATAAACATCTCGAAGCAAACATCCGACCAATCTTCAAAGATATAAGTACCAATGGGGATAGGCGGAGAACCAACTATAGGATCACAATCCTGCTTCAAGGTCTTAAAACTCATACGGGGAATAGAGAACATTCCACTTGGGGTATAACATCTTGATCAATCTTGATTATCCTGTTGAGGATGAGAATGAAGATCTACCAGGGGTGGATCAAACTCATAATTGGAGGAACTTTATGGATATCCATTTCACTGGAGAGATTCCTACTGGAGAAGATCGACGTTGTAGAAGGTCCACTGGGGAGTAAAACACATCCACTTCACTGGGAAGGTGGAGTTCAAGGAGATTCGCTGAGGATTAAAATACCCTGCACCTCACTAGGAATTCTTGCATTAAAAAGATGGAGAATTCTTGTATCAAGAAGATTCACAAGGAAATGTCATGACCACCAGAATTAAAATTCACTAGGGACATGAAGAATGTTGAAAAGTAGTGGTAGTCGCCATTTGAATAATAGGTGTTGTGAATGGATAAAATAATCCTCGCGTCTCAATTGCCCCAATCGTATGGTTATGAGAAGAATTCGTTCTAAGAAGATTTTACAGAAAACATGGCGTCCCACTGCCCCACTGTTTTCGAACTCTTGTAGAGATTCGCTGAATCTCGACGTAACTGGCCCTGATTGACGGTATTATGACTGAGTTTGCTAAAGTAGCTCTTTAGACGAATCGAACTTGCATAGAATGATTTCACTTGGGAATAACATGCCCTAGGTTAGCAGAACTTTCAAATTTCATCAAAACAAATCTAATGCTGATGCTCGTATACAAACCTTCTATGACATCGGCAAGAATCAACACGTATGAAATATTAATTCTGAAACTGTTAATGCAACACATGTTTGTCTTGAAGTTTTTGAAAAAGATATCATAATAATTTGTGACCGAAGTCACTAGTTAGGATATGATTTTAATTTTATAAAGCCCATACCAAATTTGAGCATAGCTCACAGGAGTCAGGAAACGTTATCTCATTGAGTATGCTTTCAAAGTAAACCTCACTTCAATTAGGACTTTTGAAGGGTTGTATTTGGGCTTAGGTTACGATTGGTAAAACAAAGGAAATAAGGGTCAAAGCTTATGTACCCGCCCATTTTTGAAAAATGTTCACTTTTTGAAAGGTTTTAAGTGTTCAATCGAGCTGACTGAAAAATTTTCTACCCCAGGTTTAAAAATAAGGTTGGAAAGGGTTAAAAAGGATTTAACTTCCTTATGTCTTTGGTGTTTAGGAGGTTTGAAACAATGCCTTACATCATCAGTAGGTTTATTAAAAAGCATACATCAAGAGATATTACGTTTTACTTCGTCATCCTCCTCCCAACTCTTCACCAAAGTGGGGAAAGATTGGGTAAAATCGGTATTATAAATTATAAAAACATTTTACGAGTGAAACAAATGGGTTTCTTCAAGACAAACACTTATTGCACTACTTATTCAAAATAACATGTTCTTGCATGCGAATTATGCTTTTAATCAAAGAAATAAAATACATGTAAGCAAACGGAATAAATAGGTGATCAACATAATAGTGTCCATTCACGATTGGGCTTCCTCCTGTGAAGGTTAGCACTTCATTATCAATCATTTCTTGGACTTCCTCTTGAAATGCTTTACACTCTTCAATCGAATGCCCCAACACTCCATCGTGAAATTCACAGCTGGCGTTCGAGTTGAACCACGGTGGATGAGACTTCATGATTCTAGTCTTTCTGGGTGTCATCACCGAGTTTAGGATGAAATAAGACCAAAGTTGATTGTAAATCATTGGGATAAGATCAAACCAGCGAGTCTCTTCTCTTGGAATACTCAATGGTATCTTCTGATTCTGAAACCGTCTTCGAACCGGTCGATTCTGATGTTGATCTTGGGAATTCAACCTTTTCTTATGAGGTAGTGGCTGCTTGCGCTGAGCAGGCGCTTCATACTGATGTTGAGGATAAGGTACTGGAACCGGATCTAACAAGATTTGAGAGGGATCCCAAACAGCATTAACATCAACGTTTATTTCCTCTAGGGAATCATCAACTAAAATTTCTTCATTAGCTTGGTCATTCAAGTCATCTTGAATTCTTCCACTTTTGAGCGCATTCTCAATGTTTACTCCAACTTCCACAGTTTTGGAGAAATCTAATGGCACAACACCTACCATTCTAACATAATAAGAGTCTGGCAGTGTTCTTAGAAACATCTTGGTTAAATCTTTCTCGGGAAGTGGTGAATGAATTTGAGATGCCAACTCTTTCCATCGCTGAGCATATTCCCTGAAAGATTCATCATCATTCTTACTCATTCCTTCTAGTTGATCATTGTTTGGAGCCACGTCCAAATTATAATTGTATTGCTTCACGAAAGCATCGGCTAAGTTTCTCCTAGATTGAATTTGATTCCTTTGAAGCTTCATATACCATATTAAGGATGCCCCAGATAAGCTTTCTTGAAAGCAGTGCATGATCAATTCGTCATCATCAACATAAGCAGCCATTTTTTGACAAAACATCGTCAAATGGTGCCTTGGACAACTAACACCCTTGTACACTTCAAAGACGGGCATCTTGAACTTCGGAGGAATGATTACACCTGGAACCAGACATAGGTCACGAGCATCAAGATCAGATGCATTAGCTTCTTTCACCATTTTCAATTGTTCTTTAAGATCACGAAATTCTTTCTCCATTGCTATGAATCTAGGATCGTCCATCTTCATCTTAGCATGAACATTCTGAAGATTCGGTATACTCTGTAGAAACTGGGGAACTCTTTCATAAACTTGAATAGCCAAGTTATCTTGCACGGGTGGAGGTTTGGAAGGAGCATCCACTTGTTGAACATTGTCGTCAGAGGGAAGATCAAATAGCGGATTAGTCACAACTCTGAAACCAGTCATGGAATCTATATACTTCGTTCTCTTTACTATCCTTCAGTAGTACTTCAAGCTTGGTCAGAAGGTCGAGATGTCAGCTGACAGACAAAGACAGAAGACCGGATGAGCCGCAGAGGAGGAGAGACACATGCATATGTAAAATGTTAAATGCTAATGCAAAAAAATGAAAGGTTTCATGGAACTCAAGTTCTTATAAACGTTACAGAATACCAAAGGAAAATCATTTATTATTTTTTACTATTATATTTTTTTATTATGATATTGGATTACAAGGAAACAACCTTATAAGAGTCCTTACTTAATAGCTAAATAAAAGCTAATAAAGCCCTTAGGAAGTCCTTCATCGTGCTTGTTGATATACTCCTCTAACTGGATCTTCATGATCAACTTCTAAGGAGTAATATGATAGAGGAAAATAAATCCTCCATCTCTCTTCTATTCTTGTTGGAAAGTGAGAAAGGAATCTTTTGTTTATTTGGACCTTCAATGTTGATGAAAGTCTTTTGGACTTCTAATGATCCTCCATGATAAGGGGAGCCTCTTGTATTTGTCTTTTGAGTTTTCTTCAATCTGAGCTCCTACTTCCTTAGGGCATCCAAGTTAGGACACTTAAAAGAATATTCCAAAATATTTTCTTTTGTAATCCTTATTGGTTTTTGTAATGTTTATAAATAAACTCGGGATTCCATGAAACCAATGCAATATGATGCTATATGGATGCAACAAACACAAATAAGCACATAGATGCACAAAGATAAACAAACAAGGGAGACCTTAGGTTTGCAACGAGCATGGAGCAAAGGTATACCCATTCCCAAAGGTTGTGGACTAAAGTTTAATCGTACCTGCAGAACAAGGTTCTAAAGAGGTTCCCAAAGTCATTAGCCCATCTTTCGGATATTATCAACTTCCCAAGTACTCGGTGATTAATAATATTCTCAAGAGAACTTCTTTTGAGTGTAGCATCGCATAGCACTATTTCGGGTGTACTCCCTCATAGCCCCGCACTACATCCTAATAAAGGCCAAAATGGGGTTAAGGTAACTACGGTCCTCAATATCATAGGCTCCAACATCGAATATAGTGCATGTTTTCACGATTAAGAACTCGTTCAACAATACATCTTTCGAGAGGGCCTCAATTGAGCGTGATTTTCAAGTCAGCTTAGTCGGGATTCCACCCCCTATAAGCCTCTTTGAACATATCACCATCCTATCTTAAGTTCACTCAAGCCCGGGTGTAGGACTTTGTCTCACCACTCAAGAGTATCAACCCAAAAGCAATAAACAAACAAGTAAACAATTATACAAATAACAAATATGAAGCAATAAACAAGTAGAAATAAGATAGGGAAACCCACTGAGGATTCCCCAGTGAAGTCGCCATTTCTGTCGCGGTGAAAATCGGATACCAAACTATTGATTAGTTTGAATCTTTAATTCATTTGCAACCGGTCTTTGATTTGTCCAAAGGAAGGGATAAAGATCGAAATTCCCACAATGCAATGCAAATGCAAGGTTTAGAGTTTTAGGTTCGGGGGTCGGTTAAACTTAGGGAAGGTGCTAGCATCCTAAGTTTTTGTAGTACTCTACAGGAACCTCTTGTTTTATGTTGTTTATTGCTAAGTGTTTATCTGCTTAATGGTTGAAAGACCTAGTGGTTTATTTCTAAGTATACTCGATAAGATATCACATCTTATGCCTACATATCCTTACGGGAGTGGAATCAGAGTATCTGTAGTTCCCCTAAAGGGTTTGAGGATGTTCTTTGATTGAGTTTAGGAGAAGAGATGAGTTGTCATCTTAAGGGAGATTTAACCGCCACAAGTTGTAGGAAAATAGTCTTTGCATCATCTTAAGAGAAGGGTTCAAGTACTCGGATATTGATCAACAATGTACGCCTCTATCTCTCTGAAGGAAAAGTTCCTACGGTATTGATTGTATTGATGTGGGGTAGTGATTCTATCTCGCTTAAGATGATTAACATCTATTCTCTAATGTGTTTGAATATTTTATATTGAGTTGTATTGAGTTGATTGTTTGTTTATATCTAAGTTGTAAAAGATAACGCTCCTTCCTATGGGGTAGGATCTATCTTAATTGATCAACTTGAATGGGATCAAGGATCGAGTGGGAGTATGATGCAAATGATGTGTACTACACACAAATGTTGAATCATGTGTAGGATTTTCCTTTGGACGGAATGCGATGCGAGAAAGTAAATTGTAAAGATAAATTGCAGAAAATGTAAATCCATACACAAATGCATGAAATTGATAAGTGTGTGAAAGTGTGAATATGTGCGTGGAGTGGGGCGTAAGCGTGCTCGATAGGATTAAGTTGGGAGAGGTTGACCATAAGAGGGATATCGGATCGATTTTAAACTGGTGTGAGATTATTTGATTTCTTTACGAAAATGTTGTATTAATTATGAATTGATTTTGTTAATAAAACTTGAGATGATAAATTAATTTGAGAGAAAAAGATCATTTGATTTATTATACATTTTTTTAGTGAGATTGATTTTTAAGGAAAGGTTGAATTTGATTTTAAGAAAGTGTTATATTAGTTTTAATGAAGATTTTATTATTAAACTTGTTTTAGTCATCAATAAAATTAAGTTATTTAGAAAAGGTCCTTTTAAGATTATAATAGAATAAATTATTTATTAGGAAAATTGGTTACTAAAGAGAAGTTTATTTATTTTAATAAAAGTTCATATTTTTTTATTATATTATAAAAAGTTTATTAAATTGATTAAATAAAAATTGAAATAATAGTTAGAAATAATTTGTTTAAAATAAGCTAAATAAATAAACAAGGGTGGAATTTAAATAAAATAGGTTTTTATTAGTTTGTTTAATTAAAAAGATTATTAGATTTTAAATAGGAGGGATTAAGGGTTTTAAATGGATTAGTTAGCAAAATTAGGTGAGTTAATGGTGGTTTACTGGGTTAATGAGGGATTAGGAGACGAATTGATCGTATGCGTGCAGGAATATGGGTTTACGGTAGGCGTGCGGATCAAGGGCCACGTGATGTGTGATAGAGGGTGGTGATTGCGTGTGTGCACGGTAACTACCGTCGGTGCATGCGAACAGAACATAATGTAAAATTACAGAGAAAACAAAAAAAACTCAGGAAACCCTAGCCTCTCAAATTCTTTCCTCCTTCCGCCGATTGTCTTTCTCGCCATGTCTCTTCTTTCGTTCTCATTCTCTCTTCCACTTCACTCTCTCTATTCTTCTCTCTTTTCCGTTCGCCCTTTCTCCTTTTCACTCCCACCATTCTTCTTCTCCTTTTCTTCTTTTTCTTTCGCGTCCGTCTTCGCGTTTCTTACTTTCTCGATTGCCTTTCCCTCTTTTCTTCTCAACCTATTAAATCAAACACAAATCAGAGGATTCACATTATTAGACAATAAAGCAATTACCAAAATGGGGATTCGAGGTGACGAGACGCGGTTTTGGATGGAAACGAGGGTTTTTTAGTGGTTGAGGGTGGTTCACAAGCTCCGACAAAGGTTTTGGCGGCGTGGAAGATTGGCTGTTGACGGCGGTAGTGGCCTCCGACGGAGCTTTGACGGGATCGAAAAGCAGAAACGTCAAAAACGAAGATAAGTTCTTCCTCCTTCGAAAATTTCTTTAGGTTTTCGATTTAGGATTTCTTTGTTGTTGGTGAGTTAGGTTTTTTTTTGTCGTGAAATGATTTGTGGGTTTCTGATTTCGTATGTTGGGGTTTACATTTGTGAATAGATTCCCCTATCATCCCCCTCCCTCATCTCAATTTATAGTTGTGAGAACTTCCTTCCCAATTAAACCGTATTAAAGTCATACCAATTTCAATATGAACATGTTGGTCTAATTTTGGAAACCGAATTAAGGCCCTGTTGATTAAATTTTGGAAAGTTTTATTGTCTGATTCTTATTCCTTTGGCGTGGATCTGTGATTGATGAACCTGTTATTTCCGATTTGATGTGTTCTCAATTTTTTTGGAAATAATATAACTTCAATCTTTGGTTTTCAATACCCATTGAATGACTTGATTACATGTTTTCTTTTTCAATTGAATGTGTTTATCTTGTTTGGAATCTAATTGAATCAGTTGATTCTGCAGGAACACAATGCGAGTGCAGGGCCAACATCGATCATTGCCTAGAAATTCAATCAATAATGGTATGACTTTCTCCATGCTATTAATGTTCTCTATTATATGAGTAAGCTTAAGTCCTCTTTTGAATCATATATTGCTGGTGACTTATATGTGTCTTCATTTCAGTGCTAATCAATGACACTCCCAATCAAATGAAAGTTTGCAAGTATCAAGGGTGTTTACTTCTAGATAGAAGCTGATGAAAAAGTTCGAGAATCGAAAATGACAAAGGTAAATTTCCCCCAAGATTTTCTGCACTATCTTGTATTCTTGAGTGCGGGATAAAGGCGTGAATAATATGAGTGTGGAAGCTGGGTCTTTAATGATGTTAATTTGTCTACTTTCACTTCCAAAACTTCTCCCTTACCGAAGTCCTTGTTTACTTTTCCTGGCATGATTGTATTAATGTTAATGTCGTTTTGTCTGCAGTGGATCCAAGAGTCACAACTTCAATTCAAGTCATACATACACAGAAGGACTCAATGCCGAACCCCCTGTTCAGCTGGAGCAACGCAAATAAATCACCACCGCCAATTTAAACAAGAAGGATTCATGTTGATTTTCTGTCACTGCCAGTGTGAAGTGCTTCATGTTCACTCCAATGTGTTTGGAGGATAATATCATTAATTTTTCTGGCATCTCTTTTGATGAACTTCAGATTATGTTCTGAACCGAACTGACTTTCTTCTTCTCCTTCTAGGGACTATCTTAAGTTTGGAAGCTGTCGGTTGTGTGCCGTTGCTGGGAGAGGTTTGTTGCGGTTATGATGACGACGTGTCTGAACCAAGAGCTTGAAATTTGCAGTTGTGTTGCCTTCGATTTGATTTGAATGCTGGACTTACGGAGTGTGAAGTCTGACTCAGTAATTCTGACACGAAAGTCTGATTCTGTATTTGATTTATTTACTCTGTCTTTCTTTATGCAGGTTTGTTAGGATCAATTAAATAAAAGAGATGCTCGTTTTGCAGAATTTCCTCTTGTAAAGGTAGTTTGGTATCACTGTGAGAGGTTCAAATCTGATTGAAGTCTTCGCAAGTTGTTCCGAGGTCGTGTTGACTGCTAGTGTGTTGTTTTCAGGAGGCAGTCGCAAAATGAGATATTCGGGAGTGTTGTATAGGCAAGGCACTGGCTTTCGTAATATGCCCACCTTCTCGTGGTCGAAAAAAATGCGGTCGAAGGTTTTGGCGTGCAGGTTTCGGTTAGGAATTCTTTACCGTTCTTTCCTAAATTCTTTTTTAATTTCCTCTTGCCAAAATCGAGCTGTAATTCTTTGCTATGCTAATGCACGATTTTCCGACCTTATGCGTGCAGGAAGAACAATTTACTGCTGATTGCTTCAATTGGGTGATACCTTCATCGGTCCTTCCGGCAAAGCGAACAACAAGAGTTCGCGACCCATCCTGATTCATCGAGTGGACCTTTACAAGTTGGCGGATGCTGCAAATTGTGATAGTCACAAACAGGTTGATGGAAGAAAAAGACAACCTCAAGCTTGTTGCGTTCTAGAAACTCCACTGTATTCACCCCAACTCTTCTAGCATTTCATTATTATCTGACTTGTACGGCTACCGAAGGCTAAAACTCCTTCTCTTTTCAAGTTATTAGCTAGTCTTTAAGAACTTCTAGTAATGTCATGTGTTGTAAATGTTGAACTTATTTTGTAACCACCCGAGTAGTCTTTTGGATGTAAATCTTGGCTCCACTTTGAAATTGCAGTACAGAAGTGGTTTCAAATGCTTGGCTTTGATGAGTTTTTAGCACTTTGGATCATGACTCTTGAAAGGTTGAATTATAATTTTATCATAAAGAAAAGAGATGCCCCTGCCTTCTAAACATTATAACTTTAGGATTTCTGTTCATGTAGTTCCAATTCTCTTACAAAACCAATGCACCTTATTCGGTAGCATTTGTGGGAATTATAACTTGTATGCCTTGTAATTTTCAAAGTTTCAATTTGTAATTCCTTGTATTTGTAAAGACTTGTATAGTTGTAAGAAAAAAACCTTGAGGTTTCATTTCATAACAGCAAATATTGCTTGCTGCGGTTTTGTTAAATTGTATCTGATATCTTCATAGAATAGAAGAAGAAAGTCCATTGTAATAAGTTGCAAACCTATTGTTGAGTAGGTTATGGATTTCAAAGCCAATGCACGCATTGAATCACAACTCTTGAATTCGACTTGTAACTCAAAGTTCTTATATAAACAAAACAAATCTCCCACTTGCCATCTTAAATTTGTAAACTCTTTTTAAGAAGGTTTGAAACGAATCGCTCGGACATGAATCTTGATTTTTTTTGAAACTTCTCATTCCTCTTGCCACAAAACCAAAGATCAATATCGTAATCATGCTTAACCTCAAATCCAACTTCTTTTCGTGAGTAAGCACTGAAGCTTTTAGGAGATACCGAAAAAACCTCGTATTTGAACTGAATTAAACCCAACTGACCCTGAGAATGAATGTTGGTCCACTTGGAATTACTGCATCCGCGCAAGTTGGTTAGCCATACAAACAAACACGAAAATAAGTAGAAGGAGGTGGAATCTTATGGTTAAAAATTAGGGTGTGACACAGCGCAACAATATTCAGAGCTTTGTGGGGGCTGTGATCCCGTGTTTGTTGCATCTTGCATTGCATTTCGTGTGCATCTCATGCTTGCATGTCCATCCTCGGCCGGAACAGAAAACTTACCCATCTTTTGTCCAACCCGCAGTTGACTTCCCGACATTCGCTTTGGACTTGAGTTAGTTTCTGGAAGGATCATGAACTCCGCAGAGCAGCACTTGATGGTTACTAAAGCAGAGTTTGAATTGTTGAAGAACCAGTTGAGTCAGTTCATGGAAGCCATAACAGCTATGACTATAGGAGAGGACAATGTTCAGAGGACTCCGGTGAACAATGTAGCTCATCCTGTGCAGATTCCTGTCAGAGACAAAGATGAATCTTCTCTCCATGACACAGACTATCAGCGTTTCACTTTCCCTGTGCCAGATCATCAGAGGGCTGCTCCGAGGGTTAATGTCGAGGACCCACGGTCTATTGAGTATATGAGAAGATTTCAGCTGTTGGAAGATCATATTGCTACCCTGATGAGTAAGAATACTCTTAATCTGAATGCTGCGAGCATGTGTTTGGTGCCAGGCCTTGTGATGCCTCCGAAATTCAAAATGCCCAATTTTGAGAAATACAAAGGGGATAGTTGTCCGAAGCTACATTGGGTTATGTTCTGCAGAAGAATGACTTCGTATGTCGCCAATGACAAGCTTATGATTCACTGTTTCCAAGATAGTTTGATCGGAGCATCTTTGGATTGGTACATGAAGTTGGAGAATGGTAGCGTCAAATCATGGTCGGATTTAGCCAATGCCTTCGTGAAGCAGTACAACTACAACCTGGATATGGCTCCTAGTCGTGAGCATTTGCAAGAATTATCTCATACGGAGAATGAATCCTTTAGGGGGTATGTGCAGAGATGGAGAGAATTGGCTGCTCATGTTCAACCACCGCTTCTGGAGAGAGAAATGGTTTACCTCTTCTTGGGTACTCTAAAGGGCCGTTATTATGACATAATGTTCAGTTGTGGAACGACAAGCTTTGTGGACTTGATAAGAATAGGAGAACATGTTGAGAGCGGAATCAAGAGCGGAAAGATTCGAGACATTCCTTATACTTCAGTTTATGAAGATGAATCAATTGTCAGTTCTCAAGAAGAATGGGAGAAAGAAAGTGATGTCATCCCGGAATCTCCCGTACCTCAGATTCAATGTTTAGACACTTCGAGTATTCAGAGTCAACAACCTGTTGGGTCTGTATGTCAGATCTCTGTTACCCGCCAGAGTCAACAGTCGTATCATCGTCAACCGCGTCAGCACGCCCGACGAAGACCAAGGAAACCTGAAAGGCAGTTTACTCAGCTACCGGTGTCATACAGTCAGTTGTTGCCGGATTTGGTTAAAGGTGGGCTGATAGTGCCGAAAGAGACTAATCCAATGATCCCGCCTTACCCTCCAGGTTTTGATGCCAACGCCCGCTGTGAGTACCATGTTGGGGCACAGGGGCATTCAACAGATGGCTGTAAGGTGCTTCGAAGCCAGGTTCAAACTTTGCTAGACTCTAACAGGATATCTATCACGCCTCAGGGTGTTCAGATTAACGACCTTCCTTCATCCAACCAAGTGGGTGCATCAGTTCAGGTTACAGGAGAGTTCACTGAGAGCAGATGTTCAGAGGAGTATCAGGATGACTTCGACGACTGATTTTGAAGATGGTTGGCTCAGCAGCAAATCAAGTTCGAAAAGCCCGGTTCCCAGAAGCCGGCAATCTGTGTTTCACCACATCATTTCTTTGCATTTTTAGTTTCTTTTCTGTTATAGCGCAAATTGCATTCGTAAAACTTGTATTGTTTTCAATTGATATTGATGATGTAATGAATATGCATGTTTTGATTTAATCCATTCGTGTTCACTCATTGTGTTTACAGATATCCAACGCTTGGTTAAGCGGAATCCGGGGAGGATGATGAAGTTTAAAAGACGTGCAAGCTTCCGATTGTATGCTTTTGAAAATAAAACATGCTGATGATGTACAGGCATTGTTTCAAATCCCTAAACATCAGATTTATAAGGAAGATAATCCCTTGTCAACCCCTTTGAGCCTAGTAGTAGGAGTTTCTTTCGGAAAACAAAAAACCCTCAATCTTAACCCGGGGCAGGGTAGGTGTTAGCTAATTTGACCGAGCATCCGAATTGCAGAAAAGAGTGTCCGTTCGAGGATCAATCACACCTCTAGAGGTCATGCCTAAAAAATCACAGTGGTTAAGCGCTAGGAGTGAAACAGTCACGTTATTCCCCAAAGAGTCAGACAACCAGTGTCACACGACTTGTTCAAAAAAAAAAGCAAAAAGAATCAAAAGCCCGCTAAGTCAAAACTTGAAAACAAATGACTTAGGCAAAAATAAGGGCATCCTGCTGGACTTAATAATCAAAAGAAGCTCAAAAGAGTCAGTCCAGGCAAAAATTTGGGAAAGCGAAAAATTGAAAAAAAATGAAAAGGATTACAAAAGAAAAATCCTCAAACGAAATACAAGTCGTGCGACCCCAAGTGGCAAAGACGAAAAGTGAGTGGCTGTCACTCCAAAAAACTCATGGTTTCTCAAACTATCACTCCTATCTTTCAACCTCCGAGAAGCGAGCGCTAAGGTCGAATTAGCTAAACGTAGGATTGGAGAACATCAAGGTGAATAGGTGGGTTAAAATAAATTTTGAGCCTTTATCCTTTCCTTCAAAACCGTGAACCTGACCACGTAACAACCAAAAAAAGTCCTAATTGAAGCAGGTTTGTTTCGAAGGCATACTTCGGTAAAGATCGCGTCGAAACTGACTCCTAAAAGGGTTCTTCTTACCATGTTGGTACTGATGTTGATATTCTGATAAATGATTTGTTCATTATATGCCATAAAATGTTTTTTCCTTTTCCAGTGAACAAATTGGATGTCAAAACTATCATATGCATTGCATTAATATATCTTTTATGCAGAACAACTTGTTTTACTTGCAAGTAAGCGCTTGACAGCAGGAAAGTTTCCTACAGTGGAAAGTCTGATCAGGATAGAATGCAGAATGCCTGAATACTCCGTAAACCGGGGCAAGCTATATCAAGTAATCCCTAGTGATGTCAGGCATCCAAAGTCAGTTATTCCGGGGCAATCAGGTCGAGATTCGATAAATCTCTCGAAGCCAAAATTTTACTCCAAATCAGCCAATCAGGGGCAAAGTCGTTGCAGACAGGGGCAGGCCACTCTAAGAAAAGCGCAGAAGCTGTTTCTTGCCCAAGGGGCATTTGATCTGAAGCATCTCTCCGAGGTTCAGAGTGCTGGGGTGGTTCATGTCAGACCATCAGGGTACAGATTTTCAGATTTCCATTTAAGGAATATCCCCACAGAGATCCCACAGACTAGGGCATATCAGAAGCGAAGGAATTGTTCCTCTCCGTGTCATCAGAGCTACTCAAGCAGGTTCAGCCAATCTTCAAGTATGAGACGAATGTCGGAAAGTCGTGCTATTATCCCTTGACCCTTCGACCAGAAACCGTGAATTCAGACAGGATGTTTTCCAGCGTCAGTCGTACTTGACCCACCACGGATAGCCTAAAAGCCCAATTCATATTGGCAATCGTCAAGAAGCCCAATCCTTATTGGCGCGCCATTCCTAAAGCCCAATCCATATTGGCCATCACCGTGAGGCCCAATCCGTGTTGGCGCATCAGTCTCAAAATCCAATATTCATTAATACGCAGGAAGACTCCGTCTGTTTTCCCCAGCGAAGTCCAATTGTCATTGGCACGGGTAAGTTATCCTCAGGGAAGTCCTATCATAATTAGCACATTTGGTAATCCCCAGCAGAGTCGGTTCATCTTTCCAGTATTTATTTTGCTGGAATAATTCTGTGATACCCGGTTATCCCCAGCGGAGTTGGCTTCACCTTTCCAGCATTTATTTTGCTGGAATGGTCCTTCTGTGTATAGTTTCTCTAGCAGCCCGAGCCTGCATTGGCATCTTGCATACATCATCATATTTGCATCATATTTGCATTTCATCATCAAAAGCGTAGCATTCCATCTTATATGGAGCATTACGCCATAGAAAAATTCAAACATACGCATATGCATACGAAGCATAAGCCAGTTTTTCTATCAGCCTTCCATGGCGACGTGAATCAATCTGCAATCAGTTTAGGGGCATTTATCCAGCAGCTTTGTTCAGACAACTCTTTGGTATTTGAATTTCAGATCATACGACGGTTATGCTTTGTCCATCAATCATCTGATGACGACAGACATTTCTTTCCGTCAATTCCTATTGACGACATGTGCCTCCGAGCAGGTTTTCTTCCCATCAGTTCCTATTGACGATGTGTTTCCCCAACAGGAGTTTTCTCCATCTATCTTTAGACGTTGTGAGTTTGGGTATGGCGTTTTCTCCATCTATCTTTAGACGTTGTGAGTTTGAGAAGGAAATTTCTCCGTCTATCTTTAGACGTTGTGAGTTTTGGGTATGGTGTTCTCTCCGTCTATCATTAAACGATGTCATTTTTCAAGGCGATCTTTCAGATATGGTTTTCTTTCTGTTTATTGGATGAGATGACATTTCAAGAGGGGTTTTTCCTGATTGTTGATTCTTATGGACGTCAAAGCTCTTTGAAGAATGTTTGGTTTTTCTGGTTGTTGATTCTCATTGACGATATGGCTCTTTGAAGGTGGTTTTATTCCTGTCAATCCTTATTGATAATGCGGCCCCTTTGAGGATATTGTTCTTTCCATCAACTCTTATAGACGAAAGGATTCTAAAATTTTATGGGTGGTTTTGAGGTTCATTAACATGGTCTATATTTTTCCTCTCGTCTATCATTAGACGATGCAAGATTTGAATATGGTTTTCCTCTCGTCTATCATTAGAAGATGCGAGATTTGGATTGGTTTTCCTCTCGTCTATCATTAGACGATGCGAGATTTTGCTATGACTTTCCTCTCGTCTATCATTAGGCGATGCGAGATTCAGATATGTCCCTCTCGTCTATCATTAGACGATGCGAGATTCATATTGTTTTTCTTCCTGTCTATCCTTAGAAAATGTTCTCCTTCGGGATGGTGTCTTTCCGTCTATCATTAGACGATGTGAGTATGGATATGGTGCTCCTTTGGGATGGTGTCTTCCCGTCTATCATTAGACAATGTGAGTATGGATATGGTTCTCCTTCGGGATGGTGTCTTTCCATCTATCTTTAGACGATGTGAGTATATTTCTCTTCCTGTTTATGATTAGACGATGTGAAAGGATCAAGTGCATGTTGATCCAACCTTCGGGTTTGTTATCTGTGGCGTCACACAGGTAACTAGTGCTAAAGTCAGTTTCGATATCAGATGATTGATCAGTTTGTTGCCGTGAAAACGGGATTCAGTTTTCTGGATATTTGTACCCCAAGCAGTTTTTGCAGTTTATTTCTGCAGGTTGGCAAATTCCCGGGTTCTTTTGTATTCAACCGTCTTCTACCTTTGAATGTTTGAAATTCGTTCGCTTCTCAACCCTTCAGGTCCAAGCCGCTTGAATAGGGGCAGCTGTTGCACCCAAAAATTTGACCAACCAATTCTTGTATTTGGCTTATGTTTCGATTCATTTTGCATTTTGCATTTGCATCCCGCGTACATTGCATTTTTAGTCAGATTGACTTTATCGGGACTACAGCCTTCTCCTGGCGTTTCAGGCAGTTCAAGCCAGTGCGCATAAGCAGGTTTTGTCGTGGAATTTGTGCTCGTCCCGGTGTTTTCAGCTTTCGCGGTTATTTTTGAGGATATTTCGATGTCCGGTTTTTACCGTTTATTTCGCTATATTCTCGCATCTTTTTTTTAATTGGTTTAATTGGCTTTTATTGCATTTTCTAGATTTTTTTTCCTAGAATATTAAATAGATTTTAATAGATTTTAAATAGATTTTATCAGGTTTAAATAGTCTTTCTATTTTTTATAAAATTCTAGATATTAATTGAATTTTTTTTCTAGAATATTTTTTAGATATTATTAGATATTAATAGTTTTTTCTATTTTAATAGATTTAATTCTTTTCTAGATTTAATTTGTTTTAGAAATTAATAGGTTTTATTAATAGATTTTAATTTCTGTTTAGATTAGTTTAATTCTTTTTAGAATTAATAGATTTTAATTAGATGTTAATGGGTTTTTTAATCATCTTTAATTAGGATTTTAAATGTTAGGGTCATTTTATATTTTTAGAACATTAATAGAGTTTATTAGATCTTACTAGGTTTTCCTTTATTAGAGTTTATTAGATTTTATTAATCTAGGTTTAATCTAGGAGTATTAATTAGATGTTAGTTTAGTGGCTAATGGGGGTTAATTAGTTTAACTGGTTTTAATTAGATAGTTATTAGTAGTCCAGCATTCCCATTGCCTTCGGCGTTGGGAATGATCACAGTTGGTCCAGAATTGTCAGCCCGGGGAGTCTCCCCATGAGGAGGGTTGGTAGTTTCACCTCCGTGCAAAACCCCATTGGTGTCAACGCGTGCAATCAAGGGCTGCACGAGAGTTCTGAGTTGCTCTTGGCCATTGGTAAGCACCTGCATGATGTCCATGAACTGGGACATTCTCTCCCTAAACTCTTGCATTTCAGCCTGAACTTGCTCCATAGCTCTAAGTTGATTAGCTCAGGTTGAAAAACAGTGAATTGGTCTGCAGTCAATCCTGAAACACACCTTCGAAAGAAAACACAGGGGTCAGATAAACACGTCCAAGGGATAGGTGGTTTATATGGCGCTGGAGGTACTTGAGTTTTTTCACTTGCGGTATCCTCCTTCTCGTTGTCCTCCTTCTTCTCTAACTCAAATTCCTTTTCTACTTGTTCAGTTGGTTTCTGTTGCATGGCTGAGTTTTCGGTCCTTGGATCGATCGGTTCGTCCAATTCTTTTCCACTTCTTAGTATCACAGCATTTGCTTGGCCTTTGGGGTTCTGTTCGGGTTGTCCAGGAAATGTGCCAGCAAGTGCGGCAGCAGATGCTTGCTGTTGAGCCACTTGTGATATCTGAGTTTCTAACATTTTGTTGTGGGTGGCTAAAGCGTCTACTTTTCCTGTTAACTGTTTAATTTGCTCGCTAGTGTGTATGTTTTGATTCAGGAACTCTTTGTTCGTCTGAGCTTGAGTAGCTATGAACTTTTCCATCATCATTTCGAGGTTTGATTTCCTAGGTGCATTCTGAGCAGCTGGTTTTTGATATCCTTGCGGAGCATTAGGCATTTGCAATGCATTTTCGCTTTTGTAAGAAAAGTTTGGATGATTTCGCCAACCTGGGTTGTATGTATTTGCGTAGGGATTTCCTTGAGCATAATTTACCTGGTTTGGCGGGATTCCGGCTAGCAATGGGCATTCGGGTGCATTATGAGTGGTGCTTCCGCATAAACTCGCAATTTGGAGTTACTGCAGCGACAATTGCAATGGGGTTAACGGTCAGACTATCAATCTTCTGTGCTAGAGCATCTACTTTAGCATTGAACTTTTCAAGGCTGCTGATTTCGTACATCCCACCTTTCGCTGAGGTTTTCTCATTTGGAGTGCGTTCACCTCCCCATTGGCAATGGTTTTGTGACATGTTTTCTATTAATTGATAGGCTTCATCGTATGGCTTATCCATAAGTGCACCGCCCGCGGCAGCGTCTATGGTTAATCTAGTATTGTATAGAAGCCCATTATAGAAAGTATGGATTGTCACCCAGTCTTCTAGACCGTGGTGAGGACATGTTCTCATCATATCTTTGAATCGTTCCCATGCTTCGTAGAGAGATTCAGTATCTTTCTGTCAAAATCTGTTGATTTGAGCTCTAAGCATAGCAGTTTTGCTTGGTGGAAAATATCTCGCTAAGAAGACGTTCTTCAATTGCTCCCACGTCGTAACGGAGTTGGATGGTAACGATTGTAACCATGTCCACGCTCTGTCTCTAAGAGAGAATGGGAAAAGACGAAGTCTTATCGCGTCTGGAGTTACTCCATTTGCCTTCACTGTGTCTGCATATTGTACAAACTTCGTTAGATGTTCGTTCGGATCCTCAATTGCGTTTCCTGAGAACTGGTTTTGTTGTACAGCCGACAGCAATGATGGTTTAAGCTCAAAATCATTTCGGGTAATAGCTGGGGCAGCAATGCTACTTCTAGGCTCCATCTGAGATGGTGTAGCGTATGCCTTCAGCGGTTTGTTCGGAGGTCCTTCAGCCATCGTTGGTTCTTCTTCGGATTTGGGAATGGGAGTGAGAGGATCGGGAATGTTATGTTTGAGTTGGTACTCAATGATTCGGATTCTTAGATGCAAGAAGCGTTCTAGTTCTGCGACTGAAGGTTTCAAGATATCGCTTTGTGGGCGATCACTTGGCATACAATCGACAGCACTAGTAAAGGAAAAATTAAAATTGTTTACCTAGTCTATACGGCGCAACAGAAGGTTACACTATTGACTAAACGGGTCCCCGGCAACGGCGCCAAAAACTTGATCGCGACTTTCTATGTCTAATACAACTAACTGCAAGTGCACAGTCTATCGCGTAGTAATAAAAGATATCGATCCCACAGGGACTCGTAATCAAACTAGTGTTCTCGGGAGTTACTATGTTTAGCTAGGTAGAATATGTTTTAAGGGAATAAGATTGTCACTAAAAGGGGGAAACTAAGATTACTGTTTAGATTTTAATTAATTGAATCGATACGTAGTAATTATGTTCTTCAGGGATTTGATAAGTTACTAGTGTATGAAATAGTTTTCACAGTTTATTTAAGCAGAAAAGGGAGATTTGAAGACTCTCGTCTCACAATGGTTATTGACGCTAATCATAATCCTAAGGGCCTAACGTACACTTTCGTATTCCGTTCGGGGTTAAAATTACTTTTTGGAAATCTCTAAGTTCTAATTCGTTTTAAAGTGCTTTCGCTGTTATTAAAACAAATTCCTAGTGTTTACTATCTGACCTTACCGCAGCTTTCGCTTGTTGGTTCGTATCTTAATTAATTTCCCACTTTCGTGGCAAAACTACTTTAAAATAAGTTCTCGCTTTCGCGACGAAGTTTATTTCGTAAATCAATTTTAAACACTTAGACCATAAGTTATTTTTGTGAAAAGAAAGTTTTCAAACAAGAGTTATCAAATCCCATTCGAATTATTACTACATATCGATTACCTAAGTTTAGCTAGACATGGAATTTGGAAAAGCAAAACATAAATAATAATAATGAATAATAAATTGCATTATGATAAAATAGAAGTCGATCAAAATGAAAACCTGTAAATAATGCCAATTGGCCTTTGGGCAGATCCTCCACAGATGTTGGCAGGATTCTGTCTTTAGTTCCAATTCGATCGTACAGTGCAGTAACAGTTACAGAAGAGCGGAAATGGGGATGAGTAGAATGGAAAGGGAAATAAAGGAAAGGGATACAAATAAAACTGGAGAAATGGATACAAATAATAACTGAAAATAAATTTGCTCTGGAAATTAAATTTGGCAGCACTTCGTGGTATGAATGCAGCTCCCTTTTTGAAGTCCCCTGCTTCCCTTTTTGTAGAGGTGGAATTCCAACGGTTACCTCTGAGGATGATGGACCTTGAGGCAGATAATTTAGGGAGTAGTGGACCATTTAATGGGAATTGGAACTGCTCTTTTGACGTGTAATCTGAGTGGGGCGTTTTTGCCTGCATGATGGTCGTCACAAGGTGTGACGGTCGTCACCCGTGTGACGGTCGTCATGCATCTGTGACGGTCGTCACATCAGCAAAAACTGTCTGCTGCGCTTTTCATTGTGTTTTCACTCCTTTTTCGTCCATATTTCATCTGGGATTGCTTCTTTTCTTCATGTTGCCTTGTTTAGACGTGATCGTTGAATACCTGCAAAAACATCAGACAAATACATGGAAATAACCCGAAATCGGATCGAAAACGGTTAGACTTTAGTTGAATTATGCATGAAAATATCTATATGATTTCGTGTTATCAGTCAACAAATATAGAAATGAATGAAAGCTACAAAGAAATACAAAAGAAATCAAGTGCGGCAGCGGGCACGGAAATCCTCCAATAATTCCTTTGTCTCGGGGTGATCAGGCCTGGTATGCAATCCTCGAATAAGCAGCTCTCTCTGTTCGAGGTGCTCTGGATATCTTCAACAAAGTCTTCCCAGGCTCCCTCTCCGAAGCAATCTTCAATCTGCGTCTCTTGGAATTAACCCTCGGTTTGCACTCCTCCAGGTTTGCCATAGCTTCTTTCAACTTGCGATCAGCGTTACGCCTGAGTGATGCTTCAGCTTCAATCTTCTCGCTCTTAGCCTCGAGCTGAATCGTCAGTTTGGCAATTTGCTGCTTTAGCTTCTCTTCTCGTTCTTTGTGATTGGTCAGAGTAGTGTTCCACAATGCCTCGAATTTAGAGATCTTCAGATATGCCCTGTCCAATTCTTGCTTCTTGGTGGCGAGGACACTGTTAACAGCCTTGAAGTCTAACCCCAGACGCTCTCGAGCATCGGTCTCTTTGGTTAAGCTGGTACCCAGATGGTTTATCAACTCAGTTTACTTCTTGCAGGAGTACACAGCTTCACTCTTCTCGCTTCGGAGTTGAGCGATTTCTTTCTCTAGCTCTTTGTTGGCTCTCCTCAACTCTTCCTTCTCTTTCAGCACCTGGTTGTACCTCTGAAAGTCGACCGTAGTGGGCTTCTCAACCACCGAAGGATATAATGGTCTAGCAGCAGGATAAGGCATTAGAAACTTTGTGGCTCGCTCACGAATCCAAACCAGGTATGGCTCAAAGGCTTTGTTGTTGCTCTTCCCCAACATTGCTTTACCTTTCCTGTGAAGATTTTTCCATGCATGCTCAAGCTTAACCAACACATCACCATCCATCAGCCCGGTGAGATACAGAGATTCCTGTATCTCGTCTTCTTTGGGAGCCTCCTTCAATGCATAACCGAACTGTCTGATCAACAATGACGGGTTATAATTGACACACCCTTTTCTCCCGATCAGAGGAACATTGGGAAAACCACTGCAACTGTAGATAAGTTCTGTACCCAACACATCCCTGTCGAACCAAGTGATATCCTCTGCAGTCAAACCCATTAGACGCTCGGACCAATCTAAAGTGCCCACAGAAGAGACAAAGGGACCCGCTTTAGGCATGTGATTGGCAAACCATTTGTATAGCAAGGGAACACAACAAGACACAATCTTCCCTCTCTGGTTCTCGTTCTTATAATGGATAGAGTGTTAAACGTCCCCAAGAAGAGTGGGTACTGGATTCCCTGAGGCGAGAATATGGAAAGCGTCTACATCCACGAAGTCTGGCAAGTTAGGAAATAGTATGGTGCCATATATGCAAAGAGCTAAAATGGCGTTGAACACGACCCAACAGCCCTCCTTGGAGAACTTTTGAGCTTTCTCCACTAGGAAAGATAGAGGAAAACCATACATCACATTCCTTTGAGTCAATCCTCCTTTCAACTCAGACTCATCCAAGTGTAAAGCAGCGGCAAGATTGGCCAGATTAGGCTTAGTGTCAACATGATGATAAGGCATTTGGTCCTTGATGGGAATGCCTAGAAAATCTGAGTATTCTTCTAGAGTGGGCGCTAGAACATAATATGGAAACATAAAGCATCTCAACGGAGCATCATAAAACTGCAGCAGAGTATACAAGCCACTGATCTCGTGCGCGGTAGGCTTGCAAACAAGTTTCAACAACCTCCCATACGATTTCCTAAAATCTTCTGTCACTGAACCATCAGCCAGGGCAATCAACTTCAGTATGGGACCAATATCTGGGGTGGGAAATTGGTATGCTATTGTCCTCTTCAAAGTCTTCATATCAGAAATATAGAACAAGACCACTAGAATCGGGGAGAGATACGCACTTGCAACAAAGGCACGTTAATGAAATGCAAAATGAAAATGCAAGGATGCAAATGCTAAGGATGCAGGCAGGAGATCAAGATTGTTGTGTTGTTGAATGAGAATGACCAAGATTCTGCTTCAACAAGACTATAGCACTGCTCTGATAGGAACCAACTGACCAGTAAATCGGATTTAAACTGTAGAGAAAACCGGGTAGTCTGAAGGTAAAGGTTTCCTGCATACCCCAGTCCCACTCACAGGTATGGACCTAATCCACTGATAAAGGTACGACATCCTATGCGTACCTCAGCGTCACAAAATTTCAAGAAATGATGATACGTTCACCATTTCTTATTTGGCATCATGACCCCCTGAAGAGGCCTCACTTAGCTGAGTCACAAATGATCGGTTCCCATAGTCGAAAATTCTCAAATCCAAAATCAATTCCAATCCTAAGGACCAGAAAAGAAATCATCAAAGAGGATCTCGTCTGAGTGTGAATTTCATGGGAACTGGTGTTTGCTAAGCAAACAGGTCCTCCACTAATCTCCACTCTAATGCTACGTTTCCTCTCTAGCCTGGGTCTGGCGTTTCACTCATCAGAACTTTCCTCCCCTCAACAGCACAATAATAATGATAATGCTGAAAATAAAATACAGGAAAGTAAAGTGCGAAAGTAAATAAAGTACAACACGCATGTAAAAAACCCAAAACGATGAACCAAACAAGCGCTAGGATTGACTCGCATAGGGAATCAGAGTCCCCAGCTGAGTCGCCAGCTGTCGCAACTGCGAAAAACAACCAGCGGAAAAACAGAAGAGTCGCCACCTTTCTTTATTTATCCCAAAGAGAGGGAAAGGAAATGATCGTAAAAACCTGATGAAAAGGGAAAGGCAAGGTCATCGCAACCAAGTCTTGGGTTCGGGAGTCGGTTACGCAAGGGGAAGGTATTAGCACCCCTCACGTCCGTCGTACACTTTGGGATCCACGCTTATGTGTTATCTAAAAGGGTTGTATATCTATCTATGCTACAGGCTTCAGGACGAAAAGAAAAGAAAGAGACTCGGCAGAGCATCGTCACTCCGTGTCTACGTATTCCCTCATGCAATGCGAAAGTCAGAGTCAACGTAGTTCAGCTAACTACGGGAGAGAAGGGGGAAGGTTGCTCGCCAAGACATCGCGTCTTATGCCTACTTACTTTCATCTAGCATGAAAGATCAGAGCAGACGTAGTTCGGGCGGAAATGAAACCACAGGTCGCTTAAGTGTTTTAATCCGAGTAGGGTTAAACATCCGTTCCAGCAGTTAGGGACTAAGCCTGTTTGCGGTAGAACCGAAGTTTAACAACACTCTTTTCTGAAAAAAGAAGTTTCCAATTAATCCCGAAGGAAAAAGGTTTGAATTTGTTTTGTGTTTTTTATCGGAGAAGAAGTGTTTTGAATTCGAGTGTTCATAATGTATGTTGTACTAAAGTCTAGAACCTAGGAACGAATGTGTCGTATATCGTCCTAAGGACGTATACTAAACACTCTAGATAATTGAGGAGAAGCCCCTCAATCACCATTTCCCAAGTATAAGGCTCATGGCACAATATCCATTATCTTTATTAATTATGTTAGGATTTCATGAAGATGAGAAGAGAAGACGCACGGAAGGTCTAAGGGAAACTCGGCCCTAACGTTGTCATGCAAAGTGATCCTAGAGTTCGGATAAAAAGGGAAAACATTTATCCTAATTTTAGCATACTTGGATTGAATGCCTAATGTCTCTCCTACTCCCATCCTAAGCGGAGGGACTAGGAATCCTATGGGGATCATGGCAAGAAAGCACAAGAAGAACAAAGGAAGAATTAATCACAAGTAGAGAAATGCAAACACAAAAATGCACAATTAGAATGGTGGGAGGGAGGAAAAGTGTGTGGGGCAGCAGTCTCCACAAGCGCATCTTGACCTCAACAGCGATGCAAGAATGATGCAAACATGTGGAGAAGAGCGAGAAATGCAAGCAATTAGACATGCAAACGAATGATTGATTCGAACCACATACTCAAGCATGCAAACAGTTGAAAAATGATCATACATGGCAACAACATCATGATTAATCAACTACAAATAGTGGCAAACAACAAAAACAATTCAATCCTAATGCATTACATTGATCTATGATGATTCGGATTAAACCGCTATGTGAACATGCAACAAAACAACAAACATGGCATTCTGGTGCAGTTTTAATCGGTTAACACATACTGTTAATCGGTTAACCTGTGTAAAACAAGTGAAAATCTGGAAATTCGTAGGTGTTAATCGGTTAACACCAGGCGTTAACCGGTTAATACCCTGAAACCTTTGAAAAATTTGAATATTTGAATTGGTTAACCGGTTAACCAAATACGTTAACCGGTTAACACTGTACCAGAAGTGAAAAATAACAACAAAAAAAGCACTTAATGCACAAAATCACTTAATCAAGTGATCCAACATATCAGCTTATCAAATAAGCACAAAATTACACCTGCAAATGGAAAACCAATAGACATGCAAACATGTCTATACAACACAATCGCAATTCACACGGATCGGAATCCACCAAAATTCAATCGAATTTGAAAATCATCATGGAAATGCAAATAAGCTCAAAAACAGTTATGGATCTAGAATCTCCAACCTTCGAAGCGGAGATTTGCTCCGGTTAGTGTTGATCACATGAATTTGAGTAGTTCAAACAATAGAAACCCGGAAAACTTCGAGATCCAAGCCAATTGTGGTTGTACGAATGAAGATCCACCAAATTCAAGTCGAAACGCTTCGAATAATCACTTCCAACTCAAGCTCCAAAATCAGATCTCAATTTGCACGAAAATTGATAATGAAATTTGATCCAAGGATGAGGATGGATGAAGGTTTATGCTCAAGAATCCATTGATTTCAATGAAAAATCAATGAATCTTAATGAAAAGAGAGCTTTGAGTGAGTTTTGGAAATGGAGGGAATTGAGAGAATTTGAGAGAGTTCTTGATCAATTCTGAAAAATGAGTGTGAGAAATGAGAATTGGCTCCTTTTGGTTTGGAGTATATCACTTAAATATCATCTAGGTTTGGATCCCAAAGGTGGGGTTATGACTTTGGATTGGAAAGTTGGTTTAGAGCTAGGCATGGGAATTTGGAGGGAAAAGTGAAATAACCAATTTTCAATAACATTCTAGATCCTTCTTTTTGGTAAAAATGAGTCTCAATGTGATCAAAATTGGGCCCCAAGTGCAAAGAGCTTGCAAAATCACGTACAGGGCAAAATCTGCAATGGTTAACCGGTTAACCATATGTGTTAACAGCTTAACACTGTTAAAATTTCAAATCTGAGCTGATTTTCCAATGGTTAATCGGTTAACTATATGTGTTAACCGATTAACACCTTCAAAATTTTGAATTTGGCGCCTTTTGAAGGGAAACCTACTCGTTTGCCTGTTTCTCGCCATTTTGAGCTCTGCTAAGCTTTTGACACTTGCTCTTGAATACTGTGACTGTGATAATGCTGGATATAGACTTAATGTTGTCTCCTGATCTGAGCATAACCTACAAAATAAAACCGACCGCTCGACCGCTGGGCAAAATAAATGTCGTTTCTTCTGATGCTCGCTGCTCAGTTGCTTGCACGAGAATGAATTCCTGAGCCACGGGAACCTGGATTCCCTACCTTGAGAACCAATGCTATGCAAAATGCTGATGCAATATGGAATGCAAAAAACATAAGCTAGGTAAAGAAAAGGTTGGGCAAATTTTGGGGTGCAACAGGAGGGACAAGATCCCAAACCTCATTTCTTTTAAACTGGTCGAGTTCCTCTTACATTGATAGGAACCAATGTTCATCGAGTAATGCATCTTTTATATTTTTAGGTTCTACTTGAGAAAAGAAAGCGAAGTGATAATAGAAATTACTTAGCTTTGATCGAGTTGTCACTCCCTTTGAAATATCATTGAGAATATTGTCGATGGGATGGTCTTTAGAAGACTCCCATGCTAGAGGGAGATCATCGGTGTTGGATGGATGAACTTCCTTAATCCCCTCATGGTGGTGATCTTTTTCCTCCTAAACTTTGATTGGGTCAGGTTGATCATTTCCTGTCTCATCACCCTTGAGTATGTCTTCAAAAGATACACCTGCACCATGAAATAAACTACCTTTTCTGACACTTTTCGGATAAGACTCATCAAATGTGACATGAACAGACTCTTCAACTATAAGTAATCTCTTATTGTATATTCTATAGGCTTTACTTGACTAAGAGTATCCGAGAAAGATACCTTCATCTGCCTTTGAGTCAAATTTTCCTAGACTTTCTTTTCCATTTTTTAACACGAAGGACTTACAACCGAAGACATGAATGTGACACATTTGTCTTCCGCCGCTTTAAAATTTCATATAGAGTTTTGTTAAGAATAGGGCGGATGAACACCCTATTTAAAACGTAGCAAGTCGTACTAATGGCTTCAGCCCAAAAATATTTAGGAAGCCTACTTTCGTTGATCATAGTTCTTCCTATCTCTTCCAAAATTTGATTTTTATGTTCCACAACCCCTTTTTATTTAGGGGTACATGGAACTGAGAAGTTATGATCAATTTCGTGTCTAGCACAATACTCCTGAAAAAGGTAATTCTCGAACTCACCCCCATGATCACTTCTAATTGATATGACGTTTATGTTTAACTTATTTTGAGAAAGTTTAGCAAATTTTTCAAAGGCGAAGAATGTATCGCTCTTACTAGCCAAGAAGATAGTTCAGAAAAATCTAGAAAAATCATCGACTATAATAAAACCATAGTAGTTACCACCTAGACTCTTAATTCTAGATGGCCCAAATAGACCCATATGAAGAAGTTCAAGAGGTCTCATAGTTGAAATAATGTTTATAGATTTAAACGAGATTATTGTTTGCTTCCCCATTTCGCATGCATCACATAAGTGATCCTTGGTAAACTTGATTTTGGGTAAGCCAATAACTAGGTCTTTTGAAACTATCTTGTTTAGAAAGTCAAAATTGACATGCGCTAAACGTCTATGCCACAACCATGAGTCCTTACTCATTGTCATGAGACATTTATCACTACTCAATGATACTTAACTCAAGTTTAGCATATAAACATTATTTACCCTCAAGCCATTAAACACGTCCTTTGTTTTATCATTGTGTTCAGTTAAGCAACAATCTTTTGAAAAAGATACTTTGTATCCGCTGTTGCATAATTGACTAATGTTAATAAGGTTGTGCTTAAGGCCCTCGAATAGCAATACATTAGAGATAGTAGTAGATGAGGGATTATCTACATTATCTTTTCCAAGTATTACTCCCTTGTTGTTGTCTCCATAGGTTACAAATCCCTTCTTCTTTGCCACAAACTCAATGAAGAGAGATATGTCGCCTGTCATATGTCTTGAGCATCCACTGTCGAGAACCCATCTTCTCTCGGTAGTCTCAAGAATTTGTACCTATGAACACAATTAACGAAAATAGGTACCCAATTATTTATTGGGTCATTGGTCGTGAGTGAAATCTTTGTTGCATTTAGGCAACCATTGATAAACCCCTTTAGGAACTAAAAATCTTCTAAAGTGGCATTTAGCATTGGTGCGACCCTTCTTGCAACAATACAAGCAAGTAAATTTAACTCTTGTATCACTTTTTCTATCTTGATCTTTGACCACATATGCATATTTTTTGATAAGGATTAACCATACTTTTGTAAAATGTGCTCTATCAATAGCAAACGTGATTTTGGATTCTAAAGCCTTGTTAAGTTTGGCCTTGAGATTTCTAACCTCATTTTACCAAGTGTAACACGTATCACACCCGAACTTAACCACTCTTTTTCTTACTTCCTCACAATCCACCTTTGTTCCTTCCACTATGCAAGTGTTTAGCGCCTCTAATTTCCTTTCGGAATCGAGAATCTTTGGCTCTAAGAGAGAAAAAAAATTTTTGTTTGAGGCCAGCCGTTTAAAGGCTTCCTTGGCTTCATGGTGTAAGGTATCAAAGGAAGTTTTTAATTCGGAGTGGGATAATCTAGTCGAGTTTTTGTATTTTGCATGTCGTACCTTTTTGTTTTTCTTCTTTTGATGAGCAGAGAGACAAAGGTTGACGGATTCTTCTTCGTCACTAGAACTATCATCCTCGGATGACTCGTTATCGCTTTCCCATGTGACGTAAGCTCTTCTAGGCTTAACTTGCTTCTTGTGTGACCGATTACTCTCCTTTCCTTTGTCCTTTTTCATCAAAGGACAATTTGGCTTGTAATGTTCGACTTTTCCATAATTGAAGCACGACCCTCTAACTCTACTTCCTTTGTTATCCTCATTCTTAGAAGATCTTGATTGTTTTCTGAAATTGACTAGATTCTTTTTGGAATGTTGGATACCATTTTTCTTTATATAGCGATTGTATCGCTTCACAAACAGCCTCATATCCTCATTCTTTTTGTCATCTTCGTCATCACTCGAATCACAATCACTCAGCTCTTTTGTATAGGACTTTGAAGAAGAAGCCTTTAGATCTATAGACTTCTTTTCTGCATTTTTGGTCTTCTCCTTCTTTTCCATTTTCTCAAATTTCTCGAGACTAAGAAGCACTTGCTCATGTTCTTGAAGCTTTTCATAGAGTGTTGTAAGGTCCAAGGTCATAAGATCATTTGCTTCCTTTATGGATGTGACTTTTGGTTACCATTCCCTGGTAAGACATCTTAAGACTTTGTTAGTAGCAACATCATTGGAAAATGGTCTACCAAGTGAATTTAGTCTATTGGTTAGATGAGAAAATATCTTTTGCATGTCAGCAATGGTTTCCCCTTGCACCATGTGAAAGAGATCAAACTCTTGTGTCAAAGTATTAATTCTAGCTAGTTTGACATCATTTGTTCCCTCATGGGTAACTTGTAATGAGTCCCACATAGCCTTAGCATTCAAACAATGGAAATCTCAATAGTATTCATCAATTCCCAAGGAAGAGATCAAAATATTTTTAGCCTTCCAATCGTAATTGTACTTGTTCTCGTCTTCATCATTCCATTGTACTTCAGGCTTAGGCACAATCATGTTATTTTCATCGGTCATGGTTATTTCCATATGACCATTCAAAATAACATTCCATACCTTCTTGCCAATGGAATTTATATGCACACGCATATAGTCTTTCCAGTAACTATAGTTTTCACCATTGAAAACATGTGCTCTATTATAAGCCCCTTTTGGTTCGTTAGCCATTTTCTAAGAAGTTATATGTGAAGCACGGAATTAACTGGTGCTCTTGATACCACTTGTTAGACGATGGCGCAGATCTAGAAGGGGGTTGAATAGATCACTTGTTTAAAACAGAGTCAGCGCTATCAATATTTGGTTTTTTAAAATGTTTCTAGGAAGAAGCGGCTGAGGTACTATATTCGTCTAAAACGAACCTTTACCAAAAAAATCAAATATGCGCAAAGCCTATGGAATTCGATAATAGTGAGATTTAAGAATCACTAATTTGAACACACTTCAATCATATTGTATTCACTATAAGGTATGACTATTTCCAATGCTTTAAAAATATACTCAAACTGAAAAGACAGCACAATTGTTTGTTGTTCACACAATTGGTCAAACACTTAGAGTGCAAGGCACCACAATGGAATTCCAATATGAGAGTTAAGTGCTCAAGTGTTCAATTATAATCAAGGATTGTAATAAGCTTTCAAAAATGGTTCAACACTACTCACATTAAAATTTTGATTAACACAATTGTTTGCACTCAAACTCAGAATTTAAGCAATTTAAAAGTAAAGAGAGAACACCAATTTGTTGAGGTAGTTCCCCTGTCGTCCTCGCTCAGGGTACGTCTGCCCTCAATTCTAAAAATAGAATTAAGACCTGTATATAGATATAACCTGTTGGTCAATGTTTACACGAGAAGCAAATAGAAATCAAACGATCAAACACAATTGTTTATGCAGAGCATATTTCAATCACCAACGTGTCGAACCCGAATCTTTCTCTTATAATCCTCCGATTACCGCTACTAAACCGACAGAATAATCCGTTCTTCGATTACCTTCGCTTGGCTGAACCTGTGATGGACTGACTCGTGCAAAAACCCCAAAATCCAAGATTCTTGGAGGACAAAACCCTAATGGTTTTATTCAAGAAAAATCTACTGATTTCTCAACCCAAACCCGATTACACCAATCATATGTTTAGATGTTATCACCTATAATAAGCAGAATGCAAAACAAAAATGATTATATGTAGTTGTTGAGAAAATGCAAGGAAGAGGATGAAGATGATGAGAACAATTAGTATCTATTTTCACTTTTCTTGTTTTTCAAGTAGGTGTCTAAAAGGAAGAGCAAAACTGACTTTATATACAAGACAAAACCAATTAACAAAAATAACAAACACAAAGACAGTTTCACACAACAGATTTTTAACTGAACATACCGAGCGGTCGACCTATGCATAAAGGAGGGTCAGCCTGAGCTTACCCGAATTTCTGATTATGCAAAAAACAGAACTTTGCATCGACCAGAGCAGGTCATGCGTCGACGCAAAGCATGTAGAATTAGACAAATAGGAGTGGACACAGTATGAGTCGACTGGAGGGTCGACACGAGCACTCCTAAGAGTAGATCATTCAAAATGCTTTCTGTATGAGTCGACCGAAACTAGGTTTGAGTCGACTCAAAGCCCTAAAATATGCAAAAATGCATATTTTCATGTATTATGCAACTTTTAAGTTACTCTATCACATAGTAAGCTTGACAAGTTTGACCAAACCTATATGAAGCACAAATTTAGAAATTTCTATATGTATCAATAATGTTTCAGATGGATGTTTGACACACGAGGGATAAGATATGCATATGTGACACAATGATACCATCAAAAGTACATTTTTCTACCAATCTGAGTTTTGACATCATTAAAACAAGTGTAGCTACATATGATGATTGCCCTCACATACTCCCCCTTTTTGATGATGGCAAAACGATAGAAACTTGGTGTACTATGCATTGTATCATCCTCCCCCTTACTCGATGCCTTTGTCTATACATAATCTGCATGTATAATAAGTCTTTACATATGATGTTTCTGCTTTATGTTCTTCTCCCCCATTTACAACATTAAAAAGAAAGAAGCTAGATGTCAATGAATTGCATATAAGAATAGAAATAAGCAAGTTCCAACCATTTTCAACGGGTTACACATTAACACACATTCACATATAATACAGTTAATGAAAGCATATAAATGGATAAATTGATCAACGCTTAATAGAACAATAATAATCAGTATTTCAGAATTATCAATAAGCATGTCTTCAAAAGCAATTAAGTACATGAACCATTCTACAATAAATGTTAATGAACACTTGATTACATAAGATGCAAAATGAGATATGCAAGACATCCTCAGGGTCTCCTCCCCCTAAAGTGATGGTCGCGTCCTCGAAAGCTCGGTTTTGTATAGAGCTTAGGGAAGAGTAGAGGACGAGAGATAGCCTTGAATAGGGGAAATGGTCAATGAAAATGTTAATGATGATGAATTAGAATAGACAACATGACTTTAAATGCATTAAAGATGACAGAATATAAATAGTTCATCAACAATCTATCAGAGTTTTCGTGCGATGCGTCGACGCACACTGTGTTAAAAAATATACTTAGAAGTTTTTAGGGTATGCGTCGACTGTAGGGTCGACCTGAGCATACTCGCTTTACAGACATGAGAAATTTTGGTTTTGTGAGTCGACCGAAACACTATGTAGGTCGACTCATGCAGGCAAAAATAGCAAAAATCATCAATTTTTGTTCACCAAGCATTCAAAGAGACATAAATAAACAGCCTATCCATATTTCAAACATACAAGGGGATGAAATAAGCGTAATCATGGAATAAACGACAATAATAACACAAAATTTGATACATTACTTTATATGAACAAGGGAAGTGCTAGCGTTTCTAAATAAGCAAAGATAGTACCTCAGCTCCAATTGTTAGCTAATGCCCTCACATATGGCTTTAAACTTCTTCATTTGTTAGATAAAAGATGAATAAAGCACATATAGAGATAGATATAGAGCATGCGAAAGTTATTTCCTAAACACGATCTGAGATGTCGAGAACACCGAGTTCCCTACGGGTGTGAAAGAAAGGCTCTGTAGCGAGTGGTTTTGTAAAGATATCCGCAAGTTGATTTTTAGTATCAACATGCTCAAACACCACGTCACCCTTCTCGACATGATCCCTAAGGAAGTGGTGGTGTATTTTGATATGCTTGGTGCGTAAATGTAACACTCGTGTTATCACAAAAAATTGGAACACGATCAAGTTTTAGTTTGAAGTCGAGTAATTGTTGCTTAAGCCATAAGACTTGAGCGCAACAACTACCGGGCGCAACGTATTCCGCTTCGGCTGTTGACAAAGCAACGGAAACTTGTTTTTTGCTATGCCAACTCACCAAAGAATTTGAAAACAGATGACATGTGTCACTTGTGGTTTTCCTATCTGATTTGGAACCGGCAAAATCGGAATCAGAAAAGCCAACCAAAGAGCAATCATTTCCCTTAGAATACCAAAGCCCATACTTCTGAGTACCAGAGAGGTATCTAAGTATGCACTTTACTGCTTTTAAGTGAGGTTCTTTAGGAGATGACTGATACCTCGCACACATACACACACTAAAAATAATGTCGGGTCTAGAAGCGGTGAGATAGAGGAGAGATCCAATCATACCTTGATACTTTTTCACCTCTACATCCTCACCATTTTTGTCTCGGCTAAGATTCGCACACGTAGGCATTGGAGTGTCGAAAGCCTTGGAGTTTGCCATGTCAAAATGCTTGAGAAGCTCAAGGCAGTATTTTGTCTGGCTCACAAAAGTACCCTCCTGCAATTGCTTGATTTGTAATCCGAGGAAATAGTTGAGCTTCCCGATCATGCTCATTTTGAATTCTCCCTGCATTAATGTAGAAAACTCCCTTACTAGATTCATGTTCTTTGATACAAAAATGATATCATCAACATATATTTGTACCAAAATCAAGTGTTTTCCTTGATGTTTAATGAAAAGAGTTGTGTCAAGCTTTCCTCTTGAGTACCCTTGATCAAGGAGAAACTTTCTTAGACAGTCATACTAAGCCCCAGGGGCTTTCTTGAGTCCATAGAAAGCACGTTTTGATTTCTACACGTGATCAGGATACTCATGGGATTCAAATCCTAGAGGTTGGGCGACATAAACCTCTTCATTTATATCACCATTAAGGAACACACTTTTTACATCCATTTGAAATAGTTTAAAATCTTTCGCACAAGCGAAGGCAAGTAGAAGGCGTATAGCCTCAAGTTGGGAAACCAGTGCATAAGTTTCCTCATAGTCGATTCCTTCCTCTTGGTTATACCCCTGCGCGATCAAACGTGCCTTATTTCGAGTTATTACTCTTATCTCATCCAATTTATTCCTAAACACCCATCTGGTGCCAAGTACTCGATGGTCTCACGGAGGAGGGACAAGGTCCCAAACCTCATTTCTTTTACACTAGTTGAGTTCCTCTAGCATTGATAGGAACCAATGTTCATCGAGTAATGCCTCTTTTAGATCTTTAGGTTCTATTTGAGAAACGAAAGCGAATTGATAACATAAATTACTTAGCTTTGATCGAGTTGTCACTCCCTTTGAAATATCACCGAGAATATTGTCGATGGGATGGTCTTTAGAAGACTTCCATGCTGGAGGGAGATCATCGGTGTTGGATGGATGAACTTACTCAATCCCCTCATGGTGGTGATCTTTTTCCTCTTCAACTTTGACTGGTTCAGGTTGATCATTTCCTGTCTCAGCACCCTTGAGTATGTCTTCAAAAGATACACTTGCACAATGAAATAAACTACCTTTTCCCACACTTTTTGGATTAGACTCATCAAGTGTGACATGAACAGACTCTTCAACTGTAAGTAATCTCTTATTGTATATTCTATAGGCTTTACTTGACTGAGATTATCTGAGAAAGATACCTTCATCTGCCTTTGAGTCAAATTTTCCTAGACTTTCTTTTCCATTTTTTAGCACGAAACACTTACAACTGAAGTTCATATGGAGTCTTATTGAGAATAAGGCGGATAAGAACCCTATTTAAAACATAACAAGTCGTACTAAAGGCGTCAGCCCAAAAATATTTAGGAAACCTACTTTCGTTGATCATAGTTCTTCCTATCTCTTCCAAAATTCGATTTTTATGTTCCACGACCCCTTTTTATTGAGGGGTATGTGGAGCGGATAAGTTATGATCAATTTTTTGTCTACCACAATATTCCTCAAAAAGGTAATTCTCGAACTCACCCCCATGATCACTTCAAATTGATATGACGTTTGTGTTTAACATATTTTGAGAAAGTTTAGCAAATTTTTCAAAGGAGAGGAATGTATCGCTCTTGCTTGCCAAGAAGATAGTCCAGCAAAATCTAGAAAAATCATCAACTATAACAAACCCATAGTAGTTACCACCTAGACTCTTAATTTTAGATGGCCCAAATAGATCCATATGAAGAAGTTCAAGAGGTCTCGTAGTTGAAACAATGTTTATAGAATTAAACAAGTTTCTTGTTTGCTTCCCCATTTGGCATGCATCACATAAGTTTTCCTTGGTAAACTTGATTTTGGGTAAGCCAATAACTAGGTCTTTTAAAACTATCTTGTTTAAATAGTCAAAATTGACATGCGCTAAACGTCTATGCCACAACCATGAGTCCTTACTCATTGTCATGAGACATTTATCACTACTCAATGATACTTCACTCAAGTATAGCATATAAATATTATTTACCCTCAAGCCATTAAACACGTCCTTATCATTGTGTTCAATTAAGCAACAATCTTTTAAAAATGATACTTTGTATCCCTTGTCACATAATTGACTAATGCTAATGAGGTTGTGTTTAAGGCTCTGGACTAGCAATACATCATAGATAGTAGTAGATGAGGGATTACCTACACTACCTTTTCCAAGTATTACTCTCTTGTTGTTGTCTCCATAGGTTACAAATCCCTTCTTCTTTGCTACAAAGTATATGAATAGAGATATGTCGCCTGTCATATGTCTTGAGCATCCACTGTTGAGAACCCATATTCTCTCGATAGTCTCAAGACTTTGTACCTATGAACATAATTAACGAAAATAGGTACCCAATTGTTTATTGGTTCCTTGGTTGTGAGTGAAATCTTTGTTGCATTTATGCAATCATTGATAAACCCCTCTAGGAACTAAAAATCTCCTAAAGCGGCATTTAGCAATGGTGTGGCCCTTCTTGCAACAATACAAGCAAGTAAAGTTAACTCTTGTATCACTTTTTCTATCTTGATTTTTGACCACATATGTATATTTTTTTATAAGGATTAACCATAATGTTTCTAAAATGTGTTCTATCAATAGCAAACGTGATTTTGGATTCTAGATCCTTGTTATGTTTGGACTTAAGTTTTCTAACCTCATTTTGCCAAATGTAACACGTATGACACCCGAAGTTAACCATTTTTTTTCTTACTTACTCACAATCCACCTTTTTTCCTTCCACTATGGAAGCCTTTAGTGTATCTAATTTCCTTTCGGAATCGAGAACCTTTGGCTCTAAGTCAGCAAAAATTTGTTTGTTTTAGGCCAGCCGTTTAAAGGCTTCCTTGGCTTCATGGTGTAAGGTATCAAAGGCATTTTGTAATTCAAAGTGGGACAATCTAATAGAGTTTTCGTATTTTGCATGTTGTACCTTTTTGTTTTTCTTCTTTTGATGAGCAGAAAGACAATGGTTGACAGATTCTTCTTCGTCACTAGAACTATCATCTTCGGATGACTTGATATCGCTTTCCCATGCGATGTAAGCTCTTCTAAGCTTAACTTGCTTTTGTGTGACCGATTACTCTCCTTTCCTCATTGGTGTATGCCTCCATTAATAGGTGGGTGTCGTTGATTAGTTTCAATTGCTTTCTTAAAGCTTCATCCAAAAGAGTAAAACCCATAGGGTTACCTAACTCCCTGACAAAACCCATCAACTGCCTCTTTAAATGCATATACTTTTAAGACAAGTCATCCCTTTTCTAGACATACAATCCATTCCATATCAAAAAGTGACCCTCATTCTAGTTTTTGAGAAATAAGATGGTGCATCTTCCACCTACTTCGTGCCTCACAACACATATTGTTACAAGAGCCTCTCAGTAGAAGGGGTAACGAAGAAGAAAACATTCTCGAAATGCTTCAAGCTCTCCAAATTGTATTATTTAGGATCCCCCCCCCCCACCTTTTTCCTGCCACCGCGCGACCCTTTTTTTTTGTCGTCGCCTCGCGACCCTTTTTCCCTCTTTTAAAATATTATTTTTCTGAAAAAGTCACGATTTTTTATTTCTGTGAAAATTTTTCATTTTTGATTTTCTTTTCATGAAAAAGGTGTCATTTTTTTTTTGAAAAAAAAATTTGTTTTACAGGATTTTGAAAATTATTGGAAATTTTGGATACGGTTATGGGAAAAACTAGGGAAACACATACGGTTCTTCATACATAAACATTTAAGAGACCAAACAATCCAAATAGATTCGATTAAATTTATTTGGGAAAAATATTAACTCTAAAATATGATAAAAATATTAACTCTAAAATATGATAAAATAACATACTCTAAAATATTAACTCTAATATCATCATAATCAACCAAAAGTTATAAATTTACAAACAACAACACATCAGAGACCATAGGAGATTTATCTCAAATCCCCCTTTTCGGGTCTCTGAGCAATCACACGAAAAACATCAAGAAAAAATCATTGATCATGCCCACAAGGTTTTTCCCAAACTTTATTTATACAGAATTACACAAATCATACAAAATTAGTGAAAAAACTGCATTACCCCAAGGCGCTAATGGATGGGTAAGAAACCCTCACCATCCTGGCTGCTCAAATCACTCATCAATAAGACATCCCCCCTTAGAATTGCAAAGTCTCTGTTTCTCCCAATTCTCTATGTATCAACTTTCTCTATATCCCAACTTTTTCTATTTAAATAATCTAATAGGTTTTGGAAATTTTCAATTTTACCCACAAGACTTTAATACTACAACTTAACCCTTCAATTTTATTAGAAACTCTAATTTCTCCCCATACTCTCAATTTTTCATAAATTATTATTTAAATCAAATAATTATTTAAATCAAATAATTATTTAATTGAATTTTCTTAATCTTCTACTCTCTCAACCTATCACAAAATAATTATATTTATCAAATTATTTGTAATAACCTTAATAATTCTATTTTATTTTTCTACTCTATAATTCTATAATCCCAGTAACTATTAAATTACTAAAATACTCCTACACAACGAAAAGCACCAAAATTCAGATATAATTAATAAAACACACCAATAATTAAATAAAATACTTGATTTAAAAATCGGGGTCTAACAAACTCTCGCCACCAAAAAATTGTTCTAAAAAAACTACATGGAAAAAGTAGATCCGGATAGGATTCCTTCATCCGACTCTTCAGCTCCCATGTCAAACTTCCTCCAGAAGGTCCTCCCCGTACAACTTTCAGTAAAGCAGTCTCCTTACCTTTGAGTTGCTTCAGTTCTCGATCCTCAATCCTTATAGGCAATGCTTCAACATTAAGATTCTCCCTCATTTTCACATTGTCTATTCTACGCTCCCTTCGAATAAATTTGCGCCATATTCAACAACTTTTAAGGTTGTTAAACCTTATCAAAAGAACCAGCTCTTGATGTCAATTGTTGGTTTGAATATGGAGTAATTTATGTAGAAGGGGGGTTGAATAGACAATTAAAATCCCTTTTTTTCAATTCAAAAATTCAGATTACGCAAGCGGAACGAATATGGTGAAAACTTGTTTTGAAAAAGTTTTATGATATTGGAAGAGAATTTATGTTATACATACACCAAAGGTTTGTAATGAGATAAAATACAATGTATTTACTAATGGTTAAAGCTTCAACGAGATGTTTAAAAACTTTAACTATTCTTCAATTTGAAAGGCAGTTCTAATTTCAATTCTCACACAATAATCAATTAACAAGATCCTTTAGAAAAACAATTCTAATAAAACTTAAACCTTTACAAATCAAGACTATGAAGGAAATAAATCTAAACAGCTACCCCAAGCATGCAATATTAAATGATATATATATATATATATATATATATATATATATATATATATATATATATATATATATATATATATATATATATATATATATATATATATATATATATATATATATATATATATATATATATATATATATATATATATATATATATATATATATATATATATATATATATATATATATATATATATATATATATAGAGAGAGAGAGAGAGAGAGAGAGAGAGAGAGAGAGAGAGAGCGCACCAGGATATATACTAGTTTGGTGATATCGTCCTTGCAGACACCTATATCTAATCTTCAATGGTGAATCACCAAAGATTTATTTCTTCCATTAAAATGATATTGGAATCGATTCGTGTTACAATAATTCAGATAAGCAAAATATAAACTATAAAAATACAATCTATCTTCTTCCTTGGTTCATGTTAGAACTTATCTGTAACTAGCTACTACCACTAAACTTTGATCTTTACCCAAAATTTTGATTTTCAACTTTTGATGGATTCCAATCTTGATGAATTTCCCAATCTTCACTCAATCTTGAAATTTCAAGCATTGAATCCTTCTCTTCAACAAGTTGACAAATCTACAGAAACACTCCATTATTATGGAGAAAAAAATTCTTCTTCTTTTTCCTTCAAGAAATTTTAAGCCTTTGAAATTTCCTAGATCAAAATACCTCTTTGCAAAAATATGCACACTTCAATGAAAAATTAGATCTATAATGTTTCCCTATAATTAATCATCACACACACACACACACATACACACACGCAAGAAAATGGTTTCCATGAGTATGATTAAGATGAAGATTTGAGAGAGAGAAAGAAGTTGTGTTTGCAAAGCTTTTTCTAACTGAAAATTTTGATCTCTCATAAAATGAAGAAATGAAACTCATATTTATTAGTGTAAGAGATAATTCACAATAAATGAGTAAAAATGAACTAAATGAATCAATTCATAATTTCCATGACTCAATTCAGTTGGGGTTGTTGACTCGAGTCGAGTCTAAAATGAATCAATTCAAATTAGCATCCTGAATCAAGTTACGACCCTGACTGAATTAATTCAATTTAGAATTTCAGACTTGTGACTCGATTTAAAATTGCTCATGACTCGATTCGCACAAACAGAATCAAAATCAACTTTTAAGACACTTTCATGAATCGATTCATGAAATCCTTGCTCGAGTCAGAAGGCAAAAAACACTTTGAATCAAATCAGGAAAGCTTCTGAATCAATTCAAACAGCTATGATAATTAGTTAACTTAATATAATGCGTGGACAAACTTCTTTAGCATGTGTTTGATAATTAATAAGCATGGGAACTCAAATTAAACAATAAACTTATAATAAAGCATCAAAATAACAATATAACTGATATGCTAATAAAGTGCAATTTCACGAAAGAGACGGTGGCAAGGCCACCCTATAAGCAACAGCTCCAATCCATTGGGAAATTTGATAGGGCCAATGAAAAAAGGAGTAAGTTTCTTAGATTTCAAATCCCTTCCTACACTAGTCACATAGGTGACTCTCTTAATCGTGTGATCACGCTCTCAGAATTCAAGAGCATTCCTCCTCTTATCGTAATAACTCTTCTACCTACTCTGAGATACCTTCACCTTCTCTTAGATCATCTTCACCTTTTTAATAGCTTGTTGCATAATCTCTAGTCCTAGTACAACACTCTCTCCAGACTCATACCAACATAGAGGAGTCCTACATCTTCTCCCATATAAAGCTTCGAATGGTGCCATTCAAATACTAGAATGGTAGTTGTTATTATATGTAAACTCGATCAATGATAAAAAAATATCCCAAGCACCTCCTTGCTCTAAGATGCTAGCCCTTAAAAGGTCCTCCAAAGATTGGATATTCCTCTCAGTCTGTCCATCGGTCTTTGGATGATAAGCGTAACTCAACTTCATCTTAGTACCCAAAGCCTCCTGCAAGCTCTCCCAAAACCTGAATATGAATCTCGGGTCTCTATCAGACACAATACTCAACAGAATACCATGAAGCTTCACGATCATAGCAATGTAAATGTCAACCAGCTTCTACAATGGAAAATTGATCTTAATTGGAATAAAGTGCGCCTATTTAGTCAGCCTAACCACTATCACCCAAATTGCATAAAATCCTCTATGAGTATTCGGAAACTCAATCACAAAATCCATCGATATATTGTCCCATTTCCATTCGGGAATATCCAACGGCAGCATCAGTCCAAACATCTTTTGATGCTCAATCTTTGACTTCTAACAAGTCAGACATAAATATACAAATTGTGCAACGTTGTCATACCCCAATTATAACCCTGAATTGCCTAATAATTGCACTCACCAAATTATTAACAACATATTTATATCATAGCATACATTTCATCTTGCATAATGTCTAAATTATCAGCCAGAATAAATAGTTAAATTTATAAACTCTCGCTACTCGAAAAATAACAACATGGGCAAAAAGGAAAATAGATAGTCGCCATCCAACTTTATTTATCCCAAAAGAGGAAGGAAAAACATCGAGAAAATCCCAAGAAAAAAGGATAAGATGGTCTCGCAACCAAATTATGGGTTCAAAAGCCGATTATGCAAGGGGAAGGTATTAGCACCCCTTCACATCCATCGTACTCGATGGGAACCATTCGCTTGTCTTGTGTGTAAGGATGTTGCTAAGGATATCTTGCTAAGAGTGCTTTAGAAGGGAAAGTAAAATGGGAAGAAACAAAGATAAAAAAAAAAAAAGAGGAAAAGGTGGGAAAAAGAAAAGGTGGCTTGCCAAGACTTTGCAGTCTTGTGCCTACGTATCTTCATTTGAAAAAATGAAGAGTTAGAGCGTCTGTAGTTCGGAGGACTACGGGTGGAAAAGAGAGGGAAGTCGCTCGACAAGGATTGGGGTATCTTTACTTAAAACAAGTGAAGAATCAAAGTGTCTGTAGTTCAGAAGACTACGGGTGGAAAATGGGAAGTCGCTCGACAAGGATTGGGGCCTTCGTGCCTACGTATCTTCACTTAGAAGTGAAGAATCAGAGCGTCCATGGTTCAGACTACTGTTTGTTGGTGCTTTTTAAGGATGATGCTAATGTTTTAATTCTTGCAGTTAGGTGTATTACAACTCGCTCTTGTAGTCTTATACGTTACGTGTATTGTGGTAGAACGAACGTGACATGCCCTTTTTTAAAAGGTTATGTTTTCGCCATCAAGGCAAGATGTCACATTTGATTTATGAGGGTTGATTTTAGAGGTGAGATAAGTCCTCGGATAAGAACCCCCGCGGGTAGTATCCAATTCTTTATCTCGAAAGATTTCTTTTAAAAATGGTATCTTGAGGTGATTTTCCAGAAAAGAACTGGTTTTAAAGTTGTGTCAGTAGGGTGGATTTTATATTTGGTTAAGGGTGACAAGTATGGTTGGGTTTTAGGTCGGATAGGGAATGAGCTTAACTTCCCGACACTCGAAATCTGACAATGCTATGATCGAACGGAAGATGTGGATACTCCTGGTGCTCCAAGTTTGGTCCTTTGCAAAAGTTATGCTTGCTCCTAAGAGAACCTCACTTCTAAATGAGATGCCATGATGGATTTGCAAACAAAAGTATGAGCATAACGACGTGACTAATGCATGTTGGTTGCGCTTTTGCTCTGCCCCAAGGATAGAGAGAAAATGCACCTTTGTTAGTGTTCGACAGGGTCGACTTGATCAATCTTGAAAGTGTAGAGAGAAACCGCACCTTTGCAATTTATATGCCCCATCTCTAGGGTTTTCAAATGAATCCTCCTCCAATGGAATATTTTGGGATGACTATACCATGACATAGTCAGAGATAACTTTCCCCAATGTTTGAATCTATAATGGTCAGCCCTTGCTTGAGCCTTTGAAGTACTTTCCCCAAGATAAGTGTTAAAGCAACTTAACTTGTGTTGATTAAGAGGTTGAGGAATTTTTCCTTAATCACAAGAATATTTGGGTGGCATGTCTTTACCTGGTGGAGTCTTGCGATGAATCTTTATGATCAACTGACTCTTAAATGAATTTTCCCATATTTACAAGGTTATGAGACAGTCCTGATTCGAGTCAGGACCAATGAATGATCGAGTTTCTCTCTGATTGTGCTTTGTTGGAATCTTTTGACGTCAGGTGCTTGCTTTCAGTTAAAATTGTTCATTTAGGAATGGTAATTTTAATGCGACATTCATGCAGGTTTTGAAAGAAATCACTTATTATTGGAATGATGTGATAGTGTGTGACAAATTGACCATTAGTCCAAACGCATTGCTGATTTACTGGTGTGCGAAAGATATAGCAAGAATATGACACCAATGTTGAAGATTAGAAAAAATTTTGGGGAGCCAGTTTACGCAACTTTTCTATAGTGTGCTTTTAAAATAAACCCTGCTTCAATTAGGTCTTTCGAGAGTTGTGACGTGGTCTGGTTCACAGTTATCGAAACAAAGGATATAAGGCTAAAATTTTTTTTACCCACCCCTTTTTTGTGATGTTCTCCATTCTTACATTCAATTAATTCTACACACATTCATCTTCCAAAAGGGTTGACGGTGTAAAGGTGGTGATTCAATATTTTCTTGAAATGGAAGTCACATTATTTTGTTTTTGATGGATGTCAGTGACCCTTTGAATTCACATGGTGGTCACTTAATATTATTTTGTTTTTGCTGAGAATTTGAGGAACTTTTTTTTTATCCCTAACTATTGCATGGACTGCTTTTGAAGCTTTTAATCCAATGGGATTGCCTCGATTTTTCCTAAATCTCCTCTTTGGGGTGTTCGACGTAGCAGGCTTTCTCTTTTTTTTGTCGATTTATTTTGGAAAGGCTTGTGACTGCCAAGTCATTGGTCATTGAAGAACAACCTACTCATCTACATGATCAGATTAACTAAACACTAACCTGCCCCAAGTTAAGCTTAAGGGTTTAGAAACCCAAAGAAACTCCTACTTTTAGGCTCAAAGTGGTTAACTAGGGACTAACTCCTCATCTCTTGAGTATTTGGGGGATTTGAAACAATATTTGTACATCATCAGCAGGATTTTATCTGAAAAGCATACTATCGGAGGTTTTGTATATTTTGTTTTTGTCATACTCCCTCCAATCTTTGCTAAAACAACAGTTTGATAAAAGAAGTGAGTGGGCGAGAGGTATATGGATGTATTGTTTTTGTTGATATAAGTGAGGAAAAATGAGCGAATGTGACATGATTAATTCGTAAAATGCATGATCACTTAATTAATATTACCATTCAAAATAACAATGTTTTAAAACAAGTAGTATTCAATTGGAAAGAAAATACAAATGTGAATGATAAAAATTGATCCAACAATTGCCAGTTTTGAGGATGTCTTCCTATCTGAACCACTGGCTTTAAGAGATGACCCTTGAAGTCTTCAAACTCATTTGGGTGAGAAGTTGACGTGCACAACCAAACTTCCTTCTGAAAAGGATATGTACCCTTTGTCAATAAACTGCTGCACTTTGGCTTGGAAGGCTTTGCAATCTTCAGTTTAGTGCCCCATTGATCATCCATGATATCCACACCGCACATCAGGATCGTACCTAAAAGGAAATGATTATGTCAACGGCTTGAGAGGCTTAGGCTCTACCAGTGAGCTTTGAATCAACATCTGCTCTTGACACAAATTTTTTCTGCTCTTTTGAATCCATGATCCTTCAAAAGCTACTTCAAGTTCAATACGGGCATCGGGAAGTCAACAACGAGTTATGAACAGAGGATGGGTGAGATCTTGTTGATTTTTGGTTGGAGAATGATATGCAACATGATGCCTAGATGCTTATGTTATGCCACGTTATGAATACATGCATTAGATAAAGCTCATAGCACATGGATCAAAGGTCTTTAAGTCAGAGGTTTGCATAACATGTATCTCTCCCCTCGAGTATGCAATCTATTGGTTTATAAACAGGGCATTCCAAGGGCTTTTAAACAAGGTCCCATGCACCAAGCCCTCAAAAGTTTTCCATCATAACGACGATTCTTAAGTGGTAATCCCTTCAAAGGATGAGCGCAGAGTTATATCTTAGTAGCCTTTAGAATAGGGTACTATAAAGGTCCTCAGAATCATGGACTACCAGGTCAGAAATAAAAACATTATTATGATTACTCGTAAGACATAACCATTCCCAAAGGGGCCTCATCTGAGCAGTGGAAGTCAAACCAACTCAACGAGTCCTAAGTCTTGCAAATCAGAAAGCAACCACCTCCTAACTTAGTGTATACTGGAAATGCTCAGATAGAAAGCCTTTCTCCTCACAAACAATCCCCAATAAACCCAACAGATAAGAGGAACACAATCAAAGCAATAAAGCAATATTGAAAGCAAATTATCCACACATGCGATAAACAAAACTAGGTCTGGTTTGCTACGGTGAACTACTTTCCCCAACAGAGTCGCCAGCTATCATTACTCGAAAATTAACGACATGGGAAAAAACAAATTATGGTCTCGCAACCAAAAGGGAAAGGGAAAACATCTAGAAAACCCCAAGAATAAAAGGATAAGATGGTCTCGCAACCAAACTATGGGTTCAGATGCCAGTTATGCAAGGGGAAGGTATTAGCACCCCCTCACATCCATCGTACTCGATGGGAACCATTTGCTTGTCATGTATGTAAGGATTTTGCTAAGAGTTCTCTAGGAGGTAAAGGAAAAGGGGAATAAAGAAAGATAAAAGAAAAGAAAAAAGGAAAAGGTGGCTCGCCAAGACTTCGCTGTCTTGTGCCTATGTATCTTCATTTGAAAAAACGAAGAATCAGAGCGTCCGTAGTTGAGAGGACTATAGGTGGAAAAGATGAGGGTCGCTCGACATGGATTGGGGCCCTTATGCCTACGTATCTTCATTTAAAAGAAGTGAAGAATCAGAGCCTCCGTAATTTGGACGACTACGGATGGAAAATGAGAAGTCGCTCGACAAGGATTTGGGCCCTCATGCCTACGTATCTTCACTTAGAAGAAGTGAAGAATCAAAACGTCTGTAGTTCGGACTACTGTTTGTTGGTGCTTCTTACGGATGATGTTAACGTTTGCGTTCTAGCAGTTAGGTGTATTACAGCTCGCTCTTGGAGTCTTATGTGTTACCTGTATTACAGTAGAACAAACTTAACATGCCTTTTTTAAAAAGGTTATGTTTTCATCATCAAGGCAAGATGTCACATTTGATTTGTGGGGTTGATTTTATGGGTGAGATAAGTCCTCGGATAGGAATCCCTGCGGGAAGTACCTAACTCTTTATCTCGAAAGACTTGTTTTAAAAATGGTGTGGCGAATATAGTCATGTCTTCTTATTAAAAGACGAGTATCGAGACCACACACTCAAAAGTGAGCATCCTAATACTAGAAGAGGAAGACGTCTTCACTCAATCCCCTCTCTTTTATTCAATGCAAAGAGAACCTTATTTTCTTATTTAAAGATATTTTATTTCGGATGGTAAGTGCTTTATGACAATTAACCCTAAAGGTAATGTCAAACACTCGGGATAGGACAAGGCATTCGCCTAACCATTCCACAACCATCTAAGTTTTTTTAAAAAGGGTTCGAAACTACACTTGGCACGAGACCAAGGTTTTATTGTTTAGGAAAAGAAGATGATGAAAGAGAATCAAATGAAAGGGTGGTTATTAGAATAAAGTTGGTTAATAGTAATGTGCAAGGCAACCGACTTACAGGAGATGAAAAATGGCTCGACGTAAATATGTTGAAGCGGTAAAGCGGCAAGCAAAAATTATTTTCGGAATAATTTTCTTCGGGATTTATATCATCTCCACAGGGATTGGTGCAAGGGAAAGAATGTTGTTCGACAATCTCTATATATCCAAGTTTGGTTTTAAATGGTATGGGAGTAAAATGCAAAAATAAAACATGTGAACAAGAAAATAAATACATTCTTTAGAGAGGAGAAAACTCGACGCGAGTTATATTTCCTTCTACCCATCAAATACACTATCTACCAATCAGTTGTAGACAACCTAAATCACTCATCAATACCCCCACGTATCGCTCACAACAAAGGTTATGTCTAACGCAAAGTTAAGAGAACAACCGCATCGCCTCATCGATGATGTCTCACGCAACTCAACAACACAAAGCATTAAGAATCGATACCCACAGTGAATGTTAGATCTAAATCTATCTATAGAGTTCAGAACCTAACAGATGTTCATCATAGATCCAGATTCGAAGAGGATATGTCTACCGCAACTCAAATCCAAACATAAAGAGAGTAAAACAAGGATAACACTGATAAAGATTTGTATAATAGCTCGTATACAATACCATATCAATACATATACATAAAATCACAGTAAACTTACATACAAACCCCACAAATGGAAACTACAAAGGGAAGAAAGGAGAAGAATCAAAATCTCTCGTGGTGTCAATCCCGATTAAAGAAGCTTCAATCCTGAATCATCGAGTTGCAACCTCCATTGATGTTGTTAAAGCTCTCTAAACTCCAAAATTATGTTTGATGAAGTTGGGGTTAAAAGATCCCAAAAACATAACCTAAAAATTTCTGAAAAGTGACTTAAAATATGCGTCAGAATGACGCGAACCGCGCTAAGCACGCTATGAGGTCGCTTAGCGCCATCAACAAAATCACAATTTTTATTTTCTTCATAACTTTTAAACCATAACTTCGATTGATGCACGGTCAGAAGTGTTGGAAAGCTTATCTAATTCTCTATATGATAATGACAAAATTTCCTTGCTTGAATACCTATAAAAATGAGAAAAAATTAAAAAAAATGATATTTATTACAGCTGCGCTAAGCGCAATCTCACTTAAAATACCCTTAAACTGCCTTACAGCGTGCTAAGTGCGGTCCTACTCCCGCTAAACGTGGTCAAGAAAACAAAAATACTCCAGCTACTTCCATCCAGTTCCTAGTGTGCTAAAATTCAGGCTAAGTGTGAATGACAGTATTTTGACTCCAAAATTCTACATTTTGAGTGTAGAAAAGTTGAGAGAGTTTGAGAGAAAATTCTCAAGAGTGAGTGTGAAATCTGAAATTATGAGGGTTATCATGAGAGCTTTGGAGTAAATTCACTTAAATAAGCTATTGGTTAGGAGTAGAATTATGGTTTGGAGTGAGGTTTTGATAATTGAGATGGGATTAGGAATGAAAAATTGGAGGGAAATTGGATTGGTTTTGATAGTTAATCAAAATTTAGAGTGATTCTAGATCCTCCTTCTGGTGTAAAAACCAATTCACAAGTGATCAAAATGGACCCCAAAAGTAGCAGCATTGAAAATGCACATATTTGGGAAAATTTTCCTTTGGTTAATCGGTTAACCATTTGCTAGTGCAAATTAGTTAATCGATTAACCATTTGCTAGTGCAAATTGGTTAATCGATTAACCATTTGCTAGTGCAAATTGGTTAATCGGCTAACCACTCACAAATTTTTAAAAATGTGCCATTTGGTGGGAAACTTGCACATTCGTCCGTTTTCGCTAGTTCTGAGCCCTATTAAGCCTCTGAAGCTTGCCTTTTGATATTATAACTATGAAAATGTATGGGATAACATGTGACCTGTATCTTGTGCTGAAAATAACCTGCTGAGTAAAATAAATCCTGCCACTCATTTGCTAGGCAAAATAAATATCGACGCCTCTGATGTTTGCTGCTTAAACTTTTGCAATAAAAGGAAACTCTGAGTCATAGAAACACCTTGATCCCATGTCTCGAGAACCAATGCCATGATATGCAGAAATGAAAAATATAGAGAAACACAAGCCAGTAAACCAAGAAACGATGAGGAAAATTTGGGGTGCTACAATTGCCCCTATTCAATCGACTTGAACTTAAAAGGGTGATAGCAACGGCTTTCAAAAATACAAGGTGCACGGAAATTGAATACCAAGAGAACCTGGAAATTTGCAATCTGCGGGATTGAAAATAGTGAATACCAACCAAAAGTTGGGATGCTACTCGCCCAAGATACCAACCAAAAGTTGGGATACGACCACCGGACACCAACCAAAAGTTGGGATTACGGGAATGTCGACCAAAGGTGACCCTCTAGGGACAAAAATCAAATCAAGATACCAACCAAAGATATACAGGAAGTAAAATCAACCAACTTATGACCTGAAGAGAAGATGACTCCGCCGGGGAAGAAGAGAAGCCTAAACAGACAACTCTACGGGGAATAAACATCAACCAAAGGTACCAACCAAGAGTTGGAATAACAGCAACAAGTACTAACCAAAAGTTGGAATAACAAACAAGATACCACCCAAAAGTTGGGATAAAGGCTACTCCATGGGGAACAATCAACTAAGAATATCAACCAAAAGTTGGGATTACCAGAGCACCGACTGAAGGCAACCTTATGAGGGTAAAATATCAGCCAAAAATACCAACCAAAAGTTGGGAAACAGGCTACCAACCAAAAGTTGAAATGACCCACAAACGCTGACCAAAAATGATCTGGTGGGGAAAACTACCAACCAAAAGTCGGGATAGAGGAAAAACTTCTAAGAAAACGGTGACTTCACTAGGAGGGTACCAACCAAAAGTTGGAATAAAAGCAAAGGCTACCAACCAAAAGTTGGAATGACCCACAAATTGCCAACCAAAAGTTGAAATAAAGGCGAAGGCTACCAACCAAAAGTTGGAATAAAGGCTACTAACCAAAAGTTAGGATCACTGGGATGCCAAAAAAAATGAATTTAAAAACGAAGACTATCAACCAAAAGTTAGGATAACGACTTTGTAGAGGATAATACCCAACTAAAAGTTGGAAAACAAGGCTACTAACCAAAAGTTAGGATCCCCGAGGTGCCAAACAAAGCTGACTCCACAAAAGAAGACTACCAACCAAAAGTTGGGATGGTCAACTAGAAATACCAACCAAAAGTTGGAATACAAAGCTACTAACCAAAAGTTAGAATCTCCGGAACGTCGAACGAAGGCGAACTCACAAAAATGAAGACTGTGAACCAAAAGATGGGATCATCAACTAGAAATACCAACTAAAAGTTGGAATACAAGGCTACATACCAAAAGTTAGTATCGCCAGAACGCTTAACGAAGGCGAACTCACAAAAATGAAGACTATCAACCAAAAGTTAGGATCATCAACAAAGAAATACCAACCAAAAGTTGGGATGAAGGGCTACTAACCAAAAGTTAGGATCACCGGAACGCTGAACAAAGGCGAAGTCACAAAAATGAAGAGCACCAACCAAAAGTTGGAATGACGACTTCGAGGGGAGAATACCAACCAAAAGTTGGGATAAAGCTGAAGACTACCCACCAAAAGTTGGAATGATCAACAGAAGGGGTACTAACCAAAAGTTAGAATAACCACAAGGGATACCAACCAAGAGTTGGTATGAAAGGCTACTAACCAAAAGTTAGGATCGTCGGGACACCGACCAAAGGCGAACACACAAAAATGAAGATTACCAACCAAAAGTTGGGATCACCAACAAAGAAATACCAACCAAAAGTTGGGATGAAGCTGGGGATTACCAACCAAAAGTTGGAATAAAACACTCGGGATAGAGGAAGTAGAATCAACCGATTTACTATCGAAAAAGAATACTCCGCTAGGGAAAGAGAGGTTTAAACAAATGAATTTGCCAAGGAGAATCAAGTAAGATGAACACATCCATCAATGATTTCTGCTGAGGATAAAATAACACAAAATCTCCTGAATCATGCCACTGTCTGCTGGAGAGACGACTGGTGTAACGCCCCGATTTCGATTATTTCATTTTATTGAATGTGCTATTTGAATTGAGTAATAATTGTTTTAATTGTGAATTTGATGTGTTAATTTAGTATGTTTTAATATTTTACTATTTCGGAGAATTTCGGGTAAAATTTTGATTGGAGGGTATTTTAGTCTTTTGATAAAAATAGAATTGAAGGGAAAAGTATAAGAGGAAATAGAGAGGAAATAGAAAGAAAGGAAAGAAAAGAGAGTTAGAGGGAAAGAACAAGAGAAAGAACAAGAGAAAGAGGAGGAAGAAGAGCAAAACCTAGAATCATCAAGAACCAACAGCTAAGCTTTCGATTAAATAGGTAAGGGTGTGAAACTTTATTATTCTATCTGTATGTATGATCATGTATGTGTTGTGTGGATTGTTTGGTAGTTTTCTACACTTTCCATTTCTAGGTTGAATTTGATTTAATCGGTAGAATCGAGTTTTAAACGGTTGAAAATAAGAATAAGTGGCATAGTTTAAGTCGAGGGATGTTGGGTGGTGTTGCTGAGATGAGTTGGAATAGAATCGGTTAGATTCGGTGAGTTTCGGAATTTCTGGACTGTTAGGGATTTCTGAGTTCGCAGATTCGTCAGGCGAGTGGCAGCGAAGCTTCGCCAGGCGAAGCCTAACGAGTGGTTAGCGAACCAAGTCAGTAGCCAAATTCAGTCTTCGCTGGCAAGTTCGCCGGGCAAAGGCTAGTGGCGAGATTTCGCCAGGCGAATGAATCCAGCGAGTGGTAGCGAATACTTCTAGTAGCTTCTGACTGCCTTCGCTAGCGAGTTCGCCACGCGAAGGAGGTAGTGAGCATTCGCCAGAGGCTTCGCCAGGCGAATGTCAGCGAATGTGACAACATTTTTCCTGTTCCTGTGTTTTCTTTCCCAATGTTAATTGTTTGTTTCGGTTACGTTAATTCCCTTTGGTTTGACAGTTCTGGGAGGTAAACGGGATTACATCGAGGACCTGAGATTGGCAGTTCTTCAAGACGTGGCAAACGGTGTGACTTGGCGAAATTGGTTTGATCTTCAGTTTCATTTGCATCAACTTTAGCCTGTTAATGTTTCTTCAAGTGCTCTCTAAGAGAGGGACAGAGGGCGTGTGCCAGAGGAGTGGATTTATGTTGAGCAAAACCTCTTAAACGCCATGATGTTGTGTAAAGAAAAGGATATACCACCAAATGAAAGACACATAGATGAATAAGCTGCTCGTCATTCATGCCTTCTGCAGCTGAACATGTTGTGCCTACAAGGTAACCATGGCCTTCATTCTTTGACTTCAGCATCTGTTTCTTGCAGTACCCTCATTAGCTTTGTTTTCAGAAATTCCTGTACTAATTTCATCACCACAGGATACAATCTTATGGATGATTTAAATGATAATATCAACACCAGAACTTTAATGGAGACACGTGACGTAGAAGTTCCTCCACAGAATTTGCCAAAGGAACAATAGCCTCATTCATAGCTAAGACATATTTTCTCGGCCTAGGATGGATTATGCACGGTCACCGCATTGTTCCTTTCCTAGTATAATTTGTTGTTGTCAATTTATTCTCATGACATTTCAATTGTGCTTTTAATTCATGTTGTAGGCAAAACATCATCACAAAGACCGGTTCTAGATGACGACAATGGTCGCTGCACAACCACCTCTTCATCAGCTTGATGGTGCTCCTGTCTTAGGTTCTTGCTTTGCATAATTGGAATACTCTAGTACAGTAGGTGTTCTGGGCTGACGTGAAATTGTTTGGTTTCAGGTTATTCAATGCGAGGAAACTCTGGAAGCAAGGCCATAACAACTGTGATTCCGCATCTTGCAAATACGCAACAAAAAGTGAGATTCAATTCTCCTTCCTAATTTATGATTACAATGGTGGTGTTTCTGTTTTTACATGATCCAGTCTGATTGTGTTTTGATTAACTCAAATTTATGCAGGGACATTATCCTCACTGATGTCATAACCGTATTGAGGCTGACGACACCCTCCTCCCAAAGAAGTTGAAGGTTTAAGAAATTCGGCATTGCGTATACCGGATGCTCCTACCAAAATTTTCGGCATTAAGGGAAGGCACGAACGTACAGGGGCATCCACATTATTCTGAAGAAGAAATCTCACTGGAGTGTGATGTTTGTTGGAGTAGGGTTTTACTGAAATAAACTAAATATAGTCTTTGTCCTTTTTGATATAGTGGTCGTCATCAATTATCATGTACTCCCACTTGGTTGGGCTAATCCAAGTTATCGTGTCATATGGTGTAACAAAGATATATATATATATATATATATATATATATATATATATATATATATATATATATATATATATATATATATATATATATATATATATATATATATATATATATATATATATATATATATATATATATATATATATATATATATATATATATATATATATATATATATATATATATATATATATATCAGAACTTAATGCTATCCAACCTGATTGCTATAACAGCTTGGATTTAACCTTCTTATATCTTCAACATTTGAAAAAAAAGTGACATTCACCTTCTCTGATAATGTTTTAACACTCTCTGAAATTCCAGAGTGTATAGCAATGACGTCTTTCTCTTAACAAGATATTGTTGGTCAAACCTTCTAAACTTTTACATTCCTATGTTTGAACAAAAATGTAATATCCAAATGTAATCCCAAATGTCCAAACTTGGTCGTTATCAAAGCTTCTCCTTCGAGATTGTGTTAACTCCCCATAATGAGACTTGAAAATCTCTAGTCCCAAAATTGTTTGCTGGACTCGCGTTCATGAGTCATGAATGTCGAAGATGCATATTCTCATATAGCTCCAAAATGTGGACAAAATGTCACGAGAAATGGTCCCTTGACAAACTTACAAATCCAACTTTATGATTCTTGGTTTGAACTTAATATGGTGTTCCATGTTTTATAACCTGAGGGTCTTCTTGTACTTGTAACATGAATGTGGACTAAAATTTAGTTTTGACCCGGGCTTAGTATTCTAAAGATATAAATCTTCCGGCTCAAACCTTTGTGCTTAGAGATGTTTACAAGTTGAATCCTGAGTCGTGAGTCTCCAATTCCATCTGAGGGACTACGCCATATACTCGGCCTGAGGTTTTTTACTCTATCTCTTCATATCGGTCACAAACTGATGAGATCCAAAATTTCTCCAGAGATAATGATCTATCTTTATGAATAAGGGTCAGGTCCTATTTGACTTGTATTGCCTGAATAGTTGGAGATATCTTCTGAGGGTGAGGGTTCGCTTGCAAAGCAGCTAAATCATGAAACTCCGGCTGGTTCCCACAAGGCTACGCTCAGGCCCAGCACGCAGGGGGTCTTAATCCTCCTGTAAAGATTTATTCTTGAAAATGTTGCGCCTGCATAAACTGGTTAGTCATACAAAAATAAAATAAAATAAAAAAGAAAATAAGCACAGGGAGACGGGATCTTAAGGTCAAAAATTAAGGTGCGAGAGATGCCCCTATTTAAGTTACTTCTATCCGGAGATATGGAGATCGAAATCTTCGGCTCGACGAGATAGGAGGGACTTAAATACGAACATTGCACGAATTTTTGGCCTTTAGAAGCCACCAAATGCATATGATATGCAATGATATGAGAATGCTAGATAGAGCTCTTGTGGGGAAATAATGCCACAGGGGAATAACTGGACATGGCACCCAAAGAACAGACTCAACAATGCAAGACGCCACGAGAAGAGACAACGATCAGCATTGTGGATTCTCCAAAATGAAGATAAGATAATAATGCCACCAGGAGTACAGTAGCTTGGACAGTGAAATGAGATCTTGAAGGTGAAGGGTAGTATATTACCAACGTGTGGCGGCCTAAACAAAGGTATCCAGTTGAAGCAAAGAAACGCATGTTACCTACTATCAAGTATATGATAGCCTAGGCAAAGGTATCTGATCAAAAGAAAGGTGTGTTACCTACTATCAAACATATGATAGCCTAAGAAAAGGTAATATAAAGGAAAGATGACCTACTACCAAACATGGTAGCATAAGCAAAGGTATTTGACCAAAAGGATGGTATATCACCTACTATCAAATGTATGATAGCCTAAGCAAAGGTAATAACTCAAAGAAGGAGGGATCACTTACTACCAAACGCATGGCAGCCTAAGAAAAAGTGATTGACCAAAACGATATGTGTTACCTACTATCAAACATGTGATAGCCTAAGAAAAGGTGAACACAAAAGGAAAGATTACCTACTACCAAACATATGGCAGCCTAAGAAAAGGTGTCTGACCAGAAAAAAAAGATGGTATATTACCTACTATCAAACATATGATAGTCTAAGCAAAGGTAATAACCCAAAGAAGGAAATATCACTTACTACCAAACGTATGGCAGCCTAAGAAAAGTGTCTGACCAAAACGATATGTGTTACCTACTATCAAACATGTGATAGCCTAAGAAAAGGTGAACACAAAAGGAAAGATTACATACTACCAAACATATGGCAGCCTAAGAAAAGGTAAGCACAAAAGGAGAGATGACCTACTACCAAACATATGGCAGCCTAAGAAAAGGAATCCGACCAAAAAGAAGATGATATATTAACTACTATCAAACATATGATAGCCTAAGCAAAGGTAATAACCCAAAGGAGGAAAGATCACTTACTACCAAACGTATGGCAGCCTAAGAAAAAGTGTCTGTCCAAAAGACGGTATTGGAGACTATAAAGCTTCAACGGTGATCTCCGGAAGAGATGTAGGCTAGTTGGTCTTCTCAAACAAAGAGACACCAATTGTAATAAACTTCACTGAACTTCTCAGAAGAGATGTCGTTTGGTAGAATTATTCTTGTGATAAACTCACTGGGGAAAACATTCATGGAGAGTATTTCTTGTTGTAGTTGTAAAATGCTCTGTGAACTCTCAAATAAAGAGAGGTGTCTTGTAGTGTCTTCGGCAAACATCTCTGGTGGATTTCCGAAGGGATGTCATTTGATGAATTGATAATCTTAATAAATCCACTGGGGATGGATAAACTGTCCTGAAGAGACTGCCATTTGTCGTTTTGAAGGGAATCCTGGTCAAAACGGGTTGCTTAAATAAAGAGATCGCTTGCAATCTGGATGCAAACTATTGAGGAATTCTGATAATATTGTTGGAGAAATATTTGTCTTCAATAGTTGTCTTCATAAAAACTCTTCCTGGGGAGCCAAGTGCAAAATAAATGCACACTTAATCCATGTTCAAAAGTTGGAGACGTCCACAATGTGATTGCCAAGGACCGAAGTTCAATTCAGGGAATAACTGAAGAGAAACTGTCAAACAAGACCCGACCATCGAGGTATGAACTCAAATGGGAACATACTAAAACAACCGTCTTTCACGAGGATCGAGCTCTGTGGGGAAATAGAAATATTGTACTCTTTTTGCCTGGGGCTAACAACTCTACTTGGAAGGAGAAGACACACCCAATCACTTGGGGATAACCACGACCAAAGTGACGGAACAAACACAAAGATGCAAAATGCATATGCCATGCTATCTATCTATATGTTATGTGTATGATAACCAAAACAAAGATGAAAAAACATCCCAGGTGGAGGGCACTCAAACCAAATCTTCACAAATCAAACATTGCTTGGAGAACTTCCATGGATAAAATAAATATCCACTTCATATGGGGAAACCTGGGTTATGCCGGAGTCGAGGCTTCGTGGGGATGAAATGAACATCCGCTTTGCCGGAGAGGTGAAGCTAATCAGTTCACTGAGAATTTTCAGGTCACCAACTAGAGTCTCTCTTCAAATTCCCCCAGTCACATGGTTCAATGAGAAAAGGTCACCTCGAGAGGATTTTATAGAAAACATGGCGTCTAGATGCCCCACTGTCTTCAAACTCTTGTAGAGATTCGCAGAAGCTCGACGTAACTGCCCCTGATTGGCGGTATTAAGACCAAGTCTTCAAAAATAGCTCTTTAGGAAGTCAAACTTGTACGGAGTGAACCAAATGGAAACAAACTTGCCCCAGTTTAGCAGAGTTCAAATTCCAATAGACTGAACTCACCACTAATGTTCACATGTAAATTTTACAAGGTATCAAGCGAAGTTAGCGAGTCGGAAATGTTAATTCTGAAACTATTAATGCAACATACATGTTTATCTTGAAGGTTTTTTTTCTTTTTTCGTTGAAAAGGATATCACAATAACTCGTGATCGAAATCACTAGTTAGGATATAGATTAATTTTATAAAGCCAACAAAAATTGAGCACGGCTTATAGGAGTCAAGAAACAATATCTCATCGAGTACGCTTTCAAACTAGACCTTACTTCAATTAGGACTTTCTGGGTTTAGTTTCTGATTTGTAAAACAGAGGAATAAAAGGCTAAAATATATTTGTGCCCACCCAATTTTTTAGAAGATGTTTATTTCCTTTCTTTGAAAGCTTTATCTGTAAATTACCCTGCCCCAGGTTAAGAACGAAATTTTGATTTGGGAGAGGAAAAAACGAATCCTCTCTCAAGGCTTAAAAGAGGGGTTAACTATTATGGATGTTTTAGGGGGTTTGAAACAATGCCTTACATCATCAGTAGGGTTTTTATTCAAAAGCATACAATGAGAGATCCTGCGTTTTACTTCATCATCCTCCTTCCAATTCTTTATCAGAGTAAGAGATCGGGTAAAGTCGGCATTATAAATTATGAAGAATATTTTACGAGTGAAACGAATGGGTTTCTTCAAGACAAACATTTTATTGCATTAATTATTCAAAATAAACAAGCCAGATGAGCCAAACATGTTTTTAATCAAAGAAATGAAATACGCATAAGAAAACACCCTGATAAGCCTTTCTCAGGATTTTATTCAGCCTTTGCATGGAATGGAGAAGCTTGCAGAATTGTCTGATATGTCGCCTTCGGATCCATTTTCAGGCACTATATTGATATGAGTTTCCCGAATAAACTTGGATTATGTTTGCGGAGGACGAACCATGCTGAGGTGGGGAATTATCTTGCACATAAGGAATGGAACCCTTAAAGGATAAAACTCCTTCCTTAACCAACCTTTGAACGTCTGCCTTCAAGCCGTAACAGTTCTCAGTATTGTGGCCTGGAGCACCTTGATGGTATAGGCAAAATCTGTCAGCTTTGTACCAATACGGAATTTTCTTGGGTACCTTAGGCGGAGCTCTCGTCTGGACATGACCTTTTTGAATCAAAGTTGGGAACAGGTCAGCGTATGTCATCGGGATGGGATCAAAGTCTAATCTTTTGTGCACCCGGCTCTGATCGTTGAAGGGTGGATTTTGCTGGTTTTGTTGATGTTGTGGCTGATGAACCGCAGAAACCTGATGTGATGGAGGATATCCTCTCTTGGATCGCCCCTGCTGCACAACACTTGTCTCATGTTCTCTCTTTTTCACAAAACCACTCCCATACTTTTGAGCGTTATTAGGAGCACTCCTTTCCTTGACTAATCTTCCTTCGCGAACCCCCTCTTCTAGGCGCATTCCCATGTTTACCATTTCAGTAAAGTCACTGGGTGCACTTGCTACCATTTTCTCATAAAAGAAAGGACCCGGGTTCTTTAGGAAAATCTTGGTCATTTCCTTTTCCTCTAATGGCGGTATGACTTGAGCGGCTAACTCGCGCCAACGCTGAGCATATTCCTTGAAATTCTCTTTGTCTTTCTGGGCCATAACCCTCAATTGGTCACGGTCAGGAGCCATGTTCACATTATACTTGTATTGCTTGATGAAGGCTCCACCTAGGTCATTAAAACTTCGAATCTTCGCACTATCTAATCCCATATACCACCTGAGCACAACGCCTGTTAAACTATCTTGGAAATAATGAATGAGCAATTGATCATTGTCAGTTTGCATAGACATCTTTCTGGCGTACATGATAAGATGACTCTGAGGGCAAGTGTTTCCTTTGTACTTCTCAAAATCATGGACCTTGAACTTTGGCGGAACCTTGACATTCGGAACCAAACATAAGTCAGAAGCATTTTTTCCAAACAAGTCCTTCCCACGAAGGGCTCTCAATTCCTTCTGCATCTCAGAAAATTGGTCTTTAAATCCATCCATCCTTTCTTCAAAACCCACAGTTTCGCTGGGTGTCCTATGGAGAATTGGTCCGTCTAGGATATGTGGAGTAATATTCACACGTGGAGGTGCACTAGTCATTACAGCAGTAGTTGCAGGAATAGCTTGAACGGTGGTCACGGCAGGGACCTCGGGAACAGGTGGACGATAACCGGCCGGAGTGAAATAAGGAGGCATCCCCCACGGGAAACCTGGCGGCATGTTGTAGGTCACTTCAACAACAGTAGACACCACTGGGATCGGTGTTGATACTACTTCGGAGATAACGATCCCTTGAACTTCTTGATTGTTGAGTGCAGACTGGTTGGACAGAGCTTCAACTAAACTATTTAATCTCTCCAAGTTTTCTTTCAGAGTTGCAACTTCATCACGTAGTACTCTATTTTCCTGTTCTAGTTGATCCATCTTTTGGCATTGACTAGCTCGAGTGTTGTATCCGTGATTCAGATTGTTTTCCTGTGAAGATGAAGCAAGAGTGAGACCCCCCAGAATGCAAAGGATGATATGCTGATGAAATGCGGATGCAAGAATGCAAAATAAAAGGCTTCATGGAACTCAAGTATTTATAAATATTACTGAATACCAAATAAAACTTGTTTATTATTTTTTGATATCGATTACAAATGAACATTCTCATAAGAGTCTTGACCCAATAGCTAAATAAAAGCTAATAAAGTCCTAAGGAAGTCCTTCATCGTGCTTGTTGGTTTGTTCCTCCACTTGGATCTTCTTGAAGATAAGTTCTTCATGATCAACTTCTAAGGAATGATGTGATAGAGGAAAATAAATCCTCTATCTCTTGTTGGAAGATAAGGAAAGAAGCCCTTGGATCTTCAATGTTGATGATAGCTTTTTGAAACCTCATTTGATCCCTAATAATAAAGGAAAGCCTCTTATATTTGTCTCTCGAGTTATCTTGATTCTTCAATCACTGCCCTTAACTTCCTTAGGTCATCCATGTTAGGACTCTTAGAAGAATATTTCAAAAATATTTTTTTGTAATTCCTATTGGTTTCTATAATGTTTATAAATAAACTCGGGATTCCATGAAACCAATGCAAAATGATGCTATATGAATGCAACAAACACAAGTAAGCACATAAAGGACACAAATGTAAACAAACAAGAAGGTCCTAGGTTTGCAACGAGCATGGAGCAAAGGTATACCCATTCTCAAAGGTTGTGGACTAAAGGTTGATTGCATCTGCAGAAAGGTTCTAATAAGGTCCCAAAATCATTAGCTCATCTTTCGGATATTATCAACTTCCCAATTACTCGGTGATTAATAATATTCTCAAGAGAACTTCTTTTGAGTGTAGCATCGCGTAGCACTATTTCGGGTGTACTCCCTCATAGTCCCGCACTACATCCTAATAAAGGCCAAAGTGGGGTTAAGGTAACTATGGTCCTCAGTATCATGGACTCCAATCGAAAATAGTAAAAGTCTTCACGATTACTCGTTCGACCGAACCATTTTGAAAGGGTCTCAACTGAGCGTGATTTTCAAGTCAACTTGGTCGGGATTCAACTCCCTATAAGTCTCGTCGAACATATCACTATCCTATCTTAAGTTCACTCAAGTCCGGGTGTAGGACTTTGTCTCGCCACTAAAAGGTAGCAACCCAAAAGCAACATTTAAACAATTATACAAATAAACAGATAAGCAAATATATAACAAGTAAATCAAACAAGATAGGGGAACCCACTGAGAATCCCCAGTGAAGTCGCCATTTCTGTCGCGGTGAAATTTGGATACCAAACTATTAATTAGTTTGAATCTTTAATTCATTTGCAACCGAACTTTGATTTATCCAAAGGAAGGGATAAATATCGAAATTCCCACAATGCAAATGCAAGGTTTAGAGAGTTATAGGTTCGGGGTCGGTTAAACTTAGGGAAGATACTAGCATCCTAAGTTTCTGTAGTACTCTACAGGAACCTCTTGTTTTATGTTTGTTTATTACTAAGTGTTTATCTGCTTAATGTTAAAAGACTTAGGGTTTTTTTTCTAAGTATACTCGATAAGATATCACATCTTATGCCTACATATCCTTACGGGAGTGGAATCAGAGTATCTGTAGTTCCCCTAAAGGGTTGGAGGAGTTCTTTGACTGTGGTCACAGTTCCTACGGGTTTAGGGTAGTTGATTGATTGATTTTAGGAGAAGAGATGAGTTGTCATGTTAAGGGAGATTTAACCGCCACAAATTGTAGGAAAATAGTCTTTGCATCGTCTTAAGAGAAGGGCTCAAGTATTCGAATATTGATAGACGAGTACGCCTCTATCTCTCTTAAGGCAAAAGTTGTAAGAGCACAGATTGTGTCTTAGTAATATCTCTATGTTTTGATGATAACATTAATGATAATTTGTATACAAGAATTATGCTCTCTAAATTTGTTCTAAACTGTTTTCTACAGGCACAAAAGATTTTAATCTTAAAGAGCAAATTTGATGTGAACAATAAATTCTGAATGGCTCAAGAGCATCTGAAGATTAGAAGAATCTGAAGTATAAGAGCTTAGTCATCAAGATTCTGAAGATACAACACGCTGCATATATTATCAAGAATCTGAATGATAGAAGACTCTGAGTGAAGAGACTCTGAATGAGAGAAGACTCTGATCTGAGTGAAGACTCTGATCTAAGAGCATGTTACGCTTCAAGCACACAGTTGCACCAGACTCTGATTCAGCAACATCTGAAGAACATCTTAGGCTCTGAAGTTTCCAGAAGATTCTGAAGACTGAAGACTCTGATATTGATTGTTGATCTGAACTATCTGAAGAATTATTTGAAGAAGATTATTTTAATATATCCGTTGGAATATGCCAGCAAATCTTTCCTTAATTGGGATAGACATATTTCTCTGCAAGAAGATTATTCCTCTGATACATTCCATATATGGTATATTCACAGCTCAGCAGACAATTGCTACACCCACATTTTGTGCGCCGTCTCTCTGCTGCAATAGTACAAAGGACAGTACTATTTGATATTGGAAATATCTTCTCCAACGGTAAAATATTCTCTCCAATATTCAAGTGGCTATATAAAGGAAATCATAGCTCATTCTTCATGTGACGAATTTTTGACAAACTTACTCTCAAGCGAAGAAACTCTCAAGCTCTCATATTCTTTGCTGTTCATACATTGTTCTAAACTTAGAGAAATAACACAGTTGTGTTTATAGCTTTCATAGAAGCAATTTCTTACTCTTACATTGTATTACATTAATTTGTAAAGGAAGTTTTCCTTAAGAGGATCTAGGTTAGATCAGTAGCTCTTGAGAAGACTAAGAACAGTTGTTCTTAGGTGTTGCTATTTGTAATCAGTTGATTTGAATAGTGGATTAAGTCCTTGTTGAGAAAGGCAAATCACTCTTGAAAAGGGTGGACTGGAGTAGTTGAGTTCAACGAACCAGGATAAAAATACTTGAGTTTTTATCTTTGATTATTTTCTGTCATACTTATTCAACCCCCCCTTCTAAGTATTTTCTCACCTTCAGTTGGCATCAGAGCTCCGGTTCTGCGTGTGCATTCACTTAACCGTGACAGATAAAGATCCAGTGAGAAGAATACTCTGTTATTTATTTGGTTGCTAATATGGGTGATATTCCTACATCAAGCAACAAATATGAAGGAGACAGAATCAGCACCAAACCTCCAATGTTTGATGGAGAAAAATTTGATTATTGGAAAGATAGACTTGAAAGTTTTTTCTTGGGGTATGATGCTGATCTCTGGGATTTAGTCATTGATGGATATGAACATCCTACTAAGGATGGCAAAAAGATTGATAGAAAATCAATGACTGAGGAGCAGAAGAAAGAATTCAAGAATCATCACAAAGCCAGAACCATACTTCTTAATGCAATCTCTCATACAGAATATGAAAAGATTACCAACAGAGACACTGCTCATGATATGTTTGAGTCTCTCAAAATGACTCATGAGGGAAACTCTCAGGTGAAAGAAACAAAGGCTCTGGCGCTGATACAGAAGTATGAAGCGTTCAAGATGGAAGAATCTGAGAACATTGAGACTATGTTTTCCAGATTTCAGATTCTAACAGCTGGGTTGAAAGTTCTGGACAAGGGCTACTCAACATCTGATCATGTCAAGAAGATCATCAGAAGTCTTCCTACCAGATGGAGACCCATGGTGACTGCATTGAAGCTGGCCAAGGATCTGAACAAAATCTCATTAGAAGAACTCATCAGTTCTTTGAGAAGTCATGAGATTGAGCTGGAGGAAGATGAACCCCAGAAGAAAGATAAAGGTAAATCCTTAGCTTTTAAATCTAACAAATCTGTTAAAGCTTTGCAGGTAAATGAAGAAAGCTCTGAGGAATCTTCTTCTGAAGAAGAAGATGAACTATCCATGCTGTCCAGAAGGATCAACAAACTCTGGAAGCACAAAGGGAAGAAGTTCAACAACTTCAGAAGATCTGATCAAAAGAGAGAATCTTCTGGACACAGAAGATCTGGCAAGAAAGAGGTCACTTGCTTTGAATGTAAAGAACCTGGACACTACAAGAGTGAATGTCCCAAACTTCAAAAGGAAAAACCCAAAAGGAAGTTTGATAAAAAGAAAAAGGTTCTGATGGCTACATGGGATGACTCAGATGAATCTGAACCATCTTCTGAATCTGAGGAAGAATGTGCAAATGTTGCGCTGATGGCCAACGCAAATGATCAAGATGAAGGAACGTCATCATCTGAATCTGAGTCAGAATCAGACTCTGACTCTGAAGAGGTATTTTCTGAACTCTCCAGAGCTGAACTTGTTGAAAGTTTATCTGACATGTTGGAAAGCTACAGCAAGATTAAACTCAAATACAAGAAGCTGAAAAGCAATCTTGAATCTGAGATTGATCTTCTGAGAACAGAACTTGTTGAGCAGAAAGAAATAAATTTAAAACTCAAAAATGATTTAGAAACAACTCAACAAGAATCTGATACTGAAACAGAGTCAAGTGAAAATATTTTAGAAAAATATGACTCCAGTTTTAAAAGATTCCTCACTAAAAGCATAGACAGAAGCAAAATGGCTTCTATGATCTATGGTGTTAGTGGGAACAACAGAAGAGGCATTGGATGTGAATCTTCCTCTGGAAGCAATCCAAAATCTGTTGATAAACTCTTCATCAAGAAGACTCCTCTGTATTCTCATTTTAAGTTTGGTCATCTGAATGATATTAAACATACAAGCTCTGAAAAGAGTACTTATGTGTTTAAGCCAAGGGCTAGCCAGAATAAACACTATGTTGAAAAACAGAAGTTTAGGCAAAACCACAGAACATCTAACCCCAAAGGACCCAAGATGATCTAGGTACCTAAAAGTAAAATAATACCTGTTGCAGATGTTCTTAGCAGCAAAATCCAGACACCAATCATGGTACCTGGACTCTGGATGCTCACGACATATGACGGGCGAAAGGTCTATGTTCCAAAGCCTGGAACTTAAATCTGGAGGGGACGTGAAATTTGGAGGGAACCAGAAGGGCAAGATCATTGGCGCTGGTACAATAGGTAATGGTAACCTACCCTCTATTTCTAATGTTCTGTTAGTTGAAGGATTGAAACATAATCTATTGTCCATAAGTCAATTAAGTGACAATGGTTATGATATCATCTTTAATCAAAAATGTTGCAAAGCTGTATGTCAAAAGAATGGTTCAATCCTATTCAGTGGTAAGAGGAAAAACAACATTTACAAAATTAACCTTTCAGAACTTAAAGTTCAAAATGTAAAATGCCTTTTATCTGTGAATGATGAGCAATGGGTCTGGCATAGAAGATTGGGACATATTAATATGAGACGTATATCTCAGATTAATAAACTCAATCTGGTCAGAGGACTCCCTAATCTGAAGTTCAATTCAGATGCTCTGTGTGGCGCATGTCAAAAGGGTAAATTTTCAAAATCTCATTTTAAACCAAAAAATGTTGTTTCCACTTCTAGACCATTGGAATTACTTCATATTGATCTGTTTGGACCAGTGAAAACTGCATCCATCAGAGGCAAGAAGTATGGGTTAGTCATTGTAGATGACTACAGCAGATGGACATGGGTAAAGTTTCTAAAACACAAGGATGAGTCTCATTCTGTGTTCATTGACTTCTGCAATCAAGTCCAGACTGAAAAAGAATGCAAAATTATTAAAGTCAGAAGTGATCATGGTGGTGAATTTGAAAACAAATATTTTGAAAAATATTTTTCTGAAAAAGGAATTGCACATGATTTCTCCTGTCCTAGAACTCCACAACAAAATGGAGTTGTAGAGAGGAAAAATAGAACATTGCAAGAAATGGCCAGAACCATGATCAACGAGACAAATCTGGCAAAATACTTTTGGGCAGAAGCAATAAATACAGCATGTTATATTCAGAACAGAGTGTCTGTAAGACCTCTTCTGGAAAAGACTCCCTATGAATTGTGGAGAAACAGAAAGCCCAACATTGCTTATTTTCATCCATTTGGATGTATTTGTTATATGCTTAACACTAAAGATCATCTGAACAAGTTTGATTCCAAAGCACAGAAGTGTTTCATGCTTGGTTATTCTGAACGCTCTAAAGGCTACAGAGTATTCAATACTGAAACACAGATTGTGGAAGAATCTATTCATGTTAGATTTGATGATAAGCTTGGCTCTGAAAAGCCAAAGCAAGTTGAAAGTTCTGCAGATAGAGAAGTTATTCTCACAGACTCTGAAGGCTCAGAGGCAGACAAGACTGAAGACAAAGACTCTGAAGCAAACCCAGATGCTACGCCTCTAACTTCCCAACTTGACAATCTGCATATTTCTGAAAGACCAACAGTCAGAGGATCTTCTTCCAGAATGAAAGCTTCTCATCCAGAGGATGTGATAATTGGAAAGAAAGATGATCCAATAAGGACAAGAGCATTTCTCAGAACTTCTGAATCTTCCTTCTGTGGCTTAGTGTCAATTATAGAACCAACATCTGTTGATGAGGCTCTGGAAGATAATGAATGGATTTTAGCTATGCAAGAGGAGCTGAATCAATTCACAAGGAATGAAGTCTGGGATCTGGTTCCAAGACCTAAAGGTTTCAATGTCATTGGAACAAAATGGGTTTTCAGAAATAAACTTAATGAGAAAGGAGAAGTTGAAAGGAACAAAGCAAGACTGGTTGCTCAAGGCTACAGTCAACAAGAAGGCATAGACTACACAGAAACATATGCTCCTGTTGCAAGGTTAGAGTCTATACGCTTGCTTATTTCATTTGCTGCACAACATAACATCACTCTTTATCAGATGGATGTTAAAAGTGCTTTTCTTAATGGAATTATAGAAGAAGAAGTGTATGTCCACCAACCTCCTGGTTTTGAAAATGAAAATTTTCCAGATCATGTTTACAAACTGAAAAAATCTCTTTATGGACTAAAACAAGCTCCCAGAGCTTGGTATGAGAGGTTGAGTAATTTTCTTCTGAAGAAAAATTTCATCAGAGGAAAAGTGGATACCACACTATTTTGTAAAACCATTAAGAAAGATTTGTTGATTTGTCAAATTTATGTAGATGATATTATTTTTGGATCAACAAATATTATGCTTGGAAAGGAGTTTGCTAAATGTATGCAGGCAGAATTTGAGATGAGCATGATGGGAGAACTGAGATTCTTTCTGGGAATCCAAGTAAATCAGACCCCAGAGTGCACCTACATACATCAGACCAAGTATGTTAAAGAGCTTCTGAAGAAGTTTAACATGCTGGATAGCAAAATGGCAAAGACTCCAATGCATCCTACAAGTACTCTAGGTAAGGAAGAGGTAAGTAAGAAGGTAGATCAGAAACTCTACAGAGGTATGATAGGATCTCTTCTTTATTTGACTGCTTCTAGACCAGACATTCTGTTTAGTGTTTGTTTATGTGCTAGATTCCAATCAGATCCTAGAGAATCACACTTAACTGCTGTTAAGAGGATTCTAAGGTATCTGAAAGGTACTGCTAATGTTGGTTTGTGTTACAGAAGATCTGACGAATATTCACTAGTTGGATTCTGTGATGCTGACTATGCTGGAGATAGAGTTGAGCGCAAAAGTACTTCTGGAAGCTGTCAGTTTCTTGGAAGTCATCTAATCTCGTGGTACAGCAAGAAGCAACCAACAATTGCACTATCAACCACAGAGGCAGAATACATTGCTGCTGCTGGATGTTCCACTCAGATGCTCTGGATGAAGAGTCAACTAGAAGATTATCAAATCTATGAGAGTAATCTTTCTATCTTCTGTGATAATACTTCTGCTATATGTTTATCCAAAAATCCAATTTTACACTCTAAGGCCAAACATATAGAGATTAAACATCATTTCATCAGAGACTATGTTCAGAAGGGTGTAATAAATTTAGCCTTTGTTGATACAGATCATCAATGGGCAGATATTTTCACAAAACCCCTTGCTGAAGATAGGTTTAAGTTTATTCTGAAAAATATTTGTATGGATTTTTGTCCAGAGTAATATTTCTCAGAGTCAACTTCTCAGATGCTAAGTGTTTAACACTCTGAAGTATTTCATCTGTCTTGCTTGTTTAATTTATCTGTGAATTATTTTTTTTTGTGTGAAACTCTGAACTGACCATCTCAGAGGATCTGAAAGTTGAAAACGTTTCATTTCTTAAGAGTTATAGAATCACATGCAAGCAAACACGTGTCACTCAGAATCTGAAAAGATGGAGTACACCTACTGATTATGACGTTTAAGGTATTGCTTTGAAAATCTCAATCTGTCTTGATTTTCCCCCAAATGTCATATCATAATTAAAAATGATTACTTTTCATTTAATGCAAACGTGCGTATGTGTCCTATGTGTGTCTGTTGTGTTTCCCATGCTTGCTTTATTTGTCTATATAAACCACTCTCATAACACATTCACACTTTTCACATTCTCAAACACATATGCGTTTTTGTTTGTTGTTCTCTCTCTTTGCAAACCCTAAAAGAACTCAGAAACCTTCATCTTCTTCATCATCGTCAACAATGGCATCTACTTCAAACGCTGTTACTACCAAAAATGCTACCACTGTTCAAGAACCAGTACGCACTCTCCTAACTGCTGTTGATTCACTAGAAGTACTGTGTGAAAGTTTCGTGGATTTAGAAGATCTCGCTGAAAATGGGTTTGATCTGATTTCTTCAATCAAAGCACAAGGCTGGGACGGTTACTTTGACAGGCTTATGGGTCCTGTGTATCCAAAGTTAGTGAAGGAATTCTGGATCCATGCATTTGCTACTCCAAAGTTCATTCACTCCTCTGTGCTGGGAAAAAAGATAGTTATCACTGAAAACCTGATAAGGAAACTCATAGGTTTTAAGGCAACTGATGGAGTAACCTCTCTGTCTTCTGCGCGTGAAGACCTGAAAGATGTATGTCAAGAAATCTGTACTACTGGTGAACCTTGTAAGAAGGTTAAGTTCTTGAAACCCACTTACAAGATATGGGCTAAGATTTTCATGAACACCATCTTTCACAGACCCTCTTCAAACTCTTCTGATTATGTTAATGCTGAACAACTTTACTTCATGTATTGTTTACACCAAAACATTCAGATTGATCTTCCATATTTGTTGTTTAATCATCTGGTGTCTCACGTCAAGGAAACAAGGGAAACAGCCAGAGATAAATCTGGAAAAGTCAGAACATGGATTCCTATGGGAAGGCTGATTTCAGATATTCTGATAGAAAACCAACTTGTGGCGCATCTGCAAGAGGCTGGGTTGACAGAAGATCTGAATTATATCATTGGCTCTGAAATAAACGGTTTAACTCTGAGAAGGATGAAACTGGTTGATGATTTATCTGAGAAACCAAGGAAAACTAACTCTGAAGAAGTTAAGGGAAGAAGGATTCCTGTTAAGGATTTTCCTTTATTCACCTCAAATGAACCTAGAGAAATTATTGCTGAGTATGTTGCTCGCTGCATAAGAGATGGTGTTGAGATTCCTGCCAATCTTGTGCAGAAGGAAGGCCAAGTTCTTCCTGATTTGACAAGGGAAAGAAGACGTAAGAGAAAAGCTGATAGTGAAGGTCATCAGAAGAAAAGGAAGCATTCAGATGCTGAAAAGAAGAAGAAAAGGAAGAAGCTGAAGAAGGTTCAACCAAATCCTCCTGCAGCAACTTTTGAAGAAATTAGAGATACTCTGAAACAGGTATTTAACACTGATTCTAATCCTGTTCATCATTCTGCTACCCCCACACCATCTGACTCACCCCTTATATTTAAAAGATCTAGACCATCTGAGACTCATACACCACAACCAACAAACATACAAACAGAAATTCCACAACAAACTCAACAAACAACACCACAACCACAAAACACTATCCCAGAATATACCATTCCAGAGGATGTTCACCCTGAACACTCTGACCAACCTGAATATCTCATTCATCCTGATGAGATATTAGATGTCACACCTTTAAACCAGTCTGTCATTTTATCTTCAACTTCTGAAAAATCTAACCACTCTGATACATCATCTGATGATGAATCATCTGGTTACATTAATGAATGCTTGAATGATCTCAAACAACCTCGTTCTGAGAGTGTTTGGAAACAGCTGTTTAAATCTCCAACTTCTGAACATCCACCTTCTCCACAAAATTCCCCAACTCAAACTCTCACTCCACAACCTCTTGAAATCCAAACCACTCCACAACCAACAGAAACCCAACCAATTCCCTCAATACCTCAACCACAACATTCTGACCAACAAACATCTGAACCACAAACCAACCAACCAACATCTGAACCACAAATCAATCCTCAACCTTCTGAACCACAAACATCTGAACATCCATCCTCACAACCTCAACCTTCTGAACAAACACCACAATCAACCCAACCAAGAAAACCCAGAATCCCTGATGAAGCAGAATTGGGATCAAGTGTTTATACTCTGTTAAGAGACTTTGATAAGGATAATGTCTCAGACTTTGCTGACATTATGGATGTTTGCATGACTACTATGGACAAAGAGGCTGCTAATGCTGTTTGGAAGAAATATCTTTACAGACTGAATAGGGAGGCTTTGAAAATCAGGACTCAATGTCTTAGATTGTCAAAAGTAAGGTTTGCTGCTTATCAAAAACGGATTAAGAGAAACACTCCTCCTATTCTTCTTCTAGAAGCTCCTCCACCTCCAGAAATTCCTGCACCTGATGTTACTCAGATTGTTTCAGAATCTATTGTTTCAGAATCTACTGTTTCAGAATCTACAGATCTTCAGAAGGATGTCAAAGAACTTAAGGATTTTATGGTTGATCAAAAGAAAACAAATGAAGAAATGAAAACTTGGATGGCTAAGCAAGATGAAAATTCAGAAAGGATTACAGCACTGCTGCAACTCATTGCTTCTCAACAAGCCTCATCTGCTAAACCTACTTGATGTTTTGCACAAGTTTTTCATGTTTTGCTTTGTTTTGATTTTCTTCTGATATGTTTTGTTGCTTTTATCTGAATCTGCATGTTCTCTTGACTTAATGACAATGATCTTTTTGCTTATCTAGATATGTGTTTCTTCTGCATCTTTACTGTCTTTTAAAATTCTTTTTGATTATGACAAAAAGGGGGAGAAACAAAATAGAATCTGATTGTTCAAATCTATAAGCAATTATCTGAACTAAGTCAGACATGTTACTAACATTCTTTGAATTTAAGTGTCCCAGATATTATTAAAAAAATCTGACAAATTTCATTGAAGTTTTTCCTGAGATCTATCTTTTCAGAACCTGATCAAAAATAGCTAAATCTGAGTAGACCAGACTCTGATATCTAACCTTGAGTACTATGATCTAAAAGATAACTCAAGACAGGAAATGGCAAGATAAACAACCAGGTGTTCTGAAGTTGTTCATCTGGCATCAAGCTTTAATATGGCATCAAGCTTTGACTCTAGAAGTCAAACATATGTCAACCAGGCTTCAATCAGGCTCTGAATCTGAAATGTAATCAGGCTCTGAATCTGAAATGTACTCAACCAGAAAGGGAAGTATCTAATTCCATTAGAGTATTCATTTCAGGGGGAGATTGTAAATCTCAGGGGGAGTAATTTTAATTCATATTTTTATTGAACAAATTTCTCATGTTTTGTCATCATCAAAAAGGGGGAGATTGTAAGAGCACAGATTGTGTCTTAGTAATATCTCTATGTTTTGATGATAACATTAATGATAATTTGTATACAAGAATTATGCTCTCTAAATTTGTTCTAAACTGTTTTCTACAGGCACAAAAGATTTTAATCTTAAAGAGCAAATTTGATGTGAACAATAAATTCTGAATGGCTCAAGAGCATCTGAAGATTAGAAGAATCAGAAGTATAAGAGCTTAGTCATCAAGATTCTGAAGATACAACACGCTGCATATATTATCAAGAATCTGAATGATAGAAGACTCTGAGTGAAGAGACTCTGAATGAGAGAAGACTCTGATCTGAGTGAAGACTCTGATCTAAGAGCATGTTACGCTTCAAGCACACAGCTGCACCAGACTCTGATTCAGCAACATCTGAAGAACATCTTAGGCTCTGAAGTTTCCAGAAGATTCTGAAGACTGAAGACTCTGATATTGATTGTTGATCTGAACTATCTGAAGAATTATTTGAAGAAGATTATTTTAATATATCCGTTGGAATATGCCAGCAAATCTTTCCTTAATTGGGATAGACATATTTCTCTGCAAGAAGATTATTCCTCTGATACATTCCATATATGGTATATTCACAGCTCAGCAGACAATTGCTACACCCACATTTTGTGCGCCGTCTCTCTGCTGCAATAGTACAAAGGACAGTACTATTTGATATTGGAAATATCTTCTCCAACGGTAAAATATTCTCTCCAATATTCAAGTGGCTATATAAAGGAAATCATAGCTCATTCTTCATGTGACGAATTTTTGACAAACTTACTCTCAAGCGAAGAAACTCTCAAGCTCTCATATTCTTTGCTGTTCATACATTGTTCTAAACTTAGAGAAATAACACAGTTGTGTTTATAGCTTTCATAGAAGCAATTTCTTACTCTTACATTGTATTACATTAATTTGTAAAGGAAGTTTTCCTTAAGAGGATCTAGGTTAGATCAGTAGCTCTTGAGAAGACTAAGAACAGTTGTTCTTAGGTGTTGCTATTTGTAATCAGTTGATTTGAATAGTGGATTAAGTCCTTGTTGAGAAAGGCAAATCACTCTTGAAAAGGGTGGACTGGAGTAGTTGAGTTCAACGAACCAGGATAAAAATACTTGAGTTTTTATCTTTGATTATTTTCTGTCATACTTATTCAACCCCCCCTTCTAAGTATTTTCTCACCTTCAAAAGTTCCTACGGTATTAATTGTATTGATGTGGGATGGAGATTCTATCTCGCTTAAGATGATTAACATCTATTTCTCTATTGTGTTTGAATAATTGTTCTAATTGAGTTGATTGTTTGTTTGTATCTAAGTTGTAAAGATAAAGAACGGTCCTTCCTATGGGGTAGGATCTAAACTTAAGGGATCGACTTGAATAGGATCAAGGATCGTAGGGGAGAATGATGCAAATGATGTGAACTACACACAATTATTGAATCATGTGTAGGTTTTTCCTTTGGACGGAATGCGATGCAAGAAAGATAAATACGATAATTGTAAATTGCGGAAAGTAAAGACAGTAAAGTAAATCCATACACACGCATGAAAGCGCTAAGTGAGTGAAAGTGATGTGAATTGTGGGTGTGCGAACGGAGTCGGAGCGAAGCGCAAACGTGCACGATTGAGTTGGACGCGGTGTTGATTTAAGTTGATTAAGGGTGTGATTGATTTTAAGGGGGATGTTGTATTTGATTATTAATAGTGAGATGGACCAATTTAGTTGAATTATGCTTATGAGAAACTACGTTATGTTTGTGGTGAGATTGGTTAAAAAAGGTTGAGTTATTTTAAGAGAAGTGTAGAACTAAGGGTGAATTAAAAAAACGAATTTACTAGTTAAAAAGAGTCTGGATTAATGGATGGAATCGATTTTAGAGAAAAAAGTTAATTTTGTTTATCATTATTATTTTTTAATAAAAGTTATCTTAATTTGATTTGATTTATAAAAAAAAAGTATCCTTTTTAGTGAAATTGATTTTATAAAAAGGTTATATTAATTATATTAATTTTGATAAAACATTTTATTATTAAATATCCTACAACTTAAGTTATTTAAAAGGTTATCAATATCTAACAAGTGAGTATACCTTTAAAAATTATAAAAAAGGGATTTTCTTATATTATCATATTTTAGTTTAACAATCGAATATAAATTAATTAAATTATGAAAGTAGTTTTCATTATAAAATTGTTTTAAATTAAGTTGTTAAAAAAAGTTTGTTATTATTAAAATTGAGTTACTTTAGAAAAAAAGATTTGTGAATAGTTATTATAATAACAAAAGTTTAGAAAGTTAAAAAGTCTGATTGAATAAATGAATTAATTACTATCATAAAATAAAATATTTTTCTAACTATTTATTATGAAAAGGAGTTTTTCTTATAATAATATGATATTAAGAGTGTTAGTGAAATATTGACTTAACTAAATAGATTAATTAGTAAAAAAGGTTAATTAAAAAGGTTATTAATAAATAGCCGATTAAAAAGGATTTAAATTATCGTTTTATATATTTTTATAAAAAAAAAGATGGTTAAGGTTGACAGTTAATTAAAAATGAGTGGATTAGAGTTGATTTAATTAAAAAGATAAAGGAGGGTTAGGGATAATGGAGGGATTAGTGGTGTCGTGTGTGTGCAAAAAACAAAATTACAGAAACAGGGGAACCCTAGTTCCCAAAATCAACTCTCCGTCGATTGCCATCTCCCTCCATTCTGGTTCTCAAACTCTTCTTTTTCCCTCGAATCTGTTCCGTTTCTCAAATATCATAAGACCTGTCAAAACACAAAGCAAACATCAATCACGAATCAAAATATCCATTAGGAAATCTTTACCCTGGTGAACAAAGTCGCGATCAGGTTGTGAATCTGGGGAGGTAGCGATAACGGTTGTGGAGATGGCGAGGGTGCGGGTTGAACGAAGGGCGATTCGCAGCGACGGGGTCGGACAGTAGTAGCCTCCGATGGGATTTTGATGGACGGCCGGTGGTCGGTGAAGAAGGTAAATTCTCTTCCTTTCGATTGAGGATTCCGATCTGGGGATTTTGTGGCTTTTGAATTTGTGGCTTCTGTTTTTTGTATCCGTCTGAGTCCCTCTTCATCTCAATTTCTCCTTCTTTTTATAGGCTGTTTCAATTTCAGTCCTTAAAACGTTTTCCTATTTCGTCAAATGTTGTTTTGGAAGAACCGTGAATACCATGATTTTTTTGTAAATGAAGTTTCCAAATTAATTTGAACGTGTCTGCAGTGTTTGTGTTTTAAACGAAAGTTTCCCTTTTTTAAAATCTTTCCTCTTTCATCTTCTATTGATTATTGACCTTAAAACAATGATGAATACGTGCAGGAATTCTGAGTTGGGATGATTTCCTTGGTTTATGCTGATTTGGTGCAGCTCGAATTCCATAAAAGTGTCTTGTAAAGGACCTCAGACCAGAAGCTCAACCATACTTCGCACTGTGGTGCTGATACAGTGGTATAATTCGATGAAACAGGTGTCTACAAATGATATCAAAAGGCATATCTTAGCTGTAAACTTATCAGAAGCTTCCTGTAGGGTAACATGATCCCCAATTCTCCAGATTTAGCCATTTTCTTGTAGTATAATATAGCATTCATATGAGGAATGGTGATCCTTGAGTTGTTTTAAGATGTCTTTACGAACATGCTTGCGGTGCTCAGATGGCCCGTACAACTGATCTTAAAGTGCGCGGGACTAACAATTTCCTTCTCCAGATACATTAACTTCACAAAGATCGTAAACACTCAATCTCTGCAGCAGACTCTAGTGATCCATACAGGCATTGTTTATGGTGGGGAGGAAAGAATTTTTGCTGGGTATATGAAGAACAGGTTCAAAGTTGGAAAGGCGCCGGCTGACTGCCCCGTCTAATTGCGCACACTCCTTTGCTCTGGTTTGATGCGGCTTAGTATTGATTTTGATTTTTTTTCCCTGTTTTAATGTTTTAATACATGTATTTGTCAGTTGTAGGATGGTAACACGGTATGCTCGAGCAAACCGAGTCGGGTTCCGGCTCAAAATAGCAGCAGCTGGAAGGACAAGAAAGGCTCACTGGTTCCGTCTCTAGAAACAGAAGGTACTCATAAGGTAATGCCAATCTCCTTTCTCACGAATTGCCACGGATAAACAAAGGTTTCTCACAATCATACACGTTGCCGTTAACTTTCTGTTTTCCTATTAACTGCTCATACCATGTTTCCTTCATGCTCTTAACATTGTAGGTGGGGGAAAACAAACTTGGTGGTTTGGAAGACTCTCGCCTTAGCTTGAACATCGGTATGGCATCAACGCTTCATTTGCTTGGTGAGTTTCTCCTCAAATGATTTATCATTGTTAACCTTGTCTTAAACTGAAATTGATTGACTCTTGGATGTTTTCTTTGTGATGCAGGATGAGTCTTGTTGGTGTTGATTCTTGTATTGAAGTTGGTTTATGATTGCTATGTTCTCTTCAAAATCCATCCTAAAAGGTTCTTCTTTTGGTCCAACACGGGAAGCTTTTCGAGTTTTAAACGCACTCTGTTCACATAAAGACTTTTCCGGACAAAACATTATGTCTTGAATGTGAAAGATCATACATCCCAAATTCTGTCACTATTCTCCATGTCTTGGCCACAAAACAACTTCAGGACACTTCACCTTGAACTTAAAGAGAGGCGTTTTGTGTTTGCTTTCCAACTTGAGATTACCGAGCAGGTGAACCGGCGAAGATTCTATGCCTGGACACTTGATTTCTCTGTTGATAAACTCAGAAGTGATATCAGAATGCTTTCCGGCGTTTGGCAAGTCATTCAGCAAGTATTGATGAGTCATGTTGCTTATAGTCTCTGATGTCTCATTTTCTCCTTCTATTCATGGTGATTAACTGTGTATGTGGGCTTGGTTGCAGGCTGCTGAAATGGTGCGTACAAGGGATGTGAACAGACGAAGACCGATTTAGGTATTACAAATCCTCTCTCTAGTTTGTTCTGCAGTTTGTTCAGGAGCATTGGCCTATCTGATGAATCAATGACTTATGGCTTCCCTTTGGTTTGACAGGTTTGACAGTTCTGGGAGGTAAACGGGATTACATCGAGGACCTGAGATTGGCAGTTCTTCAAGACGTGGCAAACGATGTGACTTGGCGAAATTGGTTTGATCTTCAGTTTCGTTTGCATCAACTGCAGCCTGTTAATGTTTCTTCAAGTGCTCTCTAAGAGAGGGACAGAGGGCGTGTGTCAGAGAAGTGGATTGATGTTGAGCAAAACCTCTTAAACGCCATGATGTTGTGTAAAGCAAAGGACATACCATTAAATGAAAGACACATAGCTGAATAAGCTGCTCGTCATTCATGCCTTCTGCAGCTGAACATGTTGTGCCTACAAGGTAACCATGGCCTTCATTCTTTGACTTCAGCATTTGTTTCTTGCAGTACCCTCATTAGCTTTTTTCCAGAAATTCCTGTACTAATTTCATCACCACAGGATACAATCTTATGGATGATTTTAATGATAATATCAACACCAGAACTTTAATGGAGACACGTGACGTAGAAGTTCCTCCACAGAATTTGCCAAAGGAACAATAGCCTCATTCATGGCTAAGACATATTTTCTCGGCCTAGGATGGATTATGCACGGTCACCGCATTGTTCCTTTCCCAGTATAATTTGCTATTGTCAATTTATTCTCATGACATTTCAATTGTGCTTTTAATTCATGTTGTAGGCAAAATGTCATCACAAAGACTGGTTCTAGATGACGACAACGGTCGCGGCACAACCACCTCTTCATCAGCTTGATGGTGCTCATGTCTTAGGTTCTTGCTTTGCATAATTGGAATACTCTCGTAGAGTAGATATTATGGGCTGACGTGAAATTGTTTGGTTTCAGGTTATTCAATGTGAGAAAACTCTGGAAGCAAGGCCATAACAATTGTGATTCTGCATCTTGCAAATACGCAACAAAAAAGTGAGATTCAATTCTCCTTCCTAATCTATGATTACAATGGTGGTGTTTTTGTTTTTACATGATCCAGTCTGATTGTGTTTTGATTAACTCAGATTTATGCAGGGACATTATCCTCACTGATGTCATAACCGTATTGAGGCTGACGACACCCTCCTCCCAAAGAAGTTGAAGGTTTAAGAAAGTCGGCACTGCGTATACCGGATGCTCCTACCAAAATTTTCGGCATTAAGGGAAGGCACGAACGTACAGGGGCATCCACATTATTCTGAAGAAGAAATCTCACTGGAGTGTGATGTCCATTGGAGTAGGGTTTTACTGAAATAAACTAAATATAGTCTTTGTCCTTTTTGATATAGTGGTTGTCATCAATTATCATGTACTCCCACTTGGTTGGGCTAATCCAAGTTATCGTGTCATATGGTGTAACAAAGATATATATATATATATATATATATATATATATATATATATATATATATATATATATATATATATATATATATATATATATATATATATATATATATATATATATATATATATATATATATATATATATATATATATATATATATATATATATATATATATATATATATATATATATATATATATATATATATATATATATATATATATATATATATATATATATATATATATATATATATATATATATATATATATATATATATATATATATATATATATATATATATATATATATATATATATATATCAGAACTTAATGATATCCAACCTGATTGCTATAACAACTTGGATTTAACCTTCTTATATCTTCAACATTTGGAAAAAAAAGTGACATTCACCTTCTCTGATAATGTTTTAACATTTTGGAAAAAAAAGTGACATTCACCTTCTCTGATAATGTTTTAACACTCTCTGAAATTCCGGAGTGTATAGCAATGACGTCTTTCTCTTAACAAGATATTGTTGGTCAAACCTTCTAAACTTTTACATTCTTATGTTTGAACAAAAATGTAATATCCAAATGTAATCCCAAATGTCCAAACTTGCCCGTTATCAAAGTTTCTCCTTCAAGATTGTGTTAACTCCCCATAATGAGACTTGAAAATCTCTAGTCCCAAAACTGTTTGTTGGACTCGCGTTCATGAGTCATGAATGTCGAAGATGCATATTCTCATATAGCTCCGAAATGTGGATAAAATGTCATGGGAAATGGTCCCTTGACAAACTTACAAATCCAACTTTATGATTCTTGGTTTGAACTTAATATGGTGTTCCATGTTTTATAACCTGAGGGTCTTCTTGTACTTGTAACATGAATGTGGACTAAAATTTAGTTTTGACCCGGGCTTAGTATTCTAAAGATATAAATCTTCCGGCTCAAACCTTTGTGCTTAGAGATGTTTAGAAGTTGAATCCTGAGTCGTGAGTCTCCAATTCCATCTGAGGGACTACGCCATATACTCAGGCCTGAGGTTTTTTACTCTATCTCTTCATATCGGTCACAAACTGACGAGATCCAAAATTTCTCCTGAGATAATGATCTATCTTTATGAATAAGGGTCAGGTCCTATTTGACTTGTATTGCCTGAATAGTTGGAGATATCTTCTGAGGGTGAGGGTTCACTTGCAAAGCAACTAAATCATGAAACTCCAGCTGGTTCCCACAAGTCTATGCTCAGGCCCAGCGGGCAGGGGGTCTTAATCCTCCTGTAAAGATTTATTCTTGAAAATGTTGTGCCTGCATAAACTGGTTAGTCATACAAAAATACAATAAAATAAAAAAGAAAATAAGCACAGGGAGACGGGATCTTAAGGTTAAAAATTAGGGTGCGACAGGGAATACATAATCTTTTGGACTCTTGATAAGGGAGGAATGATTCACCATGTGCTGCTGTTAAAACTTCACCGAGGAATGATTCACCATGTGCTGCTGTTAAAACTTCACCGTTGGGGAGAAAAGCTCTACTGGGTAGAGGACCAACCAATAAGATGTTCTACATGCAAAACGGCTACCTCAGTTGCCACTCATGATACCTGTCGTTCAAGTAAATTCATCATTTTCAGTATGCTCTGTAAAGCCTTATGTTTTTACATGTAATGTTTATCAAAAATATCGGACGTTTTTGCAAACAAAATTGTACAAGTAAAAACAAGAATGAAAAGCTTTTTGAGTGAAATGAAACTTTATTGATGAAAGGCCTGCAAATAGGTAAGTTACAATTTGGATGAAATTCCTGAAAAGAGGTAATTACGCAAAAAGAAAAAAGGAATATACACATGTCGGCAATGTGGGAACAAATATCCATCATGTGTCGATTCAGCTATGACCTGTATGGCTTTGATGCTCACAAATGCTTCGCCTTTTGAAAAGACTGACTAAACTGATTCCTATCCTTCAGTATAAAATGCATCAGATAAGTTCACAAATCAAACGCAGACCACATTCATTTGCTTTCAAATCCCTAAATTTTGCATGGATCGCCCTTTCGAGTTTTCAATCCACCGAGACACCCATTTTTTCCAAAGTCGCCTTTTCAGGTTTTCAACTTTGCGGGTTTATTCTTTTTCTTTGTTTTATCCCTAATTTTTTCCCAAACCTTTTCTTTTTATAGTTTGCCGAGATACCCCATTTTTTCCTGGACTTTTCTTTTTCTATCCAGTGGGTCTCTTTTAAGCAAATTATTTTTTGACTATGTCTACATTCACAGGGGACGTAAAGTCTTCGCCGTCCATAGTAGATAGTAATAAGGCTCCACCAGAGAAAACCTTTCTTACCACATATAGACCTTCATAGTTCATAGTCCATTTGCCCCTATGATTTGTCTGAGGAGGAAGAATCCTTTTCAAAATCAAATCACCTGTCTAGAAGCACCGAGGACGCACTTTCTGATCAAAGGCTTTCTTTATCCAGCTTTGGTACAACCGGCAATGAGCAATGACATTCAATCTCTTCTTGTCAATAAGGTTTAACTGATTCAACCTACCTTGCACCCATTCTGCTTCGTCAAGCTTCACATCAGTTAATACTCTCAAAGAAGGAATCTCAACTTCTAATGGTAGGACTGCCTCTGTACCATACACTAGTGAGAAAGGAGTTGCCCTGGTTGATGTACACACTGAAGTACAATAACCGTGTAAAGTAAAGGGCAACATCTCGTGCCAATCTTTGTAGGTTACAATCATCTTCTGCACAATCTTCTTGATATTCTTATTTGCTGCCTCAACAGCGCCGTTCATCTTCGGATGATATGGAAAAGAATTGTGATGTTCAATCTTGAAACTCTGGCACAGTTCCTTCATCATCTTTTTGTTCAAATTTGAACTATTATCAGTAATGATTCGCTCTGGGATTCCATAACAATAAATGATATCCTTCTTTTTGAATCGGGCGACCATCTATTTTATGACATTAGCAAAGGAGGTTGCTTACACCCACTTGGTAAAGTAATTGATGGAAGCTAGGATGAAACGATGCCAATTAGAAGGAGTCGGCTCAATCTTTCCAATCATATCAATTCCCCATATAGCAAAGGGCCAAGAAGATGTCAACACGTTTAGAGGTGTCGGTGGCACATGCACCTTATCAGCATAAATATGGCATTTATGAAATTTTCTTGCATATTTGAAACAATCAGATTTCATAGTCATCCAATAACACCCAACTCTCGATAATTTTCTGGTCATTGCATGTCCACTGGCATGAGTACCAAAAGAACCCTCGTGGACTTCTTTCGTCAACAGGCATGCTTCGTGTTCATCAACACAATGCAACAAGACCATATCAAAATTTATCATGTACAACACCTTATCCTTGTTCAAGTAGAATTTACCGGTTAGCCTCCCCCGAGTCTTCTTATCTTTGCTAGATGCCCCAGATGGGTACTCTTGAGTCTTGAGAAAATTATTGATGTCATGATACCAAGGCTTTCTATCTAATGCCTTTTCAACTCCAAACACGAAGGCATGTCTATCAAGACGCGTGATGGTGATTGTTGCAGCTTCATTCTAGAAATTCACTTTGTACATTGATGCCAGTATGGCCAATGCATATGCCATCTGATTTTCATCCCTAGGCACGTGATGAAAGTCAAATCTATCAAAGAAAGGCAGCAGTCTTCTTGAATAATTCTTGTACGGCACCAAGCTTTCCTGACGAGTTTCCCATTCTCCTTTGATCTGATTAACAACCAGCGCGGAATCGCCATATACATCAAGATTCTTGATCCTCAGATTAATGGCCTCTTCTAAACCTATAATGCATGCTTCGTATTCTGCTTCATTATTGGTGCAAGAGAACGTTAATCGGGTAGTGAACGGTATGTGAGAACCGTGAGGAGTTGTAATGATTTCCCCGATTCCGTTGACATATGAGTTAACAGCATCGTTGAAAACCAACTTCCACTGAGATATAATCTTAGGACCCTCATCAGGAAAAGGTTTATCACAATCTTTCATCTTCAGAAACATGATGTCTTCATCTGGAAATTCAAACTTCATCGACTGATAGTCTTCAATTGGTTGTCCAGCGAGATATTCAGACAGAACACTTCCCTTAATGGCTTTTCGGGAAACATATTGAATATCATACTTTGTTAAAACCATTTGCCATCGAGCAATCCTTCTGGGTAGTGCTTACTTTTCAAACACGTACTTGATCGGATCCATCTTTGAAATTAACAAGGTTGTGTGCTTCAACATGTATTGTCCCAAACGCTTAGCAGCCCAAGCGAGTGCACAACATGTTTTTTTCCAGCATCGAGTACCTCGACTTGCAATTTGTGAATTTCTTACTCAGGTAGTAAATAGCGTGCTCTTTTCTACCTGTCTCATCCTGTTGACCGAGCACACATCCCTTTAAATTCTCAAGAACCGTGAGATACATAATCATAGGTCTCCCTGCTATTGGAGGCATGAGTATTGGAGGTTCCTGCAAATACTTTTATTTTTTCAAATTCCTTCTGGCAATTTTTGTTCCACCTGACTGCTTGATCTTTTCTTAAAAGTTTGAATATTGGCTCGCAAGTGGGTATAAGATGAGATATGAACCTTGCAATATGGTTCAACCTCCTTAGGAAACCATGAACCTTGCAATATCGGCTCATGCATTTCTTCAATAGCTTTTATTTTGGAAGGATCTACCTCAATACCCCTTTCACTGACAATGAACCCCAATAGCTTTCCATATTTCACCCCGAAGGTGCACTTATTAAGATTCAACCTCAGCTTGAATTTCCTCAATCTTTCAAACAACTTCAGAAGATTGACAAGATGTCCTTCCTCCGCTTGTGACTTTGCAATCGTGTCACCAACATAGACCTCGATCTCCTGATGAATCAAATCATGAAAGAGAGTCACCATCGCCCGCTGATAAGTTACCCCATATATTTTTAATCCAAAGGGCATCACCTTATAGCAAAAAGTCCCCCTCAGTACAATGAAAGTAGTTTTCTCCGTGTCCTTTAGGGCCATCTTAATTTGGTTATACCTAGAAAAGCCATCCATGAAGTAAAATACAGAATATTGAGCGGTGTTATCAACCAACACGTCAATGTGGGGGAGCGGGAAATCGTTTTTCGAGCTCGCTCTATTTAGATCTTTATAATCAATACACATCCTGACTTTTCCATCTTTCTTAGGTACAGGAACAATGTAAGCGACCCACCGAGTGTAATTGGTGGCAGTAAGAAAATCAGCGTTCAACTACTTCTGAACTTCTTCCTTAATCTTGACTTCCATGTCCGACCTCGTACTTCTCAACTTCTGCTTGACTGGCGGACATTCCTCTCGAAGAGGCAACCGGTGTACCACAATATCTGTATCCAGCCTGGGCATATCTTGGTAAGACCAAACGAAGATATCCTTATACTCACGGAGCATTTCAAACAATCTTTTCTTGACACTGTCTTCCAAAGCAGCCCCAATTATGACCTCTTTTTTGTCGTCTTCGGTACCCAGATTGATAACTTCAGTATCCTCCTAACGCGGCACAATGACCCTTTCCTCTTGTCTTAGAAGTCCGACTAACTCTTTGGGTAATTCACAGTCTTCATCGGTCTCTTCTTCAGCTTGATAAATGGGGTTATGAAAATTGATGGTATCTAAGAGAAAAGACCTGCATGATTGATGTTTATGTTTATTATGAAATGCAACAAGAAAAACACATTTCCATTTTTCTGTTAATAAAATAAAAAAAACAAAAAAGGAAAAACAGGGATCACAATATTTGCATGCAAAAAATATCATTTATTTATGATAATGTGCAAATAACAAAAGGCCTCACAGATTGGGTCACTACGTCTTGGGCAGAATGTAGGACTGAACATAATCAAAATAGTGAACATTACTCTGCAGTAGCAACATAAATGACTTCCTCGATAGTCCAGTTGCACAACTTCTGGCCAGGAGAACCTGGACGAATCCAAGCATCCATATCGCAGTCGCTATCACCTTCATTGTCCCCTATGGCATGGATCCTGTTAAATATGACTCCACCACCACTAGTGAATTGAATGGGTCCCCTGTATCTTGAAACCTCTAGGCCTTTGACTTCTTCAGGAGGATTCTCCTGAATTCGTACTACTTCGAAGGCTTGACAAAGCGTTTCTTGGATCTCCCCATCCACCTCAACATACTTGAAGGATGACAAATGGCTAACCATGATATATTCTTCACCATACACTGTAACAACCTCTCCTTCCAACATGTACTTCATTTTTTGATGAAAGGTTGACGTAACTGCTCCCGCAACATGTATCCACGATCGGCCAAGCAGGATGGTATACGCCGGTTAGATATCTATTATGTAGAAAGTTGCATCAAAGATCTTAGGTCCCACTTGAATTGGTATGGTAATCTCTCTAAACACTGACTTTTTTAAGCCATCAAATACTCTCACTGCCAAATCACTTGGTGTATAAATCAACCCCAAGGTATCCAACTTCATTAACGCCTTCTATGGCAACATGTTGAGCGACGATCCTGTGTCAACCAGGACATGGTACAATAATAATCCTCTGCACTCCATGGAAAAATGCAAAGCATGGTTGTGATTTCTCCTATCAGGAATTAAATCTAGGTCAGTGAAACCTAAATTGTTGTCAGCGTTGACATGCGCCACAACCCCTTCCAATTGGTTAACAGAAATTTCTTGCAGTACATAAGCTGAATTCAAGATCTTTAACAAAGCTTTTCTGTGTGCCTCTGAATATAACAACAATGACAAAATGGAAATTTTCAAAGGAGTCTGATTCAAGTGATCCACAATCTTGTGGTCACTCTTACGAATTAGCCTCATAAACTATTCAACATCTTTAGAGAATAAACTGTCACCACCATCCTGTTGTTGTCCATCATTCTCAATCACTACCTTTCCTTTTCCCTTATCGGTCTTGTCAGTATTAGCATCAGAAGGAGAAAATACCCTTCCACTTTGAGTGATCCCTCATGCACCAACTATGTTCTCAACGGTAGAACCACCATATGATGAACTGATCAACTCTTGCTTTTGCCCGTTACAGAACACTTCTGCCCCATAGTTCCATGGGATGGATTTGGTGCTCTCATATGAAACGATTCCTAGAACAGTAATGATCACCGGCGTTGGCCTAGCAGGTGTTGAAATATTTATGATTCGGTAAGGAATCGAAATCATGGTGATATCTCCTCCCGATTACTAGCTCCATCATCAACATCTTCCCCAAAAACCCTATCAAATTGTAAATAACCATCATCAATAATCCTCTGGATACCACTCTTCGAAATATCACAGCCCTCGGGTTACACTTCACATTCTAAATAATCAGTATAACATCCTGGGAATACTCCCCCCTTTAATAACTTTTCCTTCACAAAACTTAAAGGTGTCCTCAAATGCTCAATATCCGTTATCAGATTCAATCTTTCTCCATCAATAATAACATTCGTTCTTGCCACACAATGATTTGGCATTGGGTTTTGGTTCACATTAGGCCCCTCGTTTGTAAAGTCAATAGACTTTGAGTCAAGAAAGTCCTAAACCTTATACTTGAAGGCTTTGCATTTATCAATTTTGTGGCTAGGAGCGCCTGAATGGAACTCGCATCTTGCATTAGCATCATAACCTGAAGGAGGTGCACCAGTGAGAGGCGCCAAGGTCCTCTTCTGAATAAGCTGCAATTGAAGCAAATGTTGCAATTATTATGAGTACGACATCAGTGGAGTCTCAAAATGTCTATTTGTCATTCTTGGTCTATCAGGGTAATGACGATAAGCGTTCGTATGTTGTTGAGGTGCAGCCAGGATAGCTACAGTAGCAACTTGCTGATTATACTAGGATTATGATCTACCTTTACCCTTATGAGAAATAGAATTAGCATCCCCTTCCCTCTTCTTAGGGTTTGTTGTATATGGTTTCTTCATTCCTCTCGAAGAGGATCTACTGCCATTTGGAAATTTTCCAGACTTAATTCCATTTTCCACTCTCTCACTTGCCATCACCAAGTCAGAAAAACCCACTGACATACAACCTATCATCTTTTCACAATACACTCTATGCAATGTAGCCATAAACATTTCAATCAATTCCCTCTCCACCATGGGATGCTGCACCCTTGCTGCTAATTCCCGCCACCTCTGGGCGTATCTTTTGAAGCTTTCGTTATTTTTTTGTGACAAACTCTGTATTTGCACCTTGTTTGATGCCATATCACTATTGTACTGGTAGTGGCAAACAAATGCCTTTGCTGATTCTCTCCAACTTCTGACATGGGTTCTCTCAAGCCCCATATATCATTCCAAAGACGCTCATGTCAGACTGTCTTAGAAAAAATGCATTAACAACATCTCATCGTCAGAGTATGCAGACATCTTTCTGTAGTATTCCCAGATATGTACTCTAGAACAGTTCGTCCCTTTGTACTTGTCAAAATCTGGTACCTTGAACTTCGAGGGAATTCTGACCCCTGGAACCAAACTCAGATCAGACATATCAAGACCCAAATAATTTTGGTTCTCATAAGACTTCATCTTTTCCTCGATCAGCTTAAACCTTTTTGTCAGCCTCAGAGGGCAAGCCACCTTCCATATCTCTCATAGAAAAGACATCATCCTGGTGATCCTCCCATTAAGGGGCAGCAACCCCATGTAATGCACACACACTTCCACCAGCAACATTACCAGTTTCATTGACAGCACCTCTGCCCAGAGGTATGATAACAGTATGAATGTTATTGCCTTGTGGAACAGTGCCACCAACAGGTGGAGGAATAACACCAGACCCTCCATGTAGAACATCGTCTTCATCAACCCGTGCTATCAGAGGTTGGACCAAATTCCTTAATTGTTCCTGTCCATTAGCAACATTCTGCATTAGCTCCATATACTGGGCAATGTGAGCCCATACTTCCTGCAATTTAGCCTGAACTTGATCCATAATCCTTTTCTAATTCCCTAGAGTTGAGTATCTATGGAAACTGAACTCCTCAATCCCGTTACTGTTGAAGAAAACCAAGAAGATATAAGAACAAAAGGCCATTGCAGACACCTACTATGCAAATGAAAATGCAAAATGCAAAATGAAAATATGTTTATGTATTTACAAGGAGATCTCCCCCTTGATTCCGGTTTCAATATACATGAACAGTATAGATGGATAAGACTACCATAATAGTCTTCTCATAGATTAAGTAAAGTTGAGTCAATACATATCAATAAATGAGAGAGATCTGAATATAAAAGGTATTGATCCCATCCAACAGATTTGGTGATGATCAAGATGCAAAAGAAGAGAAACTACTATGATATATCAGCAGATGATCCTCCATAACTACCATGCTCTTTGCTTCAGTTCTGAGCCTCCTTGAGCATCGTCTTCGTGTCTGGATGATCTGGTATGGAAACCAATTCTATGATGAGGGTTTCTCTTCGGTGTATAACATCTCTGGAGCATCATCTCCAAAGACATCTTCCAACTTGGGTTTCTTCAAATCTACTCAGATCTTGAGCTCTTCAAGTGTTGATAGAGTCCCATGGAGTTTCTACTCACTTGTGCATCTGCGGGATGATTCTACCATCACCTCTCTTTCTTTGACCTTGAGTTGTGCCTTCAACTTATCAATCTGACTATGAAGCTGGTCTTCCCTGATCATTTTAGCAGTTACTCTAGCATTCCGTTGCTCATTGAATTTGGATATCTCTAGATACGCTTTGTCTAAATCCTTCTTTCTATGTTTCAAAATGCTACCAGTACTCTTCAGATCCTGACCAATCTGCTCTCGCACCCTTATCTCCTCAGATAGCTCCTTCTACAGCTTGGTTAATGCTTATGTCTTCACTTTAACCAAGTGGACAACCTCATTCTTTTCATGCTTCAACTGACTAATTTCCTATTTCAATTCTTTATTCTATTTGCGCAGCTCTTCCTTCTCTGCCCAAAGCTTTTTGTATTTCAGGATATCAATCGTTGTAGGTTGGTCAATGACCAAAGGATATAAGGGTTCCTCAATAGAGAAAGGCAATAGTATCTCCTCAACCCTCTTCTGAATCCACTCCACGTATAAAAGCACTTCATCTTGGACTAGAACTCCCAAGATAAAAGCATACTCCTCTAAAGTCAAAACCAACACATAATCTGGGAAGGTGAAACAGCATAGCGGAGGATCATAAAACTGTAATAAAGTGTGAATGGCTTTATGCTCATAACTTGTGATCTTACGGACAAGATTTAAAATTCTCCCATAATCTCTTCTAAAGATTTCAAGTACACCGGGGTCAGCCATAGAAATCATACCAAATAAAGGTCCCAACTCAGGTGACGGGAACTTGTATACAATAATCTTCTTTCTATCTACTTCCATCTCTACCAAAAACCAGACAACCGAAATCAAATGAGAGACAAGACCCTAAAAACACATAAACATGCAAGGTTAAAATGAAGAATGATTATGCAGATGAAAAGACAGGATCAAGGTATCCAATGCTCAAGATTGTTGTTATGCTGTTGACTGAATATAACCAGAGCTTCGCTCTGATAAGAAATCCGAAAAACTAGAACACGGAGGTGATAGAAAACCGGAATACTCAAGTTCAAAAGTCCGCTCTGACAAGAAAACCAGAAAACCGGGTTGGTTGGAGGTCAAAGTTTCCTGCAAAACCCATCCCTCTCACATGTGGATTCTAGTCTTGGACGATACGACATCCTATGTAGGTCATCACGTCGAGAAGCGATGATACGTTCACCATTCCTGGTTTAGCATCATGGTCAATCAAGGAGGTTTCACCTGACTTCCCAATGAACGGTCTCCAAAGTCGTTAGTTTTTCTAAGTCAATACTCCCTAAACTGCACCAGACGTGCAAGATAGAGTATCTCTAAAGAAAACCTCGTCTAGACGTGAATTTCACGTAAGCTATTGCATGGCCAGACGCCACACAAGCTCCCACTACTCTCCACACTAATCCTGTATGCATACTCAAGCCTGGGTATTAGGAAGGGAAAGCATCTAGAAAAGCCAAGAAGAAAAGGATAAGATAGTCTTACAACCAAATTATGGGTCGGAAAAGGTGGGAAAAAGAAAAGGTGGCTCGCCAAGACTTCGCAGTCTTATGCTTACGTATCTTCATTTGAAAAAATGAAGAATCAGAGCGTTTGTAGTTTAGAAAATTATGGGTGGAAAATATGGGGGTCGCTCGACAAGGATTGGAGCCCTCGTGCCTACGTATCTTCACTTAAAAGAAGTGAAGAATCAGAGCATCCGTAGTTCGGACGACTACAGGTGGAAAATGGGAAGTTTCTCGACAAGGATTGGGCCATTTGTGCCTATGTATCTTCACTTAGAAGTAGTGAAGAATCAGAGCGTCTGTATTTCAGACTACTATTTGTTAGTGCTTTTTATGGATGATGCTAACGTTCACGTTCTAACAATTACGTGTATTGTAACTCTCTCGTGGAGTCTTATGCGTTACCTTTATTGCGGTAGAATGGACCTAACATGCCCTTTTTGAAAAGGTTAAGTTTTCGCCATTAAGGCAAGATGTCACATTTGATTTGTGAGGGTTGATTTTATGGGTAAGATAACTCCTCGGATAGGAATCCCTGCGAGTAGTACCTAATTCTTTATCTCGAAAGATTTTTTTTTGAAAATGGTGTGGCGAGTATAGTCATGTCTTCGTATTGAAAGACGAGTATCGACCTTAAGAAGGTACTACCAAAAATATGATTTTTCCAAAATCCCTTTATAGGTCTTTGAGAAATCACATGAAAAAAAAATAAAAATTCATCAATTATGCCAATAAGGTTTTGATAGATCGGATATGCGAAACCAATTGGAATAATTTTGATGAGATGATAGAAATAATAATTTTCACAATCAACTACTCAAATGAAAACCACTTAAGGTGAACCAATTTCCAAAGACTAATTATAGATAAAATTAAATTGACAATGTGTCGAACAATTTTTGTGTTATCAATATATCAAACATTTGGTGCGCCAAACACACTAAGTCAAATTTCCTTTGATTTGTAGTGCAGAATTTTTCACAATTGCAATCAAAGTGATTGCAATGGTTTTTAAAAACATTTTTTAACACTACAAATCAATTGAAATATTTCTAATAGTTGATCACACACAAACTTCAATCATGTAAAGTAAAGAGATAGCAAGATAGAGAGAGTGAGAGAGAGAGAGAGAGAGAACGACACCTGATTTGTTTAGGAAATTCTCCTTTCGTCCTCGCTTTGGGTATGTCTGCCCCCAATTCTAAAACGAGAATTGAGATATGTATAATATTTGTTGCAAAATTTAATTACAAGAGAAGTCCTAGCTAACCAACATTCTAACCCAATTATTGAAGTTGACTCTAGCCACTTCTCTCCCCTTGATTCTAGCCGAATCAAGTGCATCAAACACTTCGAACAAACCTATGATCACTACTACTCACTTGAACGAACCTTCTATTCTTCAATTCTTTCACTTAGTTGATTTTAATCGCAAGCTGTTTGACCCCAAATATTTCAAAACATTCCTTCGGTTACCATTACTCACTTGGCCGAACCCACCGTTCTTCAAGTCTTTCACTCGGCTGAATCTGTAATGCAAAGATTTATGCAAAAACCCTTAAATCTCTCAAGATATTAGAGGATAAAATCCTAATGGTTTTATTCAATGAAATACCACGGAATCTCAACCCAATCTAGATTTACAAATCCTACATTTAGACTTTATCACTCTTGACAAAGCACAAATCAACAAAGATGATTATGTGTGATTATTGATGAATGCAAGTGTAAGAGTGAAGATGAAGAGCAAAGTTGTGTATCTTTTAATTTTCATGTTAGTTTGAAAATGATGCATATGATATATATATATGAGCATGAAAGAATAACAGAAAAAACAGACTTTGGAAACACAAGGATACCGGAAAATGAGTAAAAACATGTGAGAGGTCGACCTACAGAAGCTGTGAGTCACCTGAACAAGATAGAATACAAATCTGCACACTAAAGAACATTGTGCATCAACCTGCAGCAAGGTCATGCATCAATGCGTGAAGGCCCAAAAGTTTCAAATTTGTTTCTTACAGTATTCGTCAACCTACACAGGACCCATGTGTCGACGCATACATGGTTGGGACTTTTTCAAACTTTTTCATTTCGGTGTGCATCAACCTGAAGAAGTCCTTGGTCAAAGCAAGCATGCCAGAATGTTTTAAACATCATTTTTCTTGATTGTGAGTCGACCTATACCATGCGTGAGTCGAGCTAATGCATCAAAAATGACTTAAAACACATTTTAGACGTAGATTATGATCTTATATGCCTATATTCATGTATGTGGATTTTTATGCACGTTTGAAAAAGATGAATGCATGGCTTAGACAAGGTGATACCGTCCAAAATACACAAGTATAAAATTATCCTATTTTTAACATCATTAAAACAAAGTAATAAAGAAACCTTTCCCTCACATACTCTCCCTGTTTTATGATGGCAAAACCTTGCAAAAACTTCCCAACCATTGAGTACTTGAAGGACATTCTCCCCCTGATTGTATGCACTTTCTCCCTCTTTGACAACATCAAAATGAGTGAAGCAAATAGTCATTTGTAACCATATCATACAAATACCTACACAAACAAGTGCTTTGCAACAGATAAGGCATCAACAAGCAACCATATATAATGTTTCTAGTGCAGAGAATAGAGAATTAAATAACTTAAGAAACATATAGAGTTAATAATGCATTACACACCATAAATTTTTCAATACAAGTCTTGAGAAAAAAAACACAATGACACAACAAATAACAAAATAAAATGCAACAAGAAATGCAAGGCAACAACACAACTTAATAAACTATGGTCTTCATCCCCTATGAGGTTGACCTCTCTCCCAAAATGAGTGATCCTGATGTAGTCCTTGAGCATCCATATGTTAACACAGACCAAGAAAATATCTGTTGAGAGTGTTAAAGCTCAGTGAGAGGGCACGATGCTGATTTACTAAGGTTTCAGCCATTTCATCAAACCTACCAAAAACTCTTGATGCAAAGAGATCAAAATTCTCATTCTGCGCTTGAATTTGTCCTTGCATTGTTTCATGTCGTTGTTCTTAAAGCGCTACAAAGTTTTGTTGCCCAAGTTGCATGCTTTGTAGCATTTCAAGAACTTCTGCATTTTCAGTTGGAGGTTATAATAGAGAAGGAGGCACATTTGAGGTGCCTTGCTCAGACCAGGAGTTTTAACGCTATGTACCCCATCCTTGGTTAGCATTAGTACCCTGAACTGGAAAACCACCTAACCAAGCATGATCGTCATGAACTTTAAAAGGAACCTCGGTATCCATAGGCTTAGTTTCCTCATCTTCATCTTGTTCTTCCTCCTCAGTTTCATCTAAGTTATGAATTCGTCCACTTAAACCCTTAGACTTGACCACATAAGTCTTCTCTTGTCTGTCCCAAATGTATCCCATCAAAGTCACAGTCTTTTGACAAAACTCTTGTTCAGGAGAAAGTAATATGTAAGGGATGTATGTCAATGCAATTCCAGCATGATCCAATATGCTTTGGATAAATGGTCTGTAGCATAAGGATGAGCCTCTACCACTTTCTTTCAAAGCATATATACGACTTGTAACATAATACGACCAGTTTACCTTAATTTTATTCTTGAGAATAAAGACTAAGTGAACTTCAGCTTGATCCACTCGAGAATAACCTCCTTTCTTTGGACGCAAAATATGAGAAACAATCCATTGTAGGATTTGATCCTCCTGTTTCAACAGACCAGTTGTGACTGATTTGAGGAAGACATCACTTGCGACTACTTCCTCAGAATAAGGGTCCTTAAGCATGGAATTCAATGCAGACTTAAATTCAAACTTTGGATTCAACTTAAGATCAGTAATCTGAGCATTAGGAGAAAGGCGGGGACACATATCAAACAAGTCCCGCCATACAGTGTTACCCACATTGTAACTTTTACCCCCTATCTTGTAGGCAAACTCACAACCTGTAAATTTGTCTTTCAAACTCGAATAAAATAGTCTAACCAAATCCTCATTGTATTTAGTACTAAATTCCAAGAAGTCATTAAAATTTTGATGGTTTAGCATGTCAGCAATTTCAGGAATATGCATTCTATCTGCTAGCTTAGGATAATAGACATACTGCTTAATAATAGATCTTTTCTTAAAATCCTCTTCATATACCTCAGCAAGTTCAGAAGAGAGAAGAGACATAGCATTTACCGGAGTTTGAGATGTGTTTTCTTGAGAAGAGGATGCTCTACCCGACCTTTTACCAGTCACCCTTGAAGTATCCATTAAAACTCCTTTGTTGAAGAAGATAAACAGTAACAACAGTAGAAGAGAGTGTAGAAAGACCAAGTTCTTCACCAATTTGAGTTTGAATCCCTAATTTGAGAGAATTCTTGGAAGGGTTTTTAGGGTTTTTGGAGTAGTTGAGAGAGTTATGAGTGTTGTGAGAGATGTAAAGATACAAATGAAAAGATGCAAGACCCAATGCAAACATGAAATGTTTCAATTTTATAAAAAAAATTCTAAAACATGAGCAATGCGTCGACCTCCAGGATGTTATGTGTCGACGCATACAAATGAATTTTTCAAAAAATTTAAATGTTCAGTATGTGTGGACGCATGAGGGACCCTCATGTCGATGCATGACAGATAGAAACTTTCATGCTTGGATTGAGACAACCATGAGTCGACCTATAACCTATACAGGTCGACGCATGCAGTTGAAAAATGAAAAAAAAACAGAAAAACATGATATGAATGATGCATAAAAACATAAATAGCAAGCCCATACCATTTCAAAACATCAATATGGAGTAAGAGAGGAATCTAAACTATCATTTAAGCAACAAGATAGCACTCCAAACATAATACAAAACACACATTTAGTCAAGATAAAGCAAATAGATAGGAATAATAGTACCTCCAATGGTAATGAATGATGAATTCCTTCATATAGCTTAGGCTTTCCAACATTGTTAATCAATATATAAACAAGCATAGAAAGAGAGCACACAACAATTTTAGTTAAACACGATCCGTGATATCGAGAACACCATGTTCCCTATGAATGTTAAAGAAATATTCTGTTGCAAGTGGTTTTGTAAAAATATCGGCAAGTTTATTTTTACTCTCAACGTGCACGAATACGTCATCTCCTTTCTCTATGTGATCCCTAAGGAAGTGGTGTCAAATTTCAATGTGCTTACTGCATGAATGTAGCACTGGATTCTTAGTTAGATTTATGAAAATCGTGTTATCATAAAGAATCAGAATACGATGAAGTTTAACATCAAAACCGAGTAGTTGTTGCTTAAGCCATAATAATTGGGCATAACAACTACCGGATGTTATGTATTCTGCCTCGGAAGTTGACAAAGAAATGGAAAATTGCTTTCTCCTATACCAACTTACTAAGGAGTTTGAAAAGAAATGACATGTGCCACTAGTGCTCTTCCTATCCAATTTGCAACCGATAAAATTGGAACCGGAATATCCAACCAAGTTATAATAACTTCTCTTGGAAAACCAAAGCCCAAACTTAGATATACCATAAAGGTATCTAAGTATACGCTTTACCGCTTTCAAATATAATTCTTGGGACATGATTAATATGTAGCACACATACAAACACTAAACATGATATTCGTTCAAGATATAGTGAGATATAAAAGGGAACCTATCATACCTTTATACCTTTTCACGTCCAAGACCTTACCATTCTCATCTCGATCTAAGTTCACATTTGTTGGCATTGGAGTATCAATGGATTTTGCGTTAGCCATATCAAAGCGCTTGAGTAACTCATGGAAATACTTTGTTTGGCTCAAAAACATTCCTTCTTCGAGTTATTTGATTTGAAGTCCCAGGAAGTAGGTTAGCTCCCCATCAAACTCATCTCGAACTCACCCTACATTAACTTTGAAAATTCCTTGACCAAATGTGTGTTAGTAGATCCAAAAATAATGTCATCTACATAAAATTGGACTAGTATAGAGTGATTTCCTTGATGCTTAATGTCGCACCTCGAAAAATCAAAATATGACACTCGCGCAAAAGGCGCAGAATTGCAATTCGATAGAGTCGCCACCGAACTTTATTTATCCCAAAAGAGTGAAAGGAAAATATCGAAAAAACCTTTAAAGAGATAAGAACATGGTCGTCCCAACCGCATTCTAGGTTCGGGAGTCGGTTACGTAAGGGGAAGGTATTAGCACCACTCACGTCCATTGTACTCAACGACAACCTCTTAGTTCGATTTGTTGATGAGCATTATCTAAGCTTGTTTGTTTTCTTCTCAATGATAGATGCAAAACGGTAAGATAAAAGGATTTGATGCTAGGGGAAATGGGTGGTTTAGGAATAGGGTGCTCGCCAAGGATTGGGGCTCTTGTGCCTACGTATGCTCATACGAACGAGTGTGAGGAATCAGAGCGCTCGTAGTTCGGCTATAGGGAAGGTTTATAAGGGAAAAGGTGGACGAGAAATGATGGAAAAATATGGAAGTGAGCTCGCCAAGATCATCGCAATCTTGTGCCTACATATCTCACATTCAAATGAATGAAGAATCAGAGCGTTTGTAGTTCGTGGATACGACCACGAAAAAGATTAAAGTTGAATGTGTTAAAGTTTAGTTTGGAAAACGAAAGATTGAATGATGAAAAACCCAAGGGGCGTGCCTCGAGAGTTGTTGTTCAAGGATCCAAGGAATGCGAGATTCCAAGAACTCATCTCTTTCGGGAGTTGATTGAACATGTTTGAGGAAAGTTGAGCATTTTAAAAGTCAAAAGATTGAATGAATAACTGAAGGTGAGATAATACTTAGAAGGGGGGTTGAATAAGTATGAAAGATTAAGACTTAAAAAAATAATCACACAATTATTTTTATCCTGGTTCGTTTAAAACAACTACTCTAGTCCACCCTTCCTAGAGTGATTTGCCTTTCTCAACAAGGACTTAATCCACTATTTAATCAAACAGATTACAATAGTAACACCTAAGAACAACTGTTCTTAGTCTTCTCAAGAGCTACTGATTCCAACTGAATCCTCTTAAGGAAAACCTTTACAATCAATGTAAATCAAATACAAGAGTATTAATGCTTCTATAAAGCTTTTATCACAACAATGATTTTTCTCTTAAGTTTAAGTACAAGAAATTCTAAGAAGAATATGAAAGAATGAGAGCTTTAAATATAATGATTTCTTTTCAGCAAATTGTGTAACTGAAGAATTTGGTGGAGTCTTCCTTTTATAGGCAGCTGATCCAAGGAAGCTGAGCGTTGAAAAGAGAGTCCCAAAAAGGTCTGAGCCTTTTTGTCTTCACATCAAGTGACCTTTCCTAGAAGTAGATAGCACAGAAAATCATTTTTGTCTGTGTTATTGTGTCTAGCACAAATGAGGAAAGAGACGTTGATTTACTCCAACGGATATAATCTTTGAATATTTCTTCTTCAGTTTTCAGCAAGTTCTTCAGAATCTGAATGAGTCAGAGTCTTCTAATGATGTTCAGAACTTTACTGTATCAGAGTCTTCTGCAGCATGTGTGCTTTCAGCATGTTGATCTTCAGAGCATATTTGAAACAGAACTTCAGTACTTGGTAGCGTTAGTACTTTCAGAAACTTCTGTAGAAACTATGCTTTGAGAAACTCTTCAAACAGTATTCTTCTTTGCTTCAGATGCTTCAGCTTCAGATGCTTCTGACTAGCTTCAGATGCTTCTGCTTCAGAATCTTCTGGAGCGTCTTGCTTCAGATCCTTCTGGAGACTACGCTCAGGATCTTCTGTAAACAGCAATCAGAATCTTCTAATGAGTGCATCTGGCGCTTCAGAGTCAGGATAACTTCTTGTATACAATTCAGATTTTCTTCTAGAGAGTTAATATCATTCAATCTGCAGTAAAACTCTCAAACAAATTTTAGAGTATATAATTCTTAAATATAAAATTTCCTAACAGTTATCATCAAAACAAAGAGTTATTATTAAGAACCAATCTGTGTTCTAACAATCTCCCCCTTTTTTATGATGACAAAAAGTATCAGAAATTTTGTTTAACTGAACATAAAGAATTATAACTCCCCCTGAGATGATGAATCTCCCCCTGAGTTAAATACAAAAAGGAATAGAAACTTCCCTTTTGTCTTGAATAATCTTCAGAGTTAGATCTTGTTTGTTCTTATAACATTTGAAGGTCAGAAAGTCTTGCAGATATAAGATTCAGAGTTTGATAATAGACAAATGATCTGAGAGACTCAGAGTTTCTTTTATATAGTGTACTTGTCAAATGTTCTGAAATAGTCAAATTAACTGTTAGATAGAATAGATATGTCTGAAGATTCATTCTGGTGAAGTTATATTAAACAGTTCAGATCTATATTTTCTCCCCCTTTTTTGTCATCAGGAAACAGTAAATAAGATAATTCAATGGAGAAAACTTTGATTCATTCAAAAGATTAGATCAAGAGTACATATGCAAACATCAGAAGATATAACAATAAGGTACAGATGCAAACAACAGATGCAAAAACATTAGAATAAAAAAAATCTAAGAGTGTTTGGACAAAAGCATCTTCAATAGATCTGTAATATCAGAGGATGATTGCTCTTGCTTGGACATCCACTTAGTCATAGTTTCATTCTTTTCATCTTGCTTTGACATCCATTCTGTCATATCCTCAGACTTCTTATCCTGCTTAGCCATCCAGGATTTTATCTCTGACTGTCCAGCTTCCAGAGCAGCAATCTTATCTTCAAAATCTGGATGTTCTTTCTTTATCTCAGATGAAGAATTATGAGGAGATTCTGTAGCCTGAACAGAGTCAATTTCCATTGGTTCTGTAGATCCTGAAGAGGGGTCTACCAGAGTCATAGCCAATGCATTATCAATAGATTCTGTTGATGGTGGAGGAGCATCTAAACGAAGCAGAGGTTCAGTTTTGTTGACAGTCCAGAATAGAGTCCTTTCAGCTCTGAGCTTTGCATCATCAGAACAGACGTTCTTCAGATTTGAAGCTACAGTGTTGAATCTGTTGATGAATCCGTTCCAGATGATGTCAGATTCTTTGGCATCCATTGTTTCTGAGCATTTCTTCTGAACAGTACCTAAATACATCTGTATTTCTTGCAAAAATGTTTGAAATAAATGATCAATATTAAGTCTGGGCTGAGGTCGTAGCAAGGTTTCCAGAGTTATAGGTTTAGGTTGGGGAGTTGGTGGAAAAAGTGATTTTTGGATGGAAATCAGAGGAGGAGGATAATATGGAATGAAGGGTATCTCAGGAGCTTTTTCTTTAGATCTTACTAAAGCATTAATCAAATGAGGTTTTGGTCTTCTGTGAGGGGTAACAACATCAAAAGATGCATTTGAGTAGGGTTTGAAAGCAGATTTTGGTGGTTCAACAGATGCAACAGTGTTATCAGATGCAATTTGCAGAGCTGAAACAACAGCTTTATCAGATTTTGCAGAGTGTTATATGGTTGCTAAAGGTTCTACATCTGTCATAGATTTTAAGTAATTAAGAATCACAGATGGAAGGATCATTGTGGATTTTGGTTTCAGAGGGGTGATGGGTTCAGAAGGTTCAACTCTGTCATAAAAATCTTTCAATTTGAAACCATAAGACAGATTATGAAAAAGAGAAGAAACTTGGGCACAGGATATAGAAGATGTTGGATTGGAGTTGGGGATTAATATCTCAGATGATGGTGCAGGTGGAGGAATAGGATTTGGAATGGGAGTTTTAGAAGGTATGGTAGGTTCAGGTTGGTTTATCTCAGAGTATTTGTCAGATGGAGAGATTAGAAAATCTTGGTGGATTTCTGATTCTGAGGAGTTAGAGGATGTGGTAGGTGTACAAGAGGTAGAAGATACTTGAAACACTGTTTTTAAAGGTGTGACATCAAGAACTTCTGTCTCAGGGATGTGAGGTTCAGAAGTATTGGTAGGTTCTGAAGGAATGTCAGATTGTTTGGATGGTGGTTCTGATGAAACAGGAGCAGAAGTTACTTTTGTAGGTTCAGAAGTAACAGGTGCAATAGGTTCAGAAGGTGGATTAATTGATGGTGGATTGTCAAAGGCTTTTTCTGGTTGATCTTCTTTTGGTTGGTTCTCTGGATGTTCAGAGGTTTGTTGTTGAACAGATGTTTGTTGTTCTGATGGTTGTTGATCTGATGGTTGAGGTCGTGGAACAAAGTGTTTGATATGAATTTTGGGTTGAGATGGTTTTGGTACAGAAACTGTTGGTGTTGTTGTTTGAGTTGGAACAGGTGTTTGTTTTTGTGGAGAAACAGAACTGGGAGCAGTAACAGAAATGGTTGGTGTAGAAGGTGGTTTTGGAACAGACTTAACATTAGAATCATTAATAACAAGTTTTGCAGAAGATACAGAAGATTTAGTACCTTTTACTTTGATCCTCTTGGCAGGTACAGAAGCAGCTTCTTCAGAATCTTTTCTCTTCAAGAGCTTCTTGGGCTTCTCAGCAATCTTGACCTTCTTCTGAACAGGTGCAGATTCTTCTACAGGCTGAGTCCTTCTCCTCTGGAGTTGTGCTTCTTCTTCTCCTGCATCTGGTAGTGGTTGTCTAGCTAGCTGAATCACATTAGCAGGAACAGGTTTTCCTTCCTTCTTGCATTCATCAATATACATAACCACTATATGTCTGGGCTCTTCAGCAAAGAATAAAGGAAAGTCATCTACAGGAACCCTCTTATTCAATTCTGACATATTTAGCTTCTTGGGAGCTGTTGTGAGTTCATCAACAATTTTGAGTCTCAGAAGACTTTTAGCATTCAGAGGCTTTCCCATTTTAAATTCTAATTCCTCTGTAACTCCAGCAGCGTACAGAGCAGTTACCAAACCATTCTCAATAAGAAGATCTGAGATCAACCTTCCAAAGGGGATCCAAGTTCTGATCTTCTGTCCTTTCTCTTTCACATATTCTCTAGATGCATTGATATGGTTCCACAGATGCATAAACAGAATGTATGGAAGATCTACCTTGGTGCTCTGACTAAGGCAATACATGAAATAGAGTTGTTCATTATTGACATAGTCTGGAGAATTGGTTGACTTCCTGTGGTGGATGCATCCCATGAAGATCTTGGCCCAGATCTTGTAATCAGGCTTCAAATCTTTGAATTTGTTAGAAGCTTGACCAGCAGTCATTACTTCTTCATAAACCTCATCCATGTCCACACGCCCAGCTGGCAAGTGAGAAACACCATCTGTTTCTTCATAACCTATCAATTTTCTTATCAGATCTTCTGTGATAATAATTTCTTTTCCCAGCACAGAAGATAAGATGAACTTGGGATAAACTGATGCATGGATCCAGAATTCTTTCACAAGGAGAGGGTAAACTGGTCCAAAGAGCCTATCAAAATACTTAACCCATCCTTGAGCTCCAATGAGGGAACGAAACTCAAACCCATTTTCTGCCAGAGAATCAAACTCAACCATAGATTCACATAGAACTTCCAATTTATCAACAGGCGTTGGAAGTGTTCTTTTGGGAGGAGAATAGGGAGCAACACCCAAGTTTTCTGAAGTTACAGCAGCCATAGTAGATTGGAATTGGGCAGTTGTTGATGATGAAGTTGCCATTGAAGAATGCTTTGTCAAACGCTTAGGTATAGGGTTTTTATGCAGAGAAAATAGGAGATGAAAACGCATGTAATTTCTGAGAGTGTGAAAAGTGTGAAAGTGAATACAAGACAAGTATATATACTAAGACACTTAGGCACATCAACAGTCAGAAATATGCACGTTTGAACAAGCATTAAATGAAGAGAATAAAAATCATTTCAAAACATTAATTGCTTCTGACAATTTGGGGGGAAAACCAAGATTCTTACTATTCAAACTTCACCTCAAACGTCTCTTCAGTTATGTACACGCCACCTCTTCAGATTTGGTGTGACACGTGTTTACTTGCATGCTGTTCTGAATTCTCTTAAGAAATGAAACGTTAGCCATCGTTCAGATCTTCTAAAGATTGTTAGTTCAGAGTTTCACAAAAGAAATATTGAACAGAATAAAATAAGCAATCAGAAGAAATACTTCAGAGCATTAAGCATTTTTGCATCTGAAAAAAAAATTTGCTTCTGATAAATATCATTCTGGACAAGAATCCATACCAATATTTTTCAGAATAAAATTGAATCTATCTTCAACAAGGGGTTTTGTAAAAATATCTGCCCATTGATGATCTGTATCAACAAAGGCTAAATTTATGATTCCCTTCTGAACATAGTCTTTGATGAAATAATGCTTAATTTCTATATGTTTTGCCTTAGAATGTAAAATGGGATTCTTGGACAAACATATAGCAGAAGTATTATCACAAAAGATAGAAATGTTACTTTCAAAAATTTGATAATCTTCTAGTTGACTCTTCATCCAGAGCATCTGCGTGCTACATCCAGCAGCAGCAATGTATTCAGCCTATGTGGTTGAAAGTGCAATTGTGGGTTACTTCTTGCTGTACCAGGAGATTAGATTTCTTCCTAGAAATTGACAACTTCCAGAAGTACTTTTTCTTTCCACTCTGTCTCCAGCGTAGTCAGCATCACAGAATCCAACTAATTTGAAATCATCAGATTTTCTGTAACACAAACCCACATTAGAAGTACCTTTCAGATACCTTAGAATCCTCTTGACAGTTGTAAAGTGTGATTCTCTAGGATCTGATTGGAATCTAGCACATAGACAAAGACTGAACAATATGTCAGGTCTAGAAGCAGTAAGATAAAGAAGAGAGCCAATCATACCTCTCTAGAGCTTTTGGTCTACTTTCTTACTTACCTCTTCCTTGCCAAGTGAGCTAGTAGGATGCATTGGAGTCTTTGCCAGCTTACTGTCAGACATGTTGAATTTCTTCAAAGTTCTTTAACATACTTTGTCTGATGTACGTAGGTGCATTCTGGAGTTTGATTAACTTGGATTCCTAGAAAGAATCTGAGTTCTCCCATCATGCTCATTTCAAATTCTGCCTGCATACATGTAGCAAACTCCTTTCCAAGCATAATATTTGTTGATCCAAAAATAATATCATCTACATAAATTTGGCAAATTAGAAGATCTTTCTTAATTGTTTTACAAGAGTGTTGTATCCACTTTGCCTCTGATGAAATTCTTTTCCAGAAGAAAATTGCTCAATCTCTCATACCAAGCTCTGGGAGCTTGTTTTAAACCATATAGAGATTTCTTTAATTTGAAAACATGATCTGGAAATTTTTCATTTTCAAAACCAGGAGGTTGGTGGACATAAACTTCTTCTTCTATAATACCATTAAGAAAGGCACTTTTAACATCCATCTGATACAGAGTGATGTTATTTTGTGCAGCAAAGGAAATAAGAAGGCGTATAGATTCTAACCTTGCCACTGGAGCATATGTCTCAGTGTAATCAATACCTTCTTGCTGACTGTACCCTTGAGCAACCATCCTTGCCTTATTCCTCTCAACTTCTCCTTTCTCATTTACCTTATTTCTGAAGACCCATTTTGTACCAATTATATTGAATCCTTGAGGTCTTTGAACTAGATCCCATACATCATTTCTGCTGAATTGATTTAGCTCTTCTTGCATGGCAATAATCCAATCATTGTCTTGCAGAGCTTCTTCTACAGAAAATGGTTCAATTTCTGACACTAGTCCAAATAGTGATGCTTCAGATGATCTTAGAAAGGATCTTGTTCTGATGGGATCATCCTTCTTTCCAATAATGACATCCTCTGGATGAGAAGCTTTAATTCTGGATGATGATCCTCTAATAGTTGACTCTTCAGAAATGTTTAGATTATTCATCTGAGAAGTTAAAGGAGTAGCATCTGGAATTGCTTCTGGTTCCTTCACTTGAATTTTGTCTGCTTCTGGAACTTCAGAGTCAATAAAGACTACTTCCTTATCTGCAGAGTTATCAACTTGCTTTGGCTTTTCAGAGCCAAGCTTATCATCAAATCTGACATGAATGGATTCTTCCACAATCTGTGTCTCAGTGTTGTATACTCTGTAGCCTTTAGAGCGTTCAGAATATCCAAGCATGAAACACTTCTGTGCTTTGGAATCAAACTTGCTCAGATTTTCCTTAGTGTTTAACATATAGCAAATACATCCAAAAGGATGAAAATATGAAATGTTGGGCTTTTTGTTCTTCCACAGTTCATAAGGAGTCTTCTTCAGAAGAGGTCTAACAGACACTCTGTTCTGAATGTAACAGGCTGTATTGATTGCTTCTGCCCAAAAATGTTTTGCCAGATTTGTCTCATTGATCATGGTTCTGGCCATTTCTTGCAAAGTTCTGTTTTTCCTCTCTACAACCCCATTCTGTTGTGGAGTTCTAGGACAGGAAAAATCATGAGCAATGCCATTTTCAGAAAAATATTTTTCAAAATATTTATTTTCAAATTCACCACCATGATCACTTCTGACTTTTATAATTTTGAAATTCTTTTCATTCTGGACTTGCTTGCAGAAGTCAAAGAACACAGAATGTGACTCATCCTTGTGTTTTAAGAACTTTACCCATGTCCATCTACTAAAGTCATCAACAATGACTAATCCATACTTCTTGCCTCTGATAGATGCAGTTTTCACTGGTCCAAACAGATCAATATGAAGTAATTCTAGTGGTTTAGAAGTAGAAACAACATTTTTTGATTTGAAAGATGTTTTTGAAAACTTCCCTTTCTGGCATGCTTCACAAAGAGCATCTGAAGTGAACTTCAGATTAGGGAGTCCTCTGACAAGATTAAGTTTATTAATCTGAGATATACGTCTCATATTAATATGGCCCAATCTTCTGTGCCAGACCCATTGCTCTTCATTAACAGACAAGAGGCATTTAACATTTTGAACTTTAAGTTCAGAAAGATTTATTTTATAAATGTTGTTTTTCCTCTTACCACTAAATAGGATAGAGCCATCCTTTTGACTAATAGCTTTACAACATTTTTGATTAAAGGTAATATCATAACCATTGTCACTTAATTGACTTATGGACAATAAGTTATGCTTTAACCCTTCAACAAGTAAAACATTAGTAATAGAGGGAAGTTTACCATTTCCAATAGTGCCAAATCCAATGATCTTGCCCTTCTGGTTCCCTCCAAACTTCACGTCACCTCCAGATCTAAGTTCCAGGCTTTGGAACATAGACTTTTCTCTTGTCATGTGTCGTGAGCATCCAGAGTTCAGGTACCATGATTGGTGTCCTGACCTTGCTGCTAAGAACATCTGCAACGGGAATTATTTTGTTTTTAGGTACCCAGATCTTCTTGGGTCCTTTGGGGTTAGTTGGTTTGTAGGTTTGTCTAAACTTCTATTTTTCAACATAATGTTTATTCTGACTTGCCTTGGGTTTAAACACATAAGTATTCTTCTCAGAGCTTGTGTGTTTAATGTCATTTAAGTGACCAAATTTAAATTGAGAATACAGAGGTGTCTTCTTGATGAAAAGTTTGTCAACAAGTTTTGGATTGCTTCTAGATGAAGATTCATATCCAATACCTCTTCTGTTGTTTCTACTAACACCATAGATCATGGAAGCCATCTTGCTTCTGTCTATGCTCTTAGTAAGAAATCTCTGAAAGCTAGAGTCATATTTTTCTAAAATGTTTTCACATGACTTAGTCTCAGATTCAGATTCTTGTTGAGTTATTTCAAAGTCATTTTTGATTTTCAGATTAATTTCTTTTTGCTCAACAAGTTCTGTCTTCAAAAGATCAATCTCAGATTCAAGATTGCTTTTCAGCTTCTTGTATTTGAGTTTGATATTGTTATAAAATTTAAGAACTTCTGTTAAAACTTTTATAAGTTCTTCTTTAGTAAGTTTAGCCATTACCTCTTTTGCGTCATCATCAGATTCAGAATCTGATTCATATCCTGAGGTACCTTCCTCTTGATCCTCTGTGCTGGCCATCAGTGCAACATTGGCACATTCTTCTTCTGATTCAGAAGATGATTCAGATTCATCTGAGTCATCCCATGTTGCCATCAGAACCTTCTTCTTTTTGTTAAACTTCTTCTTGGGTTTTTCTTTCTGAAGTTTGGGGCAATCATTCTTGTAGTGCCCAGGTTCTTTGCACTCATAGCACACAACTTCTTTCTTGCCAGATCTTCTGTGTCCAGAAGATTCCTTTCTATTATCAGATCTTCTGAAGTTGTTGAACTTCTTTCGCTTGTGCTTCCAGAGTATGTTGATCCTTCTGGACAGCATAGATAACTTATCTTCTTCTTCTTCAGAAGATTCTTCAGAGCTTTCTTGAATGACCTGTAAAGCTTTAGCAGTTTTGTTAGATTTTAATGCAACAGATTTACCTTTTTCTTTCTTCTGAGGTTCATCTTCCTCAAGCTCAATCTCATGGCTCCTCAGTGAGCTGATGAGTTCTTCTAGAGAGATCTTGTTCAGATCTTTAGCCATCTTTAAGGCAGTCACCATTGGTCTCCATCTGGTAGGCAGACTTCTGATGATTTTCTTTACATGATCTGATGTAGAGTATCCCTTGTCCAGAAATTTCATCCCAGCTGTGAGTATCTGAAATCTGGAGAACATGGCTTCAACAGATTCAGAGTCTTCCATTTTGAAGGCCTCATACTTCTGGATCAGAGCCAGAGCTTTTGTCTCCTTAACTTGAGAATTTTCATCATGAGTCATTTTTAGGGATTCAAACATATCAAAAGCAGTTTCCCTGTTTGTAATTTTTTCATACTCAGTATGTGAAATTGCATTCAATAATATAGTCCTGGCTTTGTGATGATTTCTAAAATCTTTCTTCTGAGCATCTGTCATAGATTTTTTGTCAATCTTCTTGCCATTCCCATCTGTGGGATGGACATATCCATCTATGACTAGATCCCATAGATCAGCATCATATCCTAGGAAAAAACTCTCAATTCTGTCTTTGCAGTAGTCAAATCTCTCCCCATCAAACATAGGGGGTTTGGTGTTGATCCTGTCCCTTTCTTCATATTTATTGTTAATATTGGATATTGAATTATCAGCCATTATAACAAATAAATATATATCAAAGTATTTCTCTCTGGATCTTTACTGACACTGTTAAGTGGTAGCACACACAGAACCGGAGCTCTGATGCCAATTGAAGGTGAGATAATACTTAGAAGGGGGTTGAATAATTATGAAAGATTAAGACTTAAAAAAATAATCACACAATTATTTTTATCCTGGTTCGTTTAAAACAACTACTCCAGTCCACCCTTCCTAGAGTGATTTGCCTTTCTCAACAAGGACTTAATCCACTATTTAATCAAACAGATTACAATAGTAACACCTAAGAACAACTGTTCTTAGTCTTCTCAAGAGCTACTGATTCCAACTTAATCCTCTTAAGGAAAACCTTTACAATCAATGTAAATCAAATACAAGAGTATTAATGCTTTTATAAAGCTTTTATCACAACAGTGATTTTTCTCTTAAGTTTGAGTACAAGAAATTCTAAGAAGAATATGAAAGAATGAGAGCTTTGAATATAATGATTTCTTTTCAGCAAATTGTGTAACTGAAGAATTTGGTGGAGTCTTCCTTTTATAGGCAGCTGATCTAAGGAAGCTGAGCGTTGAAAAGAGAGTCCTAAAAAGGTCTGAGCCTTTTTGTCTTCACATCAAGTGACCTTTCCTAGAAGTAGATAGCACAGAAAAATCCTTTTTGTCTGTGTTATTGTGTCTAGCACAAATGAGGAAAGAGACGTTGATTTACTCCAACGGATATAATCTTTGAATATTTCTTCTTCAGTTTTCAGCAAGTTCTTCAGAATCTGAATGAGTCCGAGTCTTCTAATGATGTTCAGAACTTTGTTGTATCAGAGTCTTCTGCAGCATGTGTGCTTTCAGCGTGTTGATCTTCAGAGCATATTTGAAACAGAACTTCAGTACTTGGCAGCGTTAGTACTTTCAGAAACTTCTGTAGAAACTATGCTTTGAGAAACTCTTCAAACAGTATTCTTCTTTGCTTCAGATGCTTCAGCTTCAGATGCTTCTGCTTCAAAATCTTCTGGAGCTTCTTGCTTCAGATCCTTTTGGAGACTACGCTCAGGATCTTCTGTAAACAGCAATCAGAATCTTCTAATGAGTGCATCTGGCGCTTCAGAGTCAGGATAACTTCTTGTATACAATTCAGATTTTCTTCTAGAGAGTTAATATCATTCAATCTGCAGTAAAACTCTCAAACAAATTTTAGAGTATATAATTCTTAAATATAAAATTTCCTAACAGTTATCATCAAAACAAAGAGTTATTATTAAGAACCAATCTGTGTTCTAACAATAACAACCCAAGGGGCGTGCCTCGAGAGCCATTCATTCGAAGATCCAAGGAATGCTAGATTCCAAGGATCTCCTTCTTTCTTAAGTTGATTAAGAAAATGGTTGATAAAGATTAGGTGTTTTAAGACGAAAGTTTGAATGAACAACAACCTAAGGTGTGCGCCTCAAGAGCCATTCTTTTGAACATCCAAGGAACGTGAGACTCCAAGAATCTTCTTCTTTTGAAGTTTGTTTGAGAAAGCGTTTGATAAATATTGAATCAGATTGGTTGCAAAAAGAGGTTGACAGTGAGGCAAAAGGCACTCGACTTAGAAATTTGAATAAAATGCCACATGATGTTGGATCAAGGGTTTGCGAAAGAGGTAATAATTGATACTAGTGCCTAGGGGTGCTCCTAATAACGAAACCACGATGAAATGTGCAAGTGTGTGCATTAGGTTGATGGTGATGCTTACGAGCAATCGACTTACAAGGGTGTTTGAAAATGGCTCGATGACGAATCGAGAATTAGTTTGAAAATGGTTTAGTCTATGCTAGTCCCTGTCGCACCTTGAAAAATCATATAAATCGAGAAATGCACGGAAATGCGGTTCGACAGAGTCACGACTAAAATTTATTTATCCTGAATAAACGGGAAATGAAAATATCGAGAAAACCTTTTAAAACGAAAGGAACACGACCTTCTCAACCTGATGTTCCGAGTTCGGGAGTCAGTTACGTGAGGGGAAGGTGTTAGCACCCCTCACATCCGTTGTACTCAACGGGAACCCCTTAATTTGAATTGTGATTAGTGTTAGCTAAGCTTAGTTGTTTTCTTCTCAATGCTAACTGCAAAATGATACAATAAAAGGATAGAGATGATAGGGAAATGGGTGGTTATAGGATATGGTGCTCGCCAAGGATTGGGGCCCTTGTACCTATGTATGCTCATTCAGACGAGAATGAGAAATCAGAGCGTCGTAGTTCTACCACGAGAAAGAATGGGGGAAAACAGAAGATGGATAGAAGGTAGCTCACCAAGATCATCGTAATCTTATGCCTACGTATCTTACATTCAGACGACAATGAAGAATCAGAGCAGCCGTAGTTCGTGGTAACAACCATGTAAAGGGACAAGGTTGAATTGGTTTGAAGTTTGGATCGGATGACGATTACTCGAAGCGTAAGAAAGGCTCCTCGGGCCCAAGTAATCGGGAGAAAGAGTCAAAGATTTGGCTCTCTCTCTTTTCCATCTTAAAAGAAATTGTGTTTAAAAGGTGAGGTTGGGATCGGATGGTGATTACTTGAAGCGTAAGAAAGGCTCCTCGGGCCCAAGTAATCGGGAGAACGAGTCAAAGACTTGACTCTCTCTCTCTTTTTCATCTTGAAAATAAGTTGTGTTTAAATGGTGTTTTGGATAATGAGTGGTTGGAAGATGGTTTGAAAGTTTTTGAGTTTGAAATGTTTTAGAGGCGTCAATTTCTCACACACGAGTAAGATAACTCACATCCAAACAACTGAAAGAGAAATCAAAGGCTTTATCCCCTTCATTACACCTTGAAAATGAGTTAGATAGTTGCTAACTGATTAATAGTTGATTGAGAAAATCCGCTTGATGTTGGATCAAGGGTTTGACATATATTCGCGTGCAAAACCGTGGTGGAATGGAAATGGTTTGAGAAATGGCTTGACGACGAGTCGAGGGTTTGGATTGAAAATGGAACCGGCTTGACGACAAATCAAGGGTTAAGTTATGAGAAGCGATACCAGTCCCTAAGGGTGCTCCCAATATCGAAACCACGATGAAGTGTGTGCGATATATTGATGGTGAATGCGAACAAGCACTCGACTTACGAAGGGTGTTTGAAAATGACTCGATGACAAATCAAGAATTAGTTTGAAAACAGTTTAATATACACTAGTCCCTATGGGTGCTTCTATAAGATAAACCAATAATCAAAGAAATACGAACATACATCGGAATGGGGGAGGGGTACATGTAAATTACACGGGATTGCACGAAATAAAAGGTATCATTGTCAGGTAGCCCAAGAGGAAACTCTGTGTGTGCAATGTGTCTTAAACTATGCCTTGAGCAAAAGTCGGGAAAAACTCCAAGCTAGGGTTCCTGAAAAAGTCCAATGATCCAACAGTCCACCAATTTAGGCTTTTAGTGTTTCGATCATTTATTAAGTGTTTTTGAATATGTGTGAATAAGGGATGAATAAAATGGATATACAAGATATAATATTAACAAGAACATTCACAATATTATAAACAAGATATAATGACTGAATTTAAATCAAGGGTATATTTTGACTGAAAATAAAACAGTTATATATTGACAGAAATTAAAGTTAGTGGTTAGTCAATTTGTGAATTGAATCGGGAAGAAATGTAATGCTAAACCATCGTAGATCGACTTACGGTGAAAGTCGAACTATAGGAGGTCGTGTAAATTGATATCTGTGCTAAAAACAAGATAGAGAAATAAAGTCGATGACCATTCTCCAATTTAATCGTGTCGCACGGACGGAAGAAGGGTGGGATCTCGTCTTAATTATAAACTCATGTCGAAAAAACAAGGATGTGAAATAAGATTTTTTTTAAAGAAAAGGGCAGGGGTGCACAAAGAAGCTAAAGGGGCGAGAAAATGGTGGGGCGGAGGGTCATATGGGCTTAAAGACCATCACCTCACGCCCGTTACCCCAAGAAAAGGAAAGGGTACGAATCCGAAAAGAGTGAATGGGCTAAGCCCATCAACAAATCACCATGAATAAAAAAAATATAACAACCAACACAAATAAAAGAAAAAAAAACAAAAGGTTACAAATAAAATCCAGACTTCTTCTTCTTCAAAGCACGCACGTGAAAGAAAACGAGATGAACGAGTCCCAAGGGTCCAGAAAGAAAAAGAAAACCTTCTCCGATTCTGCTTTGATTTCCCCTCTCGCTCGATTCTGTTCAAGTTGGTTGTGATTTTGTGTCGATTTGTCTTCGAGGTTCACGATGTCTCTTCCTCTTTTCTCGACTTAAATGGATTTCGAGGTTTGTATTTGATTCTCTCCTTCTACTCTCTGCTTCTTTTTCTGTTTTATTTGGCTTTGAAGATTTGGAGTAAGGTTTGAATGGGGTAGGGACATGGAAAATTTGTTTAATTGAAGAGGAGAGTTGCATCAGAAGTTGGTTTTCAGCTCTGAGGTGTATTTGAAGGTTGAGGGAGAGAGTTTAGTTGAAGATGGTTTTATGGTTTTTTTTTATTGAAGAAGGTTATGTGTGAATGAATGAAGAAAAAGGGTTGGGTTTATGTTTTGGAAAGGAGGCTATTTTTTTTATTTGGATTTTGGAGAAGAAAAGGCTTGGGGATTTTTTTTCGGTTTCCCGTTTTTCTCCCCCCTCCTTTATGTCAGAAAAAATGCCAGATTTATATAAGGATTCGAAAGGGTATATTGGGAATGAATTTGAGAAAGAAATTGATGAGTTGTGCGTTGCTAGGTTCTCATTTTTCGCGTTTTATGTGTTGCACCTGGTTCGTGGTTTTGTTTTTCACTGTGAAACGGTTTCGCAAATCCCTTTGTGGGGGCGGCTTGTGTAGGATTCTTATGGAAAAATTTTATGTTAAAGAGGCTTGGCTCGTGTGATGCTTACAAAGGCCGTACAGGTGGCACATGAATGACTTGGTGGCCGAAGTACAGTTAGAGGTCTTGCGGATAGGCTTAGCAGGGGAGTGATGCATGATTTACGGTGTGAAATTGTTTCTGTTTTCACTTTATTTTTGTTTTGCAAATCCACTTTTTATGCATTGTGGATGTGGGGTCAGCTCACACTGCTTTGGCTGGGAAAGGTAGCAGCTCATGAGGGATTGTTGCGGGTACGCTAAGGGAAAACGTTTGTAACCTGGTTGGAGTTATGAACGAAAGCTGGTAAAACTAGTGCGTAAAACTTCATTTGTCATGTAGCAGTGGGTTTTTGGAATTGTCCTTGGAAGAAGGAGTTTTAAGTAGGCCTTCATTGCCTTCATTGTATTATTTGTGTAGCATTATAGCATAAAAAAATGAAAAAACTTTGGGTATTGGTGTTCAAATTGACTTACTTTTTAATAAAAGGTGGGCTTGTAATATAAAAAAGTAAAGGGGCTTGACATATCAAGGATGGAAATTATTTTGTGTTTTTTTGTAATATTCATAATGTACGGATAAGTAATAAAACAATGGGCTTGTAGCAAATTTTGTAACTAAGATGGATGCATGGCCGTTTTGTGAAACACAATGGGCCTTCTTTTTTTTTTATAATGGTGAAAGAAAGAAAAAAAAGAGATAAATGGTTTTGATAAAAAAAGAATGGATCAAATATAATGGAAATAGACATAATTAGATAATAAATTTAAAATGTATCTTGATTATGGTTAATTTATATAAAAAAAAAAAAGATAATGGAAAGGGTTATGGAAATTTGGATAAAAATGGTTTTAGAATGGATAATGAAAAATGGATAAAAATTAAAGAGAAATGTTTATGGGATTTGGATATGAATAAGAAGGATAAATAAGTAATGATCGTGAGTAAATCCTGAGAAAATGACTTATGAAGTAATCTAGATCCTTGAAACAATCAACAGAACATGACCTGATAAGAGTTGCTTAGTCTTAAATCCCTGATTTAAACTGCATTGAATCTTAATGATATTCAATCACGAGGAATTGATAACCTAGCATTGTCCGATGACCTGAAATGTCACACAAAACCCTAACTGAAAAATGAACTTGATACTGATGATTATCCACCATGAAACATTGATAACTTGCCAAACCCTGAGAGCTTGATCCATTCACAACTGAGTTGACTTGGCACAAACACCCAGACTGAAACCTCAAACACACACTACTTAAAGAATGTATACCATGGCCTTGATATCCTCAAATGAGAAACATATTTTTGGGGTTTTTGAATAGTTAGTGGGGGGGATGTACAAATGAAAGGTATACACAAGTAGGACAAATTTGGGGTATGACAGTCCCCAGGGGTGCTCCTAGTAAACAAACCACAATTAAAGCAAAACGAATGCGTACATCAGAATGAGAGCGGGTACATGTAAGTTACTTGGGATTTCACGAGATAAAATGGTTCGTTGTAAGGTAGCCCAAGAGGAAGTCGTGTGTGTGCAAAGTGTCATAAACTAAGCCACGAGTGAGAGTCGGACAAAATCTCCACGCTAGGGTTTCTGCACAAAGTCCAAGTTTCGTTGCTCGGAAAAGTAACCACAATCCACCAACTTAGGCTTTTAGGGTTTCGATCATTTTAATGTGTTTTTGAATAATGTGAACAAGATATGAACAAGATGAATATGATATGAACAATATAAATAGATAAATAATATAAGAAAGATAATGTTGACAAGATATAATCAACAATAGTATATGAGCAAAAATATAATCAATAGTATATGAACAATGATATAACCGAGGATATTTTGACAAGGAAGTAAAACAAGAGTATATTGAGCGAAAATTAAAGTTAGTGGTTAATTGTTATTGTATGCATCGGGTCGACTTTAGCGTTAAACCATTGTAGCACGATCTATGACGAAGATCATACTATATGAGGTCATGCAAGAATGATATTTGTACTAAAACACGATAGAGAAATGATATTGCGAATCATTCTCTAAGGAAATCGTGCCACATGAAAAGAAAAGTGAACGATCTTGTCTTAATCACAAACTTTTGTCGATTAATCGAAGGTAACCTATCACGACCCCAAAGTAGAGAAAACGATCTCAATGATCATTTACTACATATTTGAAATAATGAAGATAAACAACCTCGATAATCAACATTCGCGATTCTAAAGACTTCATCGATCGAAAGGATAAAAGAAAGTCAACATGAAATTAGATAAATAAGATGAACAACTTAAAAATAAATAAACAAAATATTAAAGTAATATACTAAGGACTATTATTACAAATTTAAGAAGAATAGAAATAAAACAAAGTTAAGACAATTTTTTAAAGAAAAAACACAAGAAAATAAACAAGAAAAATAAAAAGGGAAGGGTGAGAATTTGAAAGGGAGTAGTGACGTGAAAAGGGGAATCATATGGGCTTAAAGCCCATCATCCCCATATCAAAAATCAACACGGTTTTAAAAAAACAAGCAAAAGGGTGGTATGAAAAACAGAATTGCAATGGGCTTTACAACCATGACACGGTTTCAAAAAGCCCTTGAAATGTATCAGATTATTAAAAAAAAGAAGGGCACGGCTTGCCACTTTTCAAAAATAGATTTTATGGTGAAAATAAAATGTAAAATGAGAAAAAAAAAAGTCATAATATGATAAAAGCACACTACACCCCTTCCAAAATCAGAGCATAAAATAAAAAAGAACCATCAACAGAAAACCACAGGGCCAAGCATGGGCGGTTTTAAGGCCCGGCCAAGCTGGGCATGTGCCCGGTCTCGGCCCCAAAATTTTGTCTTCTTTTATAAAAGAATTTGAAAATTGTGGCGGTTAGTATGTGCTGTTATGGCGGTTAAAACCGCCGCAATTAACGAAAATGCAGAAAAATAATACTTTTGAATAAAATTTCTCATGTCATAATATATATTAAATTAAAATGCGGTTTTTTTGTCGTTGATAATGGCAGTTTTTACCGCTGTAATTTAAACATTTTTCACAAATAAAACATAATTTTTTTCTTCCTTTTTTATGAAATTAAACATACATTATATTATTTTTTTATATGATAATATTTAGATTCAACTACATTACAAAAAGTGCAAAACTAAAATAAAGTTGCTATTTATGACCCAATTAACCAAAGACAAAAAATGAATACTTGAAAAAATAAAATTTAACATAAAAGTAGTAGCTACTAAAATTATAAAAAAAAAACATGTATAGTGTTTTAAAAAAGAAGAAGAAAAGAATAAATTTTATCCTCAAATAATATAAAAAATATATTAGGTTCAATTCTTCAATTTATGTTCACTCTAAATTATATGGTTTAATTGATGTTAACTAGGAATTTCTATTTTAAATTTAGTTTATAGTTACAGTAGTTAGTAAATAAAATTATGTTGTTAACTTATTGCTAATTTCAAGAATTATTATGAATCACATGAAATGATATTCCATGTTAGTATCAGCCTCAAATTGGATATAGCTATGTTAGTTTTAAAATTCTGGCGAAATCAATTAAAATAAGAATATTTTATTTTGATTAATAACTATTTTTATATACAATATGAATTTATTGTCTTTAAATTTTTGCCCAGGCTTCAAAAATTTTCTGGCTCCGCCACTGCGGCCAAGGACGTATAAAAGGAAGAAGCCGTCTCCAATCTGCGCTCACAGTCGCTCTATGCTTCGACCCTTCCGCTTGCTTTGAAAGGTTGGTATCAGTTGCTCAGATTTATGGTTTTGAATCGCTCTACTCAGTTTAGTGTAATTTTGTTTGTTGCGATTTCTCTCCTTCTTCTCCAATTTCTGGTTCGATTGAGCTTTGAATGGATTCTACTTTGGTGATTAAAATGGGTTTTGTTGTTGTTGATTGAGGTTGAAGAATGGGTTAATTTGAAGGTTTGAAAGTTTTAGGATTGAAGAGATTTGAGAGAAAAGGGTCGAAGAAATAGTGACTGAGGATGAATTCACGCAGAGTATTATTGGTTCAGAAGAACTTCCCCTTAAAGGTGAATCTTTGGTCCTTATATATAGAAAGAGAAGAGGGTGAAATGGAAAAGAATTGAGAAGAATTTCTTGATTTGATGATGAGGTTGTCGTTTTGCGGGATTGTTTTGGTGTGTGAAGATTTGTTGCGTTGTGTGTAATGGTTGATGTGTGAATTTGCAGCTTGAAGGGTGGGGTCGGGGTTTATGATGTGTAAAGGCTACGGGTGGGTTCTGCAATTGTATGGAAATGGATTATTTTGTTCATATCCTGTCTTGGTTGTCGCTTGTGGATTTATCGTGGCATGTGGTGCTCGCTATATCGGTTGAAGGTATTGGCTCGAAAGGAAGTGCACAAAGCTTGGCTGGTTTTTTGAGGCTTGAGGTGTGAAATTTTGGTGCAAATGGAATTGTGCAGGTAATATGATGGCTTCATGGTGTGGCTAGCTTTATGAGGTTGGCTTGGCTCACATGTTGGTTTTTCAATTTCGGTTATGTAGTACAGCGGTTATACGAATTGTTTATGGTGCATTGTAAAAAAGGTTCATGATGTGCATATGGATAGTGTGTGTGAATTTATGAATCATGCTGATGTAGCTATGATATGCTGCATTTGTGACAAAAATGATTTTCGGCTATTGGTATCTTGTAGTGATGGACCGTGATTTTCATGAGCTTGTCATATATATATATATATATATATATATATATATATATATATATATATATATATATATATATATATATATATATATATATATATATATATATATATATATATATATATATATATATATATATATATATATATATATATATATATATATATATATATATATATATTGGCAATTTGAAATGTAATGGGCTTTGGTAATTGGTTTTTTATTTTTATTTTTTTTTAATCATTTTTGTGTAAATCTCATGTGATGAATATTGTCTTCGGCTTTTTGAACTCTTGAATGGACCTCAAATATTATTGACACACCTTCCATATTCCTTTTGATCAATTCTCGAACTTCAAATCTTCACTTTAAAATTGAACAAAAGCTTGATACCAAAAGTGAATCAATCTTGTATTTTTGAAAGAATTATGAGAAACCACAAATATTCTCATTGAACTTTCTCGGACAATAACTTGGATCTGATGAATCTGTCTTGAAATTAAAAACCCCAATGCACTGCACAAGCCCAAATTGCCCTTGATTTGATCCTTGAGAGGTGAAACAGAACATGGACTCGTCTAAAATTTGAAATTAATCAGAACCTTGAAAATAAATCCACCATTGAATCCGATCTTGAACTTGAATTGTTGAACCAAATATTCACCATGAACCCAATGATTACGAAACTGCCTTGAAATTAGAGGGACATGAATTAACATGTGAAAGACATTATCCAAAACCCAGACAACAAATCTATTGATCTTTGATAATATTTAATCATGAAGCACCTGCTTTTGTATAACTTGAGAACTTTATCCGTACACAAATGATTTGAATTGGCATAGAAACCCTAATTAAAGCCCCAAACATACACGCCTGAATTAATGCACCCTGGCCTTGATCTTAAAACAAATTATTTCCTGACTGAGAAATTAAATCAAAACCTTGAACTTCAATACATATTGCATTTATCTCTAGCCTGATGAACCTCAATTGAAACTTGACTCGATTCAATTTAACCTCATGATAGAGACAACATATTTTTTTTGATTTTCTGAATAACGATTAGTGGATGGAGGTAAAAATGAAGGTTATTCACAAATAGGACTAATTTGGGTAATGACACTTAATAAAGAGAGTAGTATCAACCTTCCCCTTGAGAATCCTTGACTGAGTAAAAATTTGCTAGGTCGCTCATACCAAGTCCTAGGAGCTTGCTTGAGGTCATACAAAACATGTTTAAGTTTATAAACATAATTAGGATACTCATGACTTTCAAAATCGGAAGGTTGAGATACATAAACCTCTTCATCAATATATTCGTTTAAGAAAGCACTCTTTACATCCATTTGATACAGTTTGAAATCTTTTGTACAAGCATACGCTAGAAAAAGTTGTATAGCCTCGAGGCGGGCAACCAGAGCATAAGTCTCCTCATAGTTTATGCCCTCCTCTTGGTTATAGCCTTGAGCCACTAGTCAGGCCTTATTTCGAGTTATTACTTCGTTTTCATTTAGTTTGTTCCTAAACACCCATTTGGTACCAATTACTCAATCACCTCGCTGAGGGGGGCGAGGTCCCATACCTCATTTCTTTTGAATTTATTCAATTCCTCTTGCATTGCCAAAAACAAATTTTCATCGAGTAATGCCTCTTTGGAGTTTTTGGACTCAATTTGAGAGACGAAAGCAAAGTGATAACATAAGTTACTTATCTTAGACCGTGTAGTTACTCCTTTTGAGATATCTCCAAGAATATTTTTGATCGGATGATCCTTATAAGATTTCCATGCTGGAGGAAAGTCATCGTTGCTAATTGGATAATCCTCCTCAATTTTTTCAAAGTTATGATCTTGCTCCTCCTTAACTTTCTTTGATTCGGGTTGATCAATTCCTTCTTCAGAGTCTTTGAGTATGCCTTTTGAAGAAACACTTGCACCGTGAAATAAAATACCTTTTCCGACACTTTTCGGACAAGATTCAACAAAAGTAACATGCACGGATTCTTCCACAATAAGTAATCTTTTATTGTATACTCTATATGCTTTGCTCGATTGAGAGTATCCGAGAAAGATACCTTCATCAGCCTTTGAGTCAAACTTTCCAATATTTTCTTTTCCATTATTTAAAACAAAGCACTTCCACCCAAAAACATGAAGATGTGATACATTTGGCTTCCTACCTTTTAAAAGTTCATAAGGAGTTTTGTTGAGAATAGTGCGTATGAGTACCATATTCAACATATAACATGTCGTACTAATAGCATCAGCCCAAAAATATTTAGGAAGCCCACTTTCATTAATCATAGTTCTTCCTAGCTCTTCTAAAATGTGATTTTTACTTTCCACAACCCATTTTGTTGAGGAGTTCTAGTAGCGGAAAATTATGATCAATTTCATGTTTATCACAAAATTTCACAAAGAGGTTGTTTCCAAATTCACCTCCGTGATTGCTTTGGATAGTAACGATACTAGAATTTAGTTTATTTTGAGAAACCTTGGCAAAATTTTCAAAAGCTAAAAAAGTTTCACTTTTACTAGCTAAGAAAATAGTCCAACAAAATCTAGAGTAGTCGTTTACAATAACAAAACCATAGTAATTTCCACACAAGATTTTGATTCTTGATGGTCCAAAAAGGTCCATATGGAGAAGTTCAAGAGGCCATGTTATAGAAACAATGTTTTTAGATTTGAATGAAATCCTCTTTTGCTTCCCCATTTGGCAAGCGTCACATAAGTGATCTTTTGAAAATTTGATCTTGGGTAGGCCGAAAACTAGATCTTTTGAAACTACTTTATTTAGAATATCAAAGTTGACATGTGCTAAGCACCTATGCCATAGCCATAAGTCTTCACTCATGGAGACAAGACATTTAGTGCTAGTAAAGGATACTTCATTTAAGTGACGCATATAGACATTTTTTACCCTCAAGCCCTTAAACACACCATCTTTCTTATCATTGTGTTCAGTTATGCAACAATCTTTTAAAAAAGAAACTTTATATCCTTTTTGTTGTACCCCAAATTTTGACCCTCATATCTTCATCATCATTCTAGGAGCATCATCATTTATTTATCTAACCATAACCTATTTCAAGTTTGTCTTTGTCAAGATACAGGTGAATTAGGGTTCCATACAATCAAGAATCAGGGTTTCAATGGTTTGATCAGTCAATGTCTTGGATTAGTTCTCCATGAAACAACTCTTTATGTCATCAAGAATACTATATTGGATCAAGTATGAATCCAATTTGAGGTTGTCACCCAAGGGAAAAAAGCAGTGCAGTCCAGGACCCCCGATTAGGGTTTCTGATCAGGAAAAGTCAATTGTGATTTGAATTTTGATTTAAATGATATTCCAATAATGGAATCATGCTCAACGAAGAATATATGACTTATTGAATTCCACCCAAGAAATTTTAAGACCTCAGGGAACCCAGAACACCAACAGTCGATTTAGGATTTTTCGATCGATCGGTTATTTTGACTGAAAAGTCAACTCATTGACCAAAAGGGTTTTAACCCCAAAGTTGAAATCAAATATGTTCCTAATGTCATATTACATCTAGTAATGAAGTTTTGTGACCATTGGATCAAGGATCAAAGAGTAATCGAAAAAGTTGGGAAATAGGGTTTTGAAAGGGACAAGACCATAACTTTTTAACCACACATCCAATTAAGGTGGTTCAAAGCTTGTTGGAAAGGTCTTGACAAGTCCTACAAAAGTGTCACCGTGGTCCATTTGCAAAAAATGAATGGATTTAGAGTTATGATCAAAATCATCACAAGAGGAGAAAAACACTTGGTAAAATTCCAAGTTTTTAGCACTTTTAAGTCATGTTTTCAGCCAACTTCAAGGGTGTTTTCGACCTAGTTCTACTTGGAATTCGAAAATTCCCAGAACATGAAAGTTGTAGAGAATCATGAGGGCTTTCCAAAAAGTACAAGAAATCCTCCATATCATTTGTGAGCTAGGAGTTTCGAAGGAAGAAAGTTGGGTCCTCACACTTGAAATAGACAATGTCAAAACTCAGCACAAACTTACTTCCCAACTATTCATTTGATTTCTAACCATGGATTAACATCTGATGTAATGTTTAAGAGTGTGTAATGAACAAGATCAGAATAATCTCCAAGAAAATCTAAAGATTTGTCCAAAGATCATTATTTAATGGAAATAAAGTACAAAAGTACAATAGGAGAGAGGTTGCTTTTGGCTGCAGCATGGAGGACCTGCTTTGGATACCTCTATAGTCACGTCATCACAGCTCAAAGATAGCTGGTTTGTGAGGCTAATGACCATTGAAAGCAAGCACAATCTGCAAAAAGCATCACATTTGAATTTTATCAAGATCTTCCCTCCAAAATGGCAACTTGCAAGCCAAATGCCAAGTCTGCCCTCATCCTTGCCTTGCCTATAAATAGAGGTTTCCTATATTCTAAACACACACCAAATCACACTTTAAATCCCAAGAGAAACAAAGCTCTCATCTTGCATTGATCTTACTTGAAAGTGAAGTAAAGTTTACAAAACCCTCAAAAAGCTGTCTTGCTCAAACTCTACACCAGCATCCTTTCCAACCATCTAAACACTCTAAAAATCATCCACACAATCCCTATATCATATTTGGAAGGTGTTACAATCATTAACTTAGTCAAAAATACCATAACACAAAAATTCAACCTCTCACACCATAGATGTTGACTTTTCTGCATAAATTGATGAAACACATTGCCTAGACCAGTTCTAAACTTCTTGACACTTTAAACACCTCATATATATGTTATACCAATTGTCCAAGTCATTAAAAAATAGCTAGAACACCATTTGTTAGAACTGTCATCAAAGATCACTCATTACTTCAAGAAGAAGTAACTTCAAACTTGCAAAGAGTCAAGGGGATGTTTTGAAGCTTGCATCAAAGGGTGGATAGTTTGCTCAAGGTATTCTCAGCTGGTCAGCTTGCTCACATTGGAGGTCTACAAGAGGTAGGTGATCTCTAGCTTTGACTTTTCTTATACATATGCATTAGTTAGAAATGTTGGAATCTTTAGATCACATGCTGAACTTGGTTTATGCTTGCTTGGATGAGTTGTAACTCTCATGTTGAAATATACATTGATTTGATGTTTGGCATTGTCATGTTGAACTTGCAACTATTTCTGTTTGACTGGTTTTGTGTTAGAGTCTTGATTATAAGTTTTAACTCATGAACAGATTTCTACATAATGTGTTTGATCACTGCTACTTGTAATGATTTAGAACTGTTAATCATTTTAGGCATACTATTAGTGCTTGGTTTCTGGTTAGAACAAGTTGATTGAAGTTTGAAAACTCTGTATGTGTGTGTGTTGCTTTTGGTGAAAGCACTGTTGTAGGAACTCATTGTATATGCTGTTGAGATAAATGTCTGATGTACATTAACTTGCTGTCAAGGTCTGTTTTGAGGTTTGCTAACCTTTTGTGCTATCAAAACTTCAGTTGAATTTTTAAAAATCTATGAGTGTTTGAGTTTATGCTATACTGGAGTTTAAAGTTAATGTACATATGGTGATGTTGTGAATCATGTTTGATCACTTGAAGTAGATACATCATAAACTGTTTTTGGAAGACACAATTTTCAACTCATGTGCATTTGTTGCAATTCATGTTTCATATGCTAATTTAATCTGAGTTTGGATCTTCTTGTTATCTAAAATCCATTAATAACCTATTTAGGGCATGTGCAGACCTTTGTTTAGCTTTAAATATGTCTGTTTTGAACCACAACTTTGAAAATGCATTTAAAACCCTTGGCCTACATTTATCTTTGGATTTTAATTTATGAGCATCATTTGTGAAAAATAGTAGCACCATTGAAATCCTCATTGAATTTCAAGTGAGTTAGAGTCAAATTTTGTTAAATTTGACGAAGATTTGCCCAAGTTTGAGGTTAATCCGTTTTCACTTGCCTTGCTTGTTCTTGCCTTAGATTTTTGACCATTTATTAGACCTTTGAGGTTTATATGTTATTGGGGTGTCTTGATACACTGGATGTATCGCCACCTCAATTGTTATGCTTGCGTATTCATGTGCTTTCTACCCTTGTTATCCTGAGTTCGATCCCTGCGGGACGACTCTTTTGCATTTTATTTTGATTTTTATCATGTTTTGTATCTCAATTATTTCTTCCATAATCTATCACCTGCGCGCATTGGCTTGGTTGGTAAGGGTTTTAACCTATAAATTACTAGTCACGGGTTCAATCCTTGGTGGGTGCATCCCCTTCTTTTTTAAACACTATTTTTTATGTTTTTCTTCAAAACTTCAAAGTTTCATAACTTTGTCATTTTTCATCATTTTTGAGTGACTCTTTTTTCAACTTATTCTTAATCTTGCCTACTTTTATGTAATGATCAAAGAATTCAAGCATTTCCATCCTAGAAACACTTTATGTCATTTGAAAGTCTCACACTCTTTAGGGTTTTTACCCTACTTTCTTTCAATCTTTTTCAAATCTCTTTTGATTCAATCTTGAAAAATTGGTTTGCACTTGATGTGTACATGTTTGTTAACTCTTTTGTGTGTTTGAGTTGTGCTTTAACCAAAACCTTTTGGCACTCAAAACCTTGCCTGTGATGCATCTAATTGATTACCATTATGAACTGTTTTGAGAACCATGCTACCTCTAGATGTTGTAACCTCTTGAGTACACTTTTCATGTGTTCCCTCACCTATCTAGAAGTCTTGTTAGAACTCTAATATGATAGGATTTGTTTCATTTTTGGTTGTTACCATAAACTTGTATGTGTTTCCCCTTGAAACCATGAAACTTTGAACTTGAACTGTTGTAACACTTCTTGTATGCTTACTTGTATTTAATTGTCACCAATGTATGATTGTTGGTCTCATGTTGTTACATTTGACATCCCTTGATCCTTATGTATGCATGCCTCAAGTTGTTACTTGCTTGCATTAAAACTTGTTTGAATTACATATTGTGGTTGTCTTTATGGTTGTTACCTCATTTCCCTTTATCTTTGTTAAGATATTTCAAGTGGTTTTTACCTCTTATGATTGGTCTTGTGAGAACCTCTACCATGTTCCCCCTAGATATTGTAATATCTTTTTGCATTATTGGTTGTTAATCATTTGGTTTAATTGTAATCTTTGTTTGATACGGTCACATACTTGCATTTTCTTGGTTGTTACCATGCTCTATATGTTCATCATGTTTGAATGAATGCTTATGTGTAGGTTTGTTAAGTTATTCCCCAAGTAATGGAACTTGTTAGTTCTCATCCAGTTGCCTCATCTCTTCCCATTCCAAAGGAAATTCTCTCTATTGACCCTTGGGTCATAGATAGCTCATAACCCCTTCTTTGACTTTGTTAAGTCACTTTGAACCCTAGCTTAGTTAAGATAGAACCCATATCCATTAGACTTTGCTTTAAGTCTAGAAGACCTACCCCTTGTTAGGAGTATCCTTCCATTAGAACTTTAAGATAGAGTTTGTTAACTCTATGTAAGAATCATTGTTATGATTACTTACTCCTCTCTTGGCTTTTATAAAATTCAATATCCTTTGCGTGTTCAATATAGATCTATAGAGTTTGGTTAAACTCTACACAGCTTGATGAATGATATGTGACACTGGAAGATAGATACAACTGGAAATGAATGGTTGGGCAAACAGATGGTATGCAATGGATCATGAAAAGATGCAAATGATATGCAATGCGATGCAAGACAAGATGTAAAACACAGATAATAGGATCATAGTTTCAAGATCATAGCATAAGGTCTGGGTAAAGAACCAACCACATGGTGTGTACTAAGGGTAAAGAACCTACACTACGAGTTCTAATTAGGTTCCTAGAATCATCGATAAATTTTTTAGATATTATCAACTTGCACGACTACTCATGTAAGTCAACAATATTCTCAAGATAAACTCATTTGAGCATAGTATCACATATCAACTATTCAGGACTACTCCCTCACAGTCATCGCACTATATCCTAAAAAGGCCAAGTGGGGTAAGTGGGTAACTAAAGGTCCTCAGTTTCACGGGCTCCCAGGTCGGAAAAAGTAATGAACGTACGACTACTCGTACGTCATCAGTATTCCCAAAGGGGCCTCAATGAGCATGGTTACATCATATGTCTGTCATGTTAGGACTACTCCCAAGAGTTAACTATTGATCATAACACAATCATATCATAAGTGCACTCAATTCCGAGTTAGGACTTATCTCACCACTCAAAGGTTATAACCCTGCACGCAGAAAAAACCCAAGCACATACAAATATATGTACAAATGTACAAGTATAAAAGTATAATAGCAAACAAAAATAGCAACACAAATATAACAAGTTAGGGTCAACCCACTTGAAATTCTGGCAAGCACGCGATGGATGTTATGACATCCACTGTAACACAAACTATTGGAATAATTAAAAAGTTGTAAAGAGAAAGCAGTAAATCACACCAATAATTATTCATCCAATTCAGTGTCAACAACACTTACATCTGGGGGCTACCAAGCCAGGGAGGAATTTCACTATCAGTAGAATTAATTCAGAGTCAAACACTTAGCTTGCACTCTTCACTTAAAACCTACCCAATGACACTTCTGCCTAGAGACACTCTAGATCTGAGTATACCCACTCACCCCCCCCCCCTCAATCACCTCAGTGATATCCAAATACAATTACAGGAAATATATGAAGTTACACTTCAAACACACCTTAATCCTGCTTCACAGCTTTGATCAAGGGACACACACTCTTGCTTAACAACTTTGAGTGACACAACATCCTAGAACTTACCTAACCAATGCAGCAGACAGTTGCTTGGTAAACAAGTATTCCTAAGACTTAATTCACACATGAAGAACACACTTTATTCACTCACAATACTCACGTGAAGAACAACCTTCTTCACTCACAAGGACTCTTAACATGCACTCTCTAATCTTCTGTCAAGAGCTTCCCTTCTAGGATTGCTCCTTCTGTTATTTATAGCAGTAGTCAGTCCTTGGGCCTGGGTGCATAAATTAGGTTTAACATACCAAACCCTATTCTTCAATCATCTGCACGTTTTTCCATTTAATTCAGGAACATTTTGATTCGCTTTAGGGCTTCAAAAATGTTTCCTGATTTCCAGCTTGAGCTTCTAATAAGTTTCCTGATTTCTAGCTACAATAAAACAAATTTGCTCGCTGGATGTCATACGATCAGAGTCATGACATTCTTTATGACATTCAACTTAACTAACATTTAGCTAAGTTAACTTACCCTGCACAATCCACATTATGTATATACTACCATCAGTTATGACATACATACATACTCTAATGTTTTTCCATAAAATGCAGCCAATCAAGAGCATTTACAAACTCCCCCTTTGGCAAAATTTTGGCTAAAACACTATGTTATTATACTAGAGATTACACACAGCAGAAGACTTATCATATGTCCTATCTTGCAGGATAGTCACTAGCTACTCAACAGTTATAACTCACCCTGTTAGCCATCTGTTAGTCACCACTACAAATGTTATACTTTGCTAAGTAACACACTGGGTTACTCCCCTTCAACAGATGCATCTCAACAGCTGAACATTTAACCTGCACACCCTGTAGTCACACACAAAACATCCAACCTGTTCTGCATGTCATGACTTTCAGAATAACATCCTAAAGTACACTATTTCCACAGCATAACACTCTCACCTGTTAGCCTAGACTACATATGTCTCACCCTTTCTGTGGATTATCCTGTGCTACTCCCCCTGAGAAGAAGCACTACACTCACAATCTGCTAACATAACGCAGATACACACACAACTCCTAAATAGCATTTGGGAGCTCACATAGCTAACATACATTCATACCCAAACTAGGAATACTAACAACATCAGCAACAACATATACTTGCTATAGCAGCACAAGCAACATGTCTTCAACAAGCAAGTCTTCATCCTGTTTTTCAACCTGTCCTTCAACCTACAGTTATCTAACAATACTCTCTCCCCCTTTTTAGCCACAAATTAAGATCCAACTAATAAGCTAGCATAGATCAGAATGTTGTAACATTCCAATTATTAGGGGCAAATTATACAAACTGCTCGTACAGAGCATCACAAATTCAGGTTGTCAAACAATTCCTACAGAAGCCTAATCAAAACAAAACAAAAAACAGCAGCACTTCTTCCTGTAATAACATAGCAATCAGTAGTCTGAGCTACACTGTATGTTAAGACATCAATCTTCTTTTTCAGCTGAGTTGGACCTGTCCTCCTCAGTCTCTTCAGTGCTTTCTTCTCTATCATCAGTGCCTTCCTCTGAGTTGTCAGCAGCTTCTTCCGAGCCAGCTTCTTGACCATCATCTTCCCTTGTACCATCATCATCAGTGAGTTCAGCATCCTCATCTTGCTCAAGAGATTTTAGCAGTTTTTCAAGAGTTTGCTTCCTTGCATCCAGTTCCTTGCATGTTTCTTTAATTGTTGCCATCACTTCAGCTTTTCTGGTTTTGGGACCCCTTTTGAATGTCTCAGTGGGTGTCATGGCAATGTCTCGAACATGATTTCCTTGAAACAGCTTGTGATGGAATGCTAAGGGAGTTTCTCTTTTGCTTGCTACATCACTATTCTTGAGGATATTTGGATATTGTGCTAATATAATTCCACAAATGAGCGAAGGAAATGCAATGGGTCCTTTTACACTATAGCTACCAGCATGCTTCATAGTCTGATCAAAGATGTAAGTGCCATAATCCATTTTGGTCTTGGTCCCAACAGCATAGATAACTCTCCCCAGGATAGTGGCCACTGACGATTTGTGATTAGTTGGCACCCAGTTTGCCGCACCAATCTTGTACAACACAACATATTTCACACTTAGTTTGCTGACATCAAGCTTTCCTTTTGATGGCCACTTTCTGACTTGATTTCCAGTAATTACTTAGCACATTTTGTTGTCAGAGATGGTTAACTCAGGATGAGCTTCATTTGATCTTCCAAGGAAGTTGTTGATGGTAGTAGGAGTGAAGATGACACCATTTCCTCTAACATAGACTTTCCCAAACTCAGTAGATTTTCTATCAGCACATTCATTTAATAAATTTACTATGAATTCTTTGACCATAATTTCATAGCATTTGGAGAATTCAGTCACAGTTTTCATCAAGCCAGCTTCACAGATGAGGGTCATGATCTCCTTGTTGTCAAGAGCATTTTGTGCAAGCTCTCTCTCCAGGGCCAACCTCTTTTGATATACATATTTCCATCTGATAACACCTGATGGATAGTGAAAAGAGATGTTGTTGATGGACACTTTAGGTACATTTGTAGCTAATTTGCTGGTAGAAGGATTCTTCTTAGATTGGATGTCAGTGACATCAACAGCAACATCAGAATCTGTCTCTGGTTTTGAACTAGATTCAACCTTTCTCTTTTTGGTGGTTACTTTGCTCCAACCTTTGGAGGGCCCAACCTGAGCCCTCTTTGTTCCAGCCTTCTTTGTGGAGATGTTTTGCTCAGCAGTCTTCTCAACAGCCCTTTCGTGGAGATGTCTTGCTCACCAGTCTTCTCAACAGCCTTTTTCTTGAGGGAACTTTGGTCAGCCACCTTTTTCCCTTTCCTTGTCATCAGCCTTTTGGCTATGCCCGGATTGAGCTTTGCTATAAGGTCATCGTCAGAATATTCATCTAGGTCTACCGACTCAGTATTTTTGGTGCCTTGAATATCATCACCCATTTTCTCAGCACCTTTACCCTTGTTTTTCCCTTCTGGTGTAGGGTCTTTCAATGTTTTGACATTGTGAGAAACATTAGCTTGATCATTCAGGTTAAGATCAGAACTCTCATTGTTAGACGCAGTGGGAATATTGAGTACATTAGCTACCATATTCGCAATGGTAAGGTGGGTTCGTCTACCTTTTTCTTTATTGATGTCATCATGAGGAATAGAGGTAGTAGAGGGAGGGGCCTGACCTGAGACAAGGTCTTTGGGACTTCTTGCATGTAGCTTTTTAGGTTCCTTCACCAATAATCCTTCTGGTGTCATCATTCGTAGTGGAGCTATTTCAAGCACTTCATTAGGGTTTGAATCAGCATCATCGTTATCGGTCATTCTTTTGGATGAGTTTGGTTTAGAATGTTGTGACATTTTTAGGGACGTTGATTGAGAGAAAAGGAGTTTTCTGTGCTTGTTGGAAACGGTATGGAAGCTGAATAGTTTGTGATGGCACCAAGAGTAGAGGGGTTGTATCGTATATGTGGTAATGGGGTACGATTTCCCAATAGGAGGGAACTTACCTTTTTGATTTAAATGATTTGATTTCAAAATATAATTCCCTATTACTTTTAATTGCTACAACCCATCATTACCGGAGGACCTCAATTTCAGTAGAGAATTTTTAAATTGAGGCTCCTTGACACTTCTTGAACCCATGTCAGCACTATTTAGGACATAATCACCAGGTTTTGCACAAGCCTCTTGCCATTTACACAAGTTACCCCTGAGCATGTCTCCCTTGAACTCATCAGAACTCGTTTGGATGGTACTCTTGATGTCACAGAACAAGGTCATGACATCTTGAGTGACATTGCTTTCTTTATGCAGGGCAGCTTCCATGGACTCCATCAGGTTCCAATATAACCTATCTAGATTTCTACAGTGTCTACCTTTTGAAAGAACTTTTTGTGATTGCCCTTCATCCTGATATGCATCACATCCCTTTCTTTTATCTGGAATTCCCTTCATAACTCCCTTGGCTCGGATCTTCTTTAACCTTTGTATGCCTTTCTTTTGCCACAGGACCTGCTTTTCTTCCATGATTAAGACAGAGTCATTTAGCCTATTCTTAGATTCCCATAAATAACAATGATTCTGAGCTCTAATGCCCCTCATGACTTCCTCATACTTTTCATTTGTAACCACACATGTCTCCTTAGTGAATTTGACACTAAATCCTTGGTCACAGAGCTGGCTGATACTGATGAGATTCACAGTCAGTCCCTTAACCAACAAGACATTTTCCAGTTCTGGAGTACCAGTACCCTCTAGCTTTCCAGCACCCTTGATCTCTCCTCTTGCTCCATCACCAAAAGTTACATGACTTGAGGTACAAGGTTTAATGTTCATTAGTAGATCATTTGTTCCAGTCATATGTCGAGAACAACCACTGTCAAAATACCAGTCTTCTTTGGTAGGCATCCTAAGGGAATTATGAGCTACCAGGGCAGACACTTTGGTAATCCATTGTTTCTCCTTGACAGGGACATTCCTTTTTGGTCTAGCCGGATGTTGTTTCTTGATATGAGCACCCTGTTTGACTTTGCCTTGATGAGGATGCCTGGGAAATCCATGTAGCCAATAACAGACGGCTTGTATATGACCTAACCTTCCACAACAGTAACATCTTTTCCTTTGAAAGTTCCTCTGGTTCTGGTGTGTACTTCTGTGACCTTGATGTTGTGACATTGGTCGTGACATCAGGTTGTCCTCTGAAATTTTGGCTTTGACTTCTTGAGCCCCAAGCTAGGCTTTTGTTCACCAACAAATCCTAGTCCAGACTTGTTTCCTGGCTTCTGACCACTCTGTAGAACTTTTTCTAGAGTATCAGTTCCAGGGTTGAGCATTCTTATGGATTTTGACATCTAATCCATTTTTGATTCCAACAAGCTGATCTCCTTGTTGAGAGAGTCTATAGTTTCCAGATGCTCCTTTTTCTCATCCTCTTGTTAGAACACAGATTGGTTCTTAATAATTACTCTTTGTTTTGATGATAACTGTTAGGAAATTTATATTTAAGAATTATATACTCTAAAATTTGTTTGAGAGTTTTACTGCAGATTGAAATTATATTAACTCTCTAGAAGCAAATCTGCCTTGAATACAAGAAGTTATTTTGACTCTGAAGCGCCAGATGCACCTTACAGAAGAATCTGTTTGCTCCTCACAGAAGATCCTGAGCGTAGTCTCCAGAAGGATCTGAAGCAAGAAGCTCCAGAACATTCTGAGTCAGAAGCATCTGAAGATAATCAGAAGCATCTGAAGCTGAAGCATCAGAAGTATAGAAGAATATTGATTGAAGAGTTTCTCAAAGCATTAGTCTACAGAAGTTTCTGAAAGTACCTACGCTGCCAAGTACTGAAGTTCTGTGTCAAAATGCTCTGATGCTCAACACGCTAGAAGCACACACGCTGTAGAAGACTCTGATACAGCATAGTTCTGAATCTCATTAGAAGACTCTGATCCATTCAGACTCTGAAGAACTTGCTGAAACTGAAGAAGTATTTTCAAGAATATATCCGTTGGAACTATTCAACGTCTCTTTCCTTATTTGTGCTAGACACACTTACACAGACAAAAAGGATTTTTCTGTGCCATGTATTTCAAGGAAAGGTCAGTTGATGTGAAGACAAAAAGGCTCAGACCTTTTGGGACTCTCTTTTCAACGTTCAGCTTGCATGATTCAGCTGCCTATAAAAGGAGATCTTCACTTCATTCTTCAGTGCTACACACTTGCTGAAAAGAAATCATAATATTCTATAAGCTCTCACTCTTATTCTTCATAGAATCTCATTGTACTTAAACTTAAGAGAAAAATCACGGTTGTGATTAAAGCTTTATAGAAGCATTAAAAACTCTTGTATTTAATTTACATTGATTGTAAAGGATATTCCTTAAGAGGATTCAGTTAGAATCAGTAGCTCTTGAGAAGACTAAGAACTGTTGTTCTTAGGTGATACTATTGTAATCAGTTTGATTTAATAGTGGATTAAGTCCTTGTTGAGAAAGGCAAATCACTCTGGAAGGGTGGACTGGAGTAGTTGTTAAACGAACCAAAATAAAAATAATTGTGTGATTATTTTCAAGTCTTAATTTTCCATACTTATTCAACCCCCCCCCCCCCCCCTTCTAAGTATTATCTCACCTTCAGTTGGTATCAGAGCTCCGGTTCTGAGTGTGCTATCACTTAACAGTGTCAGTAAAGATCCAGAGAGATATACTTTGATAAATATATTTATTTGTTATCATGGCTGATAATTCAATGTCAAATATTAACAATAAATATGAAGAGAGGGATAGGATCAGCACCAAACCTCCAATGTTTGATGGAGAAAAATTTGACTATTGGAAAGATAGAATAGAAAGTTTTTTCCTTGGGTATGATGCTGATCTTTGGGATTTGGTCATTGATGGATATGAACATCCTACTGGTGAGGATGGCAAAAAGATTGATAGAAAATCAATGACTGAAGTGCAGAAAAGAGATTTCAAGAATCACCACAAAGCCAGAACTATATTGCTTAATGCAATCTCTCATACTGAGTATGAGAAGATTACTAACAGAGATACTGCTCATGACATGTTTGAGTCACTCAAAATGACTCATGAGGGAAACTCTCAGGTTAAAGAGACCAAGGCTCTGGCGCTCATACAGAAGTATGAGGCATTTAAAATGGAAGAGTCTGAAAATGTAGAAACTATGTTTTCTAGATTTCAGATTCTTACAGCTGGTCTGAAAGTTCTGGACAAGGGCTACTCAACGTCAGATCATGTCAAGAAGATCATCAGAAGTCTTCCCACCAGATGGAGACCAATGGTGACTGCATTGAAGATGGCAAAAGATATGAACAAGATTTCTTTAGAAGAACTTATCAGTTCTTTGAGAAGCCATGAAATTGAGCTGGAGGAAGATGAACCCCAGAAGAAAGATAAAGGTAAATCCATAGCTTTAAAATCTAACAAAACTGCTAAAGCTTTGCAGGTCATTCAAGAAAGCTCTGAAGAATCTTCTTTTGAAGAAGAAGATGAGCTATCCATGTTGTCCAGAAGGATTAACAAACTCTGGAAGCACAAGGGAAAGAAGTTTAACAACTTCAGAAGATCTGACAACAGAAAGGAATCTTCTAGTCACAGAAGATCTGCCAAGAAAGAAGTGGTGTGCTATGAGTGCAAAGAACCTGGGCACTACAAGAATGACTGCCCCAAACTTCTGAAAGAAAAACCTAAGAAGAAATTCAACAAAAAGAAGAAGGTTTTGATGGCAACATGGGATGACTCAGATGAGTGTGAGTCATCTTCTGAATCAGAAGAAGAATGTGCAAACGTTGCACTGATGGCCAGGACAGAGGATCAAGAGGAAGGTACCTCAGGATATGAATCAGAATCTGAATCTGATGATGATGCAGAAGAGGTAATGGCTAAACTTACCAAAGAAGAACTCATTAAAGTTTTAACAGAAGTTCTTAAAAGTTATAACAACATCAAACTCAAATACAAGAAGCTGAAAAGCAATCTTGAATCTGAGATTGATCTTCTGAAAACAGAACTTGTTGAGCAGAAAGAAATAAATTTAAAAATCAAAAATGACTTTGATAGAACTCAACAAGAATCTGAATCTGAGACTAAGTCATGTGAAAATATTTTAGAAAAATATGACTCTAGTTTTCAGAGATTTCTCACTAAGAGCATAGACAGAAGCAAGATGGCTTCCATGATCTATGGTGTTAGTGGAAACAACAGAAGAGGCATTGGATATGAGTCTTCATCTGAAAGCAATCCAAAACCTGTTGACAAACTTTTCATCAGGAAGACACCTCTGTATTCTCAATTCAAATTTGGTCACTTGAATGACATTAAACACACAAGCTCTGAGAAGAGTACTTATGTGTTTAAACCAAAGGCAAGTCAGAATAAACATTATGTTGCAAAACAGAAGTTTAGACAAACCTACAAACCAACTAACCCCAAAGGACCCAAGAAGATCTGGGTACCTAAAAACAAAATAATTCCTGTTGCAGATGTTCTTAGCAGCAAGGTCAGGACACCAATCATGGTACCTGGACTCTGGATGCTCACGACACATGACAGGAGAAAGGTCTATGTTCCAAAGCCTGGAACTTAGATCTGGAGGGGACGTGAAATTTGGAGGGAACCAAAAGGGCAAGATCATTGGCTCTGGAACAATAGGTAATGGCAACCTACCCTCTATTTCTAATGTTCTGTTAGTTGAAGGATTGAAACATAATCTATTGTCCATAAGTCAATTAAGTGACAATGGTTATGATATAATCTTTAATCAAAAATGTTGCAAAGCTGTATGTCAAAAGGATGGTTCTATCCTATTCAGTCGAAAGAGGAAACACAACATTTATAAAATTAACCTTTCAGAACTTAAAGTTCAAAATGTAAAATGCCTCTTATCTGTGAATGATGAGCAATGGGTCTGGCATAGAAGATTGGGGCATATTAATATGAGACGTATATCTCAGATTAATAAACTCAATCTGGTCAGAGGACTTCCTAAGTTGAAGTTCAACTCAGATGCTCTGTGTGAAGCATGTCAAAGAGGTAAATTTTCAAAATCACATTTTAAATCAAAAAATGTTGTTTCTACCTCCAGACCATTGGAATTACTTCACATTGATCTGTTTGGACCAGTGAAAACTGCATCCATCAGAGGCAAGAAGTATGGGTTAGTCATTGTAGATGACTACAACAGATGGACATGGGTAAAGTTTCTAAAACACAAGGATGAGTCTCATTCTGTGTTCTTTGACTTCTGCAATCAAGTCCAGACTGAAAAAGATTCCAAAATTATTAAAGTCATAAGTGATCATGGTGGAGAATTTGAAAATAAACATTTTGAAAAATATTTTTCTGAAAAAGGCATTGCACATGATTTCTCCTGCCCTAGAACTCCACAACAAAATGGAGTTGTAGAGAGGAAAAATAGAACATTGCAAGAAATGGCCAGAACCATGATCAATGAGACAAATCTGGCAAAACATTTCTGGGCAGAAGCAATTAACACAGCTTGTTATATTCAGAACAGAGTGTCTGTAAGACCTCTTCTGGAAAAGACTCCCTATGAATTGTGGAGAAACAGAAAGCCTAACATTGCTTATTTTCATCCTTTTGGATGTATTTGTTTTATGCTTAATACTAAAGATAATCTGAACAAGTTTGATTCCAAAGCACAGAAGTGTTTCATGTTTGGTTATTCTGAACGCTCTAAAGGCTACATAGTATTCAATACTGAAACACAGATTGTGGAAGAATCTATTCATGTTAGATTTGATGATAAGCTTGGCTCTGAAAAGCCAAAGCAGTTTGAAAGTTCTGCAGATAGAGAAGTGATTCTCACAGACTCTGAAGGCTCAGAGGCAGAAAAGGCAAAAATCAAAGAATCTGAAGCAACCCCAGATGCTACACCTTTGACCTCCCAACTAAACAACTTGCATATTTCTGAAAGACCAACTGTCAGAGGATCTTCTTCCAGAATCAAAGCTTCTCATCCAGAAGATGTGATAATTGGAAAGAAAGATGATCCAATAAGGACAAGATCATTTCTCAGAACTTCTGAATCTTCTTTATTTGGCTTAGTGTCAATGATAGAACCAACATCTGTAGATGAGGCTCTGGAAGATAATGAATGGATTATAGCTATGCAAGAAGAGCTGAATCAATTCACCAGAAATGAAGTTTGGGATCTGGTTCCTAGACCTAAAGGATTCAATGTTATTGGAACAAAATGGGTCTTCAGGAATAAGCTGAATGAAAAGGGAGAAGTAGAAAGGAATAAGGCAAGGCTGGTTGCTCAAGGATACAGTCAGCAAGAAGGTATTGATTACACTGAGACATATGCTCCAGTGGCAAGGTTAGAATCTATACGCCTTCTTATATCTTTTGTTGCACAGAATAACATCACTCTGTATCAGATGGATGTTAAAAGTGCCTTTCTTAATGGCATTATAGAAGAAGAAGTTTATGTCCACCAACCTCCTGGTTTTGAAAATGAAAAATTTCCAGATCATGTTTTCAAATTAAAGAAATCTCTATATGGATTAAAACAAGCTCCCAGAGCTTGGTATGAGAGATTGAGTAATTTTCTTCTGGAGAAGAATTTTATCAGAGGCAAAGTGGATACAACTCTATTCTGTAAAACCATAAAGAAAGATCTTCTAATTTGCCAAATTTATGTAGATGATATTATTTTTGGATCAACAAATATTATGCTTGGAAAGGAGTTTGCTACTTGTATGCAGGCAGAATTTGAAATGAGCATGATGGGAGAACTCAGATTCTTTTTAGGAATCCAAATTAATCAAACTCCAGAGTGCACCTACATACATCAGACAAAGTATGTTAAAGAACTTCTGAAGAAATTCAACATGTCTGACAGCAAGGTGGCAAAGACTCCAATGCATCCTACTAGCTCTCTTGGCAAAGAAGAGGTAAGTAAGAAAGTAGACCAGAAGCTCTACAGAGGTATGATTGGTTCTCTTCTCTATCTTACTGCTTCTAGACCTGACATATTATTCAGTGTTTGTCTGTGTGCTAGATTCCAATCAGATCCTAGAGAATCACACTTGACAGCTGTCAAGAGGATTCTAAGGTATCAGAAAGGTACTTCTAATATGGGTTTGTGTTACAGAAAATCTGATGATTTCAAATTAATTGGATTCTGTGATGCTGACTATGCTGGAGACAGAGTGGAAAGAAAAAGTACTTCTGGAAGTTGTCAATTTCTAGGAAGAAATCTAATCTCTTGGTACAGCAAGAAGCAACCCACAATTGCACTTTCAACCACAGAGGCTGAATACATTGCTGCTGCTGGATGTAGCACGCAGATGCTCTGGATGAAAAGTCAACTAGAAGATTATCAAATTTTTGAGAGTAACATTTCTATCTTTTGTGATAATACTTCTGCTATATGTTTGTCCAAGAATCCCATTTTACATTCTAAGGCAAAACATATAGAAATTAAGCATCATTTCATCAGAGACTATGTTCAGAAGGGAATCATAAATTTAGCCTTTGTTGATACAGATCATCAATGGGCAGATATTTTTACAAAACCCCTTGTTGAAGATAGATTCAATTTTATTCTGAAAAATATTGGTATGGATGTTTGTCCAGAATGATATTTACCAGAAGCAAATTGTTGCAGATGCAAAATGCTTAATTCATCTGAAGTATTTCTTCTGTTCATTTATTTTATTCTGATTATTATTTCTGATGTGAAACTCTGAACTAACCATCTTTAGAAGATCTGAACGTTGGCTAACGTTTCATTTCTTGAGAGAATTTAGAACAGCATGCAAGCAAACACGTGTCCCACAAAATCTGATGAGGTGGCGTGTGCACAACTGAAAAGACGTTTGAGGTGAAATTTGAATAGTAAATATCTTGGTTTTCCCCCCAAAATTGTCAGAAGCATTTATTATTTGAAATGATTTTATTCTCTTCATTTAATGCTGCTCAAACGTGCGTTCTTTCTGTCTTTTGGTGTGCCTATGTGATTAGTATAAATACTTGTTGTGTATTCACTTTCACACTTTTCACTCTCAGAATTTACATGCGTTTTCATCTATTGTTCTCTCTGCATAAAAACTCAAAACCTAAGTGTTCTAAAAAGCATTCTTCAATGGCGTCTTCTTCATCAACGACTGCACAGTTTCAATCTACAATGGCTGCTGTGACTTCAGATAACCTAGGTGCTGCTCCATATATTCCTCCCAAGAGAACTCTTCTCACACCTGTTGATAAATTAGAAGTGTTGTGTGAATCCATGGTTGAATTTGACTCTTTGGCTGACAATGGGTTTGATTTTCGCTCCATTGTTAGAGCTCAAGGTTGGGTGAAATACTTTGATAGATTGTTTGGACCAGTTTACCCTCTACTTGTTAAGGAATTCTGGATTCATGCATCTGTGTATCCCAAGTTTATCTTATCATCTGTGCTGGGAAAGGAGATTATCATCACAGAGGATCTGATTAGAAGACTGATTGGTTATGAAGAAACAGATGGTATTTCACACTTGCCAGCTGGGCGTGTGGATATGGATGAAGTTTATGAGGAAGTTATGACTGCTGGACAAGCCTCTAACAGATTCAAAGATCTGAAGCCTGATTACAAGATCTGGGCCAAGATCTTCATGGGATGCATACATCACAGAAAGTCAACAAATTCCCCAGATTATGTCAACAATGAACAGATCTATTTTATGTACTGCCTTAGTCAGAGCAACAAGGTAGATCTTCCTTACATTTTGTTCATGCATCTGTGGAATCACATCAATGCATCCAGGGAATCTGTAAAAGAAAAAGGCCAGAAGATCAGGACTTGGATACCTTTTGGAAGATTGCTCTCAGATCTTCTCACTGAAAATGGTTTAGTGGCTGCTCTGTATGATGCTGGTGTTACAGAGGAACTAGAGTTCATTATGGGAAAGCCTCTGAACGCTAAAAGCCTTCTGAGACTCAAGATTGTAGATGAACTTACTACTGCTCCAAAGAGGTTAAATATGTATGATTTGAATAAGAGGGTTCCAGTATCTGACTTTCCTCTATTCTTTGCTGAAGAACCTAGACACATTGTTCTGATGTATATAGAGGAATGCAAAAAGGAAGGAGTGCCTGTTCCAGCCAATGTGTTTCAACTTGTCAAGCAACCACTGCCAGATGTAGGAGAAGAAGAAGAAAAAGAAGTTCCACTTCAGAGGAAAAGATCTCAGCCTGTAGCAGAATCTGAACCTGTCCAGAAGAAGGCTAAGATTGCTGAGAAACCCAAGGATCTTTTAAAGAGAAAGGATTCTGGAGAAGCTGTCTTTGCATCTGCTAAGAGGATTAAACTCAAAGGTACAAAGACTTCTGCTATTTCTAAAACTGTTGTTATTAATGATTCATCTATTAAGTCTGTTCCCAAACCACCTGTCACTCAAACAACATCTGTTGCTGCCCCTAGTTTTGTCTCACCTCAAAAACAAACCACTGCCTCTGTATCAAAACCACCTCAACCCAAAATACACATCAAACACTTCACTCCACGTCCATCACCAACAGTTCCACAACCAACAGTTCCACAACCAACAGAACCACAACAAACAGAACCACAACCATCAGAACTACAACAAACTTCTGATAAACAAAATTCTGCTTAACCACAAACAGAAAATCAACCAAAAACTTCTGATCATCCAGAAAAACAAATCACAGAAGATCAACCAGAAAAAGACTCTGTCATACTACCATCACAAATTCCATCTTCTGAACCTGTAGCACCTGTTACTTCTGAACCCACTAAAGTAACTTCTGCTCCTGCTTCATCAGAACAACCATCACAACAATCTGATACCCCTTCAGAACCTACTCATATCCCTGAGACAGAAATTCTTGACATCACTCCATTAAAAACAGTGTTTCAAGTTTCTTCTACCTCTTGTACACCTACTACATCCTCCAACTCATCAGAATCAGAAATTCATCCTGATTTTCTAATTAATCCATCTGACAAATACCCTGTGCATGAATCTGAACCTGAATCAACCTTACCTACTAAAACTACCATTCCAGACCCTATGCCTCCACCTGCACCTTCATCTGAGATGATTGTTCCTACTTCCAATCCATCATCATCTGGAATATCTTGTGCCCAAGTGTCTTCTCTTTATCATAATTTATCTTATGGTTTCAAACTGAAAGATTTTTATGATATAGTTGAGCCTTCTGAACCTTTGATACCTCTCAAACCAAAACTCAGACAGGCCCTTCCATCTGTAATCATTTCATATATTCTATCTATGAACAATGAAGGATCCTTAGCCACCATATCTGCTACATCTGGTAAAGCTGTTGTTTCAGCTCTGCATCCTGTATCTGATAACACAGTTGCATCTGATAAACCATCACACTCTGCTTTCGTACCATACTCCAATGCATCCTTTGATGTTGTTTACCCACGCACAAGACCTCAACCAACTCTGCTTAATGCTTTAAACAGATCCTTACCTCAAAAACCAGAAATTCCATTCATTCCTTATGTTCCCCCTCCTCAGATTTCCATCTCAAAATCACTGATACCACCAACTCCCAAACCTAAACAGATGACTCTGGAAACCTTGCTTAAACCACCACCCAGACTTAATATTGATCATTTATTTCAAACGTTTTTGCAAGAAATACAGATGTCTTTAGGTACTGTTCAAACGAGATGCTTTGAAACTATGGATGCAAATGAGACTGACATCATCTGGAAAGGGTTTATCAAGAGATTCAACACTGTAGCTTCTAATCTGAAGAACATCTGTTCTGATGATGCAAAGCTCAGAGCTGAAAAAACTCAATTCTGGATTATAAACAAGACTGAACCTCTGCTTTGTTTGGATGTTCCTCCTCCTCCTCCACCAGAACCAACTGCCAATGCATTGACTATGAATCTGGTAGAAACCTCTTCAGGATCTCCAGAACATATGGCAATTGACTCTGTTCAGGCTGCAGAACCTCCATTTCCTTCATCAGAGACAAAGACAGAAAATCCAGATTTTGGAGACAAGATTGCTGCTCTGGAAGCTGGTCAATCTGAAATAAGATCTTGGATGGTGAAGCAAGACAAGAAATCTGAGGACATGTCAGAGTGGATGTCTAAACAAGATGAGAAGAATGAGACAATGACTAAGTGGATGTCAAAGCAAGAGCAATCACAATCTGAGATCACAGACCTATTGAAGATGCTTTTGTCAAAACACTTTTAGATTTTTTTCTCATATTTGTGCATCTGTTGTTTTGCATCTAAATTTTTATTGTTATATCTTCTGATATTTTCCAATGTACTTTTGCTCTGTTATGATTAAATGAATCAGCTTGTTATTCTCCATTGAATTATCTGCTCTTGTTCCTTTTATTTGTCTTTATTAAAAGTTTTTACTTTTTGCTTATGACAAAAAAGGGGGAGAAAATAAAGATCTGAACTATTTAATATAATTTCACTAGAATGAATCTTCAGACATATCTACTCTTTCTAATATCTAAATTGACTATTTCAGAACATTTGATAAGAACACTCTATAAAAGAATCTCTGAGTTTCTCAGATCATTTATCTTTTATCAAACTCTGAATCTCATATCTGCAAGATAGTTTGATCCTTAATTATTACAAAACAAACAAGATCTGACTCTGAAGATTACTCAAGATAAAAAGGGAAGTTTCTATTCCTTTTTCATATTCAACTCAGGGGGAGATTCATCATCTCAGGGGGAGTTATAATCCTTTATGTTCAATTAAATAAAATTTCTGATACTTTTTGTCATCATCAAAAAGGGGGAGATTGTTAGAACACAGATTGGTTCTTAATAATTACTCTTTGTTTTGATGATAACTGTTAGGAAATTTATATTTAAGAATTATATACTCTAAAATTTGTTTGAGAGTTTTACTGCAGATTGAAATTATATTAACTCTCTAGAAGCAAATCTGCCTTGAATACAAGAAGTTATTCTGACTCTGAAGCGCAAGATGCACCTTACAGAAGAATCTGTTTGCTCCTCACAGAAGATCCTGAGCGTAGTCTCCAGAAGGATCTGAAGCAAGAAGCTCCAGAACATTCTGAGTCAGAAGCATCTGAAGATAATCAGAAGCATCTGAAGCTGAAGCATCAGAAGTATAGAAGAATATTGATTGAAGAGTTTCTCAAAGCATTAGTCTACAGAAGTTTCTGAAAGTACCTACGCTGCCAAGTACTGAAGTTCTGTGTCAAAATGCTCTGATGCTCAACACGCTAGAAGCACACACGCTGCAGAAGACTCTGATACAGCATAGTTCTGAATCTCATTAGAAGACTCTGATCCATTCAGACTCTGAAGAACTTGCTGAAACTGAAGAAGTATTTTCAAGAATATATCTGTTGGAACTATTCAACGTCTCTTTCCTTATTTGTGCTAGACACACTTACACAGACAAAAAGGATTTTTCTGTGCCATCTATTTCAAGGAAAGGTCAGTTGATGTGAAGACAAAAAGGCTCAGACCTTTTGGGACTCTCTTTTCAACGTTCAGCTTGCATGATTCAGCTGCCTATAAAAGGAGATCTTCACTTCATTCTTCAGTGCTACACACTTGCTGAAAAGAAATCATAATATTCTATAAGCTCTCACTCTTATTCTTCATAGAATCTCATTGTACTTAAACTTAAGAGAAAAATCACTGTTGTGATTAAAGCTTTATAGAAGCATTAAAAACTCTTGTATTTAATTTACATTGATTGTAAAGGATATTCCTTAAGAGGATTCAGTTAGAATCAGTAGCTCTTGAGAAGACTAAGAACTGTTGTTCTTAGGTGATACTATTGTAATCAGTTTGATTTAATAGTGGATTAAGTCCTTGTTGAGAAAGGCAAATCACTCTGGAAGGGTGGACTGGAGTAGTTGTTAAACGAACCAGGATAAAAATAATTGTGTGATTATTTTCAAGTCTTAATTTTCCATACTTATTCAACCCCCCCCCCCCTTCTAAGTATTATCTCACCTTCACCTCCAACTCTTTAATGATTGTCTTTTGCTTTACCCCTAGTTTGCATACCTCGGCACTTCTCATGCACAGCTGTTTATATGAGGCATCCAGTTCATCAAAGGTTACCTCTTCTTCACTGAACTCATCATCAGACATGCACACACTGGCCAGAACATTGACATGTTTGGCAGATTCTTCTCCTAATTCACTTTCAGAGTCCTCATCAGTCCAGGTGATAGTTAGGCATTTTCCCTTCTTTTTGAGGTATGTAGGACATTCCTTTCTGACGTGTCGATATCCCTCACACTCATGGCATTGAGCTCCTCTGATTTGGCTGACTTTGTCTTCATATTTCCCTCTATCAGAAGGCATGCTCTTTTTATCAGGTTTAGATTTAACATCTATCCTTTTGACCAGTTTGTTAAACTGTCTTCCAAGCAAAGCTTATGCTTTTGACAGATTCTCCTCCTTTTCATCATTTTCTTCTTCCGAGTCATCAGCAGAGTTTGAGACAAGATTTATCCTTTTGCTCTTTTTCACCACAGCCCGATCACACATTCCCATCTCAAAGGTTTGGAGAGAACCTATGAGTTCATCAACTTTCATGTTGTTGATGTCTTGTGCCTCTTCAATGGCAGTGACCTTCATGGCAAATCTTTTTGGCAAAGATCTGAGAATTTTCCTCACTAGCTTTTCCTCAGCCATCTTCTCTCCCAAGGCACCTGATGTATTGGCTATTTCAAGGATATTCATGTAGAATTCATGTATTGTCTCCTCCTCCTTCATTCTTAGGTTCTCAAACTTGGTGGTCAACATTTGCAGTCTTGAACCAGTCTGAAAATGTTCTTGTCAACGCCATTAAATAAGGAATTCAAAGCTTTAGAGTTACCAAGAGCCAAAGCCTCTTGCTCTTTGTTCCATTCCTCTTCAGGAATTAGCACAGATGCTCCATCCTTATCAGTCTTCATTGGATGTTCCCATCCCAAATTTGCAGCTCTCCAGGCCTTGGTGTCTAAGGATTTTAGGAATGCAATCATCCTAGGCTTCCAATAATCATAATTTGAACCATCCAGAATTGGTGGTCTATTTGTAAACCTTATGTCTCTATCCATAGTACCAGAATTTTTCTTCCCTAGATCTCACCCAGATTTAAAGAGGCAGGGTACCTGCTCTGATGCCACTTGAAATTCTGGAAAGCACGCGATGGATGTTATTATGGATGTTATGACATCCACTATAACACAAACTATTGGAATAATTAAAAGGCTATAAAGAGAAAGCAGTAAATCACACCAGTAATTGTTCATCCAGTTCAGTGTCAACAACACTTATATCTGGGGGCTACCAAGCCAGAGAGGAATTTCAATATCAGTAGAATTAATTCAGAGTCAAAAACTTAGCTTGCACTCTTCACTTAAAACCTACACAATGACACTTATGCCTAGAGACACTCTAGACCTGAGTATACCCACTCACTCCCCTTCAATCACCTCAGTGATATCCAAATACAATTACAGCAAATATATGAAGTTACACTTCAAACACACCTTGATCCTAGTTCACAGCTTTGATCAAGGGACACACACTCTTGCTTAACAGCTTTGAGTGACACAACAGCCTAGAACCTACCTAACTAATGCAGCAGACAATTGCTTGGTAAACAAGTACTCCTAAGACTCAATTCACACGTGAAGAACACACTTTCTTCACTCACAATACTCACGTGAAGAACAACCTTCTTCACTCACAAGGACTCTTAACATGCACTCTCTAATCTTCTGTCAAGAGCTGCCCTTCTAGGATTGCTCCTTCTGTTATTTATAGCAGCAGTCAGTCCTTGGGCCTGGATGCATAAATTAGGTTTAACATACCAAACTCTATTCTTCAATCATCTGCACGTTTTGCCATTTAATTCAGGAACATTTTGATTCGCTTTAGGGCTTCAAAAATGTTTCTTGATTTCCAACATGAGCTTCTAATAAGTTTCCTGATTTCTAGCTACTAGAAAACAAATCTGCTTGCTGGATGTCATACGATCAGAGTCATGACATTCTGTATGACGTTCAACTTAACTAACATTTAGCTAAGTTAACTTACCCTGCACAGTCCACATTATGTATGTACTACCATCAGTTATGACATACATACATACTCTAATATTTTGCCATAAAATGCAGCCAATCAAGAGCATTTACACCACTGAACAATCTCCCCAGTGAAGTCGCCATTTCTGTCACGGTGAGAATTAGATATCAAGCTATTGAATTAACTTGAATCACAAATCATAAATAGGGGAATCTGTCACACCCTAAGTTTTTACTCTAAGATTTCACATCTTTTTGCATCATCTGTTGTTTATCATGTCTTGCATTTTTCATAATACCCAATTTATTCAGCTGGAATAAACTTATTGGAATTACAACCGAATCGGTCAAACTAAAAGTCAATTGTGCGTAAAATCAGTGGACAGAAAATTTTAAAATTGAGCCTACAAACGTTAGTGATATTAATCTACGTTTCACGTAGTTTAATCTGGCATGCTCATTTAAATTTTTCGACCACTTTTCGGTCATATTTTTTGGACAGTTTAAGTCGTTTTAGCGAGTAAAGCTTATTTTAAAATTTGACAAAATGTTGTATTTTTCTGAATCGTATATTTTATGCGGATCATTTTGGTGTATTCATTTTATTTTTCTGAAATACGATTGCTCTAACATCCTACTAAGAATACGTAGGTGTCATACCCTAATTTTTGACTCTAAGATCTCACCTCTTTTTGCATCATTTGTATAGTTTATCACACATTTCATCTTGCATAATACGCAATTTATCAGCTGAAATAAACCTTTTGGAATTACAGCCAAGTCGGTCAAACTAAAAGTCAACTGTGCATAAAATCAGTGGACAGAAAATTTTAAAATTGAGCCTACAAACGTCTGTGATATTAATCTAGGTTTCGCCTAGTTTAACCTGACGTGCTCATTTAAATTTTTTGATCACTTTTCAGTCACATTTTTTGACAATTTAAGTCGTTTTAGCGGGTAAAATTTATTTCAAAATTTGACAAAACGCCGTATTTTTCCGAATCGTATATTTTACGCTGATTATTTTGGTGTATTCATTTTTTTGAACTACGATTGCTCTGACTTCGTATTAAGGATACGTAGACACAGGATTGCGAGATCCTAGCGAGCTACCGTTTTATTTTTCTACCTTTTTGTTTTCCACCTTTTCTTTTACTTTGCCCATCCTTACCTTAGCAAACAATTTTAGCAAAACACAAATATTTCAAGAGGTTCCTGTAGAGTACTACAGATGCTTAGGGTGCTAGTACCTTCCCTTAGTAGAATCAACCCTCGTACCTTTGATCTCTCTTTTTCTTAGATTTAGGCCTTGCTTTTTGCTTTGCATTTTACTTAGGGTTTTTGTTTGATTTTTTCTCCATTTCTGGATAAAATAAAAGTTCGGTGGTGATATTTTATGATTTGTGATTCAAGTTAATTCAATAGCTTGATATTCGATTCTCACTGGGACAATGTCTGTTATTATGATAAAGGTTCTTGTTTTCGGAATGAAGAATCGGTCCTTCGAGAGAGAGAATTTTGAGCATCTTATATCATTATGCTCTATGTATGGTTTTTAGGTGTATTGGCTGTGTGAGTGGAAATTAGGACGTCACACATGAGTTGTGGTGATGCCTTGAGGTTTTGATGCGTGGTCTGCAATATTTTGTTATGTTATTTTTGTTTCTATATGACTGTTGAAGAATGATTTATGGGCCTTGTTTCGTATTTGGTTGTACATATAGCTTGGCATTTGCTTCTCATGATTGGATATTTCACTACAATAATGATGGTGTATGTAGGCTTGGAAACGTTGGTGGTATGTTATGTACATAAATCACGGCTAAAATTGTTTTTGTTGTGTGTAGTGTTAAGCTAGGTTACTTGCAAGATGGCTAGCTTTGACAACTTGGGAAATGGTTCATGGCATGTTGCAATCTGAAGGTGGTCCGTGTAGAAACATGTTGTTTTATTTTTATTTTTTTGCTAACTTTTGTCATAGTTGTGCTAATTGGCTTTGTATAAAAAAAGATAATGGCTTTGATGAACATTTATAGGCTTGATTTGAAATGTAGTGTAGTAACTAGTGTGTTCTTATTTTTGGTAACTTTCTTTATCCTTATAAATGGGCTTTTCAAAATGGGCTTGAATGATTGCCTTGAATCCGGACTTAATTAAAGATATTGATGAATAATGATAACCAAAACCACCGATTAAATCTAAGCTTCACATAATATGCCTTGAGAACATAAACCAAATTGAATCTTGATTTGAAATACATTACGCTTGAATTGGATCTTGAAATGAAATCTTGATGTGAATTTGAACTTGACTAAATCAAGCAACTCAGTCAACTACAACGTCAAGCCTTACAACAATCATCTTTCCTTGAAACTAATTTCTAGCAATTTGAAATCTTTATTAAAATCAAACCAAGGATGTATTGGAATCCTAAATAATATTGCATCATGATTCCATCTTGAATTGGTGTTAAATCAAATAGCAAATTGGAATTCTTCTTTGACATCTAATCAAGAGTTGCAAATGATCGAGTATACTGCCCAAATGCCCCGACTTTTGATGTTCCTCCACCATGAAGCATTGATAACTAGATGCAGTCTGATAACTGGGTCCATACACATATTGAATTGGCACAAACCCTAATTAAAACTTTAGACACAACCACCTGAGTCAAACACTCCCTGGCTTTGATCTTGAAACAAATATTATCTGGCCAAGATTAGATCAGAATCAAATGAACCTCAGCCCACACTGCTCTGATAGCCTCAAATAAATTTTGCAATAACTTGAGTTAAGAAATAAGAAGAATGGAAGCAGATACAACATATTTTGAATTTTTGGAATGTGGTTAGTTGATGGATATACATATGAAGGTTATACACAGGTAGGATAAATTTGGGGTATGACAAGGTGTTACATTGCTTGTTGTATTCTTCTTCTCGTCTTGATCTCCATTGAAATCTAAATCAGTATAGCCATACACTTTTGCAATTGTATAGATCTACCTTTTCTTTGGCATCAGCACACCATGATCAATCATACATTTGAGTATCTTAACACTCTCTTGGCTATTTTTAGATAACATTCTTGAGGCTTCTCCATGAACCTGCTCAACAATCCACCACTTTGATAAATGTTTGGCCTGGTGTTACAAAGATACCTCAAGGATCCAATGATTTGGTTATACAATGTTACACTTACAAACTCATCATTTGTTTCCTTTATCAACTTTTCTCCAGTCTTCAATGGTGTGACATATGAATTACAGTTACTCATCTTGAACCTCTTCAAGATGTCTAGGGCATACTTCGTTTGGTGCTGAAACACTCATTCACTCATTCACTTGTGTCTTTAAATTCCATCCCTAAGAAATATGACAAATTTCCTAGATCGAACATTTCAAACTCCTTAATTAGCTTTGACTTAAAACCTTTAATTTATGCCTCATCTGCACATGTAATCAGTAGGTCGTCCATATACAAGCATATGATGACTAGACTAAGCCTTTTTGCACTGTTGATGTACACTTCATGTTCTGAGGTAAATTTTAAGAAACCTACTTTGATTAGGAAGGTATCTATTCTTTTGTTCCAATCTCTTAGGGATTGCTTCAAACCATATAGAGCCTTCCTCAATATGTATAACTTCGACTATTTCCCTTTGATTTTGAATCTTGGTGGTTGACTGACATAGACTTCTTCTTTCTGAGGTCCATTCAAAAATTATGATTTTACATCTAGTGGATGTATCTTCCATCATTTGTATGTTGCAGTCAATACAACAATTATAATGGCTTCCAACCTTGCCACTGCTTCATAAACTTCGTCGAAATCAATTCCAAGTTTTTCTAGAAAACCTTTTATCAATAATCTCTCTTTGTGCTTAGCAATCTCATCATTTGGCCTTAGCTTCAAATTGTAGACCCAATTCACATAAATTGGCTTCTTTATTGCTTTTCCAAAATTTTGCCAGGTCTTATTCTTCTCGATTGCCTTGACTTCTTCTTGCATGGCTGCTAACTAATTCGAATCATTCATGACCTGATCCAAATTGATTGGCTTTGATTCAGCCATCATCATTACTTCTTTTATTAAGTCACCATCTACATCAACTGCTTAATATAGAAATCTCTCATATCCAGCTAGCCTTGTTGACTCATTTCTTTCTTTAGTTGATCTCCTAACATTTTGCTCAGGTGTTTATTTGTTTTGATTTGTTGTAACTTTAGTTTATCGGTCTTCATCAAGCACAGTTGTAACCGTTTTTTTCTCTTGTCGAACTGGCATTACTACAAAACACACATTCGGTAACATTATATTACCACGGTCAATTCATCCACCATTGTAATATATGAAACTGGATGCGCCTTATTTTTTAAAAGTCATTTTACCACGATTGATAGACACAACTGTGGTGATAGAGTGAGTGGTACATGGTTTGAATCCTGGCATCTACATTTATTCCATTTTTTCCTATTATAAAAAGCATGTATCACTTAAATTCATAAATAAATAAATAAAATTAAAGATTATTTAATCATGAATTTAATATGCAGCTGTTGTAATATTACCTATACAACATTTTCTCTTCCCTAAACAGAGAAACGCTCTTCCCAACTATAATGATGATTGAAAATTTTCTTTAGTTTTCAAGACGGTCACAATGTCATTCAAGAATATCAACCATTGGAAGTAATCATTTCAAGCATTAAATCATCAAATATTTCATCTTCAACCTCTTTTATAAAGGCGTACTATTTCATATAATGAATTTTCACTTCTTCAAAACTACTCTTCTTAACTTCATATAGTAACATGAGTTCTCCATCTGAGAATGCTAACAGAAATATCTCAACCGAAGTCACCACACTACAACACCATGATCAACATTCAACTGAGGAGATCCAGCCATCTGGATCTACTGCTGTCAAGAATACACTTAGGGTTAGGAAGGCCAGGAAGAAGAAAAAGAAGAAGCTGAAAAAGAAGAAGAAAAAGGTGTCTAGGAAGATTTGTTACTATGACTCTGACGAGGGTTGTGAGGAGAGAGTCATGGATTATGAAGATTCCTTTGCAGGTAGGGGTTATTGTTCCGACATTGACAATATGTAATGAAATAATTTATGTACTCCGCCCTCTTGGGCCTCTTAATGAAAATATTTATTATTGTTATATATATATATATATATATATATATATATATATATATATATATATATATATATATATATATATATATATATATATATATATATATATATATATATATATATATATATATATATATATATATATATATATATATATATATATATATATATATATATATATATATATATATATATATATATATATATATATATATATATATATATATATATATATATATATATATATATATATATATATATATATATATATATATATATATATATATATATATATATATATATATATATATATATATATATATATATATATATATATATATATATATATATATATATATATATATATATATATATATATATATATATATATATATATATATATATATATATATATATATATATATATATATATATATATATGATGGGCGATTCACAAGTGCACGAATAGCGTCAGAGTAATATAAAAGATTATCGATCCCACAAAGACCAAACGTCAATCTATCCTTCGCTAGTGTTATGGTGTTTATCTAAGGCAAGTTAAATAAAAGGTTGAGTTGTGCGAAATAAAAGTAAAGTGCGGAAATAAATGCGGTAAATAAATTCAGTAATAAAACAGCAGGCATAGATGCAATTCACATAGCTACATAGTATTTCAAATGTGTACAGATATGATGCCTTATAGGGTAATGTTTTCTACTCATGAAAAGAACTAATATAACGGGAATTGTCGCTTTCGCGTAATCAGAACCGAGTTTATCCCTAATCGATCCCTCTTATTGTCACGTATAAAAAGGCGCGTATTGCGTTAGGATTAATAAACCTATTTTTAAGAAATATAGTTTCTTGACTTAGTTGAAAAGTATTTTGACCTGGAATTTCTAACAAAAAGAGGTTCTTGTGAACCGGGCTTTAAATCCATAAACGCATCCGAAAACAGTTTTAAAATCGGTTTTCTTAAACATTAAAGATTCCTAATTAACTGAGCCAAGCACTTTCGCTTCCTTGGAACAGTTAAAACTAACCAAATTTATCTAAAGGTTGGACGACTTTCGCTTTTGCCCAACAGATTTTAAGTACACAAAATAAGTGTTAAAAGTTAAAATAACCCCTAAGTGATTCTATCGACAGCCGTATGGAATACTATTATAACTACAATCCTTGCATCCTAGCCTTTAAGATTTAGCCGGACATGGTAAAGTAAATAAACATGGTAAATAAATGTGAGTAAATAAAGTGCGGGTAAATAAATAAAGTGCGGTAAAAGGTGCGATAAATAAATGGTGCAAGAAATAAAAGCGGATAAATAAAAGGCGATAAATAAACAGAAACCTGCTCTAAACAAGAGACTTTAAAATCTTGTACAACTGGAAGTAAATGACAGAAATAAAATGGCGGCAGGATTAACTTCTACCCAAGTGCTCCAAACCCGATTACAGACTCGATTAAACAGTGTGATAACCCCTCGATGTGAGAAGTTTATCACTTTATAACAGGTGAAATTTATGGCTTGAGTTTTGTAACTAAGCTTAGATGATTAGAAATGAAACAGAACTCCTCTATTTATAGTGGTAGGAAAGTACAGGTAAGGACAAGAATGCCCCCCAACTCCTTTTGAGAGGGAAACGAGTTTGTGAAGGTGGCGCCTGCCACCTCCTTGTGGCGCCCACCACATGAACTAGGGTGGAAAGAAGTGGGAGACGTGGAAGTTGTCAGCAGTTGTCTTCTATCCAATGTGTGGCATCCATTATGGCGCCCGCCATGGTGGAAGCCATGTGTACAATTCCTCAGAATGTAGGTCATTTAGCTTGTTTTTCTTCATTTCTTCTCGAGTAGCTTTGAAAATACAAAAACCTGAAAAAGAAACAAAACAACAAGAAAACGGAAATAAAATCCTAAATAACGTGCACAAATCGAGTCAAATAAACAGTATATTTTAGGTCTATCAAATTCTCCCACACTAAAATCTTTGTTTGTCCTCAAGCAAAACATCATGACAGAAAACAGGGTGATATCCATAAATGATCTAGGCAAAAAGGTCTTATAAGTTCAAACTGGGATGAAGCGATAGGTGATGACTCAGTGAACCGTGGGTATCAAAATGACACTTCTCCATAAACACAGACATAAGTTTCGTTCTTACACAAATCAATCCATAGTACCCTACTGTACCTAGGCCTACTTTTAAATCTCCTTTTGAGTCCTTTTCATTCTGGTGCAATCACATTAAGCCCATTATCCGTACGAAATCATGGTGAAGTGACCGGTTAGTGTTTCTGATCTTAAGCATGGGGTTCTGGTACACAAAGTGGTGTAACCCCTTTTATTGGTCCACTTGCAGCTGTGGGAGATCGGATCGTAATCCGCCCTACCGAGTTCAATACCAGATACCTCTGAACCAACTGACAATGGAAAGATATTTTTGTTTTGTTTTGTCTTTATCATTTTTTCTTTTTTTTCGAAATTACAACTTTTTGGGTTAAATGACCTTGTGAGGGTTACCTATACCCGGGTTGTAATTATTTTATTTTAGCACACCGATCATTCACTTATTTTCATTGATCCTTCACTTAGATAACGCTTTGGCCGGAGCTGACTGCTAGGATAAACTACTAAGGACTTACTATGGACATTCTATTAAGGCCATGGTGCGCAGAATATCGGGGTTGATTTCTGCATTTGCGAAGCCTAAGGTGTTATAGTGATACCGATGTTTCAAAGAGAATTTTCCAAATCATCCACATCCTAACTCGAACTTGCCTCAAAGCCCAAAAAAATTTCAAGATGGTACACTATTTGTCAATAAAATTTTTGGTGGGGCAAAGTAATGAGAGAATAAGGGTATACTGCGGTATGACTCGTTAAGCACAAGTATGTTCTAAAAACAAAAAGAAAAATATGAAGGGAAATAAACTAAAAAGTGATAAATGAAATAAAAAAATGGGAAAATAAATAAAGTCTCCTCCAACACTTAAATTGAACATTGTCCCCAATGTTTCAAAATAAGCAAGGGACAAGGTACCTGAAGTGGCCTAAGGCATGTTGCCAGTGCTGTCGCCAGCGTGCATCGAGTACCTAGGGCGGCGAGATCGGTTGCGGAGACGATCGGTTTGAGAAGCATCGAACGCGTCGAATCGGGTGGTCATAGCAGCTTGAGATTGCATAATGCTTTGCATGGACTGGCTCATCTGCTGCTGAGACTCTTGCATGAATCTCATATTCTCAAATAATTGTTGTTGAATGGTGGTGAGCAAGTTGTCACGTCTCTCCTCTCTGGATAATTGTTCTCGCCACATCTGCTCAGATATATAAAATCCAGGAGAGGTACCTGCAGAATGGTAAGAGGAAGACGGTGCAGTGTGTGTCTGTTGTACATGGTGAGGCGACATAGGATGATCGGGAGATCGCTCTTGCCGGTCATACTCGTCATCAGTATCATCGTCGTCACCCACAGGAATATTTGGGGGTACTGGACCTGTAATGGGTGGTGCATCTAAATCGTAGGTCCAGTTCCTCTCGCTAGTCACATCTGTGCGTCTAGTGCAAGGCAGAATGATAGATGGGATAACCCTCCCATGGATCATAAGCTCAAAGCCCCCTTCCTTCCTGACCTTGCACAGTTTCATATCTTTTAAAATTTTCAAATTAATTGTGCGAGGGGGAAGAGGTTCTAAAGTGGATATCTCAGCATCTAGGTGCAGAGCCTTTGCAATGGACGTAATAAGTCCTCCGAAGGCAATGGTCCCAGTGCCCTTGATTAAGGCATTCATATGGGCAATCATGAACGGAACCACATTAAATCTCCTATTTGTAAGGCACCCCTGCAAAAATACTAACTCTTTTGCATTTACCTTGTTAGGATTCTCCCGACCAAAGACAGTACAGGCTAGCATGTAGCGAAACACGCGGATGGTCGGGTTATGGATCCTGGAGGCAAGTATTCCTTCGAAAGATGTAATAGTAAAATTTGACAACATGTGCCTAAAGGAAAATGCTTCCACAGACCATTCAGAATCCAGAGGTGCTTCACAAATAGCACCCGCACCAAAAGGCAATCCTAGTCTCTCTGTGAGTTCATCGGTACTAAAGGCGTACTCCACATTAGACATTCGGAATTGTACAGTACCGACGGTACTAGCAGTGTCGGGTCTGACAACATAAATCAGGGAACTCAAGAATTCCCTAGTCAACCTCTCAAAAGTAGGATCACTCCCGGCGAATATTTCATGCAGTCCTAGAGTGTCTAACAAGTGATAAACGCTATGGTAAATACCCAAAGAATAGAGACAGTTATCATCCACGTACCGTGTCGAAGCGATGTCCCAACTTTGCAGTTTGTCGAGAATTTTCCGTTGTCTTTCTCCGGGCTTCCCTTGGTGCAAGATGTAACCTTCGTACTCCATGGATGAACTCTTGAGATGGAAGATGATGGAAAATGGATATTTTTTTGGAGTTTTGTAAAAATGGGTTTTTGGTGGATTTTGGTGAGGGAAAGTGAAAATGGAAGTTGGAATGGTTAATGGGTTGGTGAGTGGAAGATGAAGTTGGGAACTTTTGGTGCTTTGGGGGAGATTTTCGTGTAGCCAAAAATGAAGTTTTGGAGGTTTTGGATGCAAAAATGGTGGTTTTGTAACTTCTGCCCTGCATATAGTCCAGACCCATGGCGGGCGTCATGGACTATATGGCGGGCGCCATCCTTTGAAAAGGTGGTTGGGCCGGATTTGTGTGCTTTGTTTGGGCCTTGGTGCTCCTTCTTGATTTTTGGGGGTGTGCTGGCAGTAGAAATCATCTGTCCTGGCACACTAGTTTTCTCTGTAAATATATATTTTTTCTTTTTCCATATTTCCACATAAAAAAAATCAGAAAACATAAAAATTAAAATTAAAATAAATTGCGTGAAATACTAATTGTCATATATATATATATATATATATATATATATATATATATATATATATATATATATATATATATATATATATATATATATATATATATATATATATATATATATATATATATATATATATATATATATATATATATATATATATATATATATATATATATATATATATATATATACGGTAAAACGTCATGAAATAAAAACGTAGGAGAAATGCAATAAGTCTGTAAATGAAAGTAAAAATGAAGCAAATAATAAAAAGCAGTAATATAGTGTCATCAAGGAATTGGCTGCTCGTCTGACTGATCGGGATGACGGAGTGAGTGGAGCTCTCTGTGCAAATCTGAGATCTCCTTACACAAAACGTTTGCTTCAGTTGCATGGGTCATGTCTGATATCTGAACCTGTAAGGTGAGATCGGCTACTGTCTGCTGGAGTCGAACTATCTCTAGACACAGCTCTACTATCTGGGTGTGCAAGTCGGTCCTTCGCAATGCATGATTATTTGAATACACTTTCGTCTTTGGAGATGGTGGTGAAGGATGGTATTCTGTTGAGGGCGGTGTATGTGGAGCATCAATCGTCTCTCTATAGCCTTCCAATGCGTAACTCCAATTTGAAGGATCATGTACACTGGTCACAACTGGGTCAGGTAATGTAAAATAGTGGACAATCTGGTAGTCAATCAGAAGTCTTAAAGCATCAGGCTGAAAAGATGATCTCCTCATCAGCCCTCTGTCCAAACAGAAATCAATGTCCAACAGGGTGTAACTACAATACGGAGTCAGATGCAGTAACTGGCTGGTGAGTCCCAATGCTGTGGCTATATGAGTGGTGGTGCCTCCCACATGAATAACCCCTTCAGAGGATCTAGCTGTACCCTCGAGATTATGCAGCAAGAAGTTTCCACATGCCACTGGGCGAAACCTGTTTGTGCAGAATAGGAAGAATATCTCTTCCTCGCTAACATGCATGTCAGAGTCCTCCTTTTCAAGAAAGGTGTGAGCCAGAGTGATCTGAAAATACCTCATAGTCGGGTTGTGGATGACAGGAGATGGTTGAGTCAATGGGTTTAGGCTTCCTCCGCCTGTAATCTCTCTCAAGAACTGATTGATGTCTCTGCTCATAAAATAGCCCATCGAGAGGTCAGGAATAGAATCCGGGGTGGTCAAAAATTCGAGTAGGTCGCTGAGTCCTGTGTGGGTGAATGCATACTCTTTCCCAGAAAGTATGAATGTGGCTAGTCCATCCTGATCGGTATATGGCTCATGGTGGAACGAGCTGAGAAACTCCAATGTAAGGTGCCTGTAGGTCTGGTTCACCTGGTCAGCATATTCGCCCCAATGAAGTTGATGACAGAGGAATCGTACGTTGGGTTCGATCCCTAGAGCCTCCATGCAGGCCTGATCCGGGTACCGGGTCAGTGCCATAGGACGCTGTCGAAGAACTAAGTACCTCTCTTTCTGCTTGTCGTCTCTGAAGGCAATGTGCATGTCATCATGCTGCTGCATCCTGAAAAATAAAACTCAGAGAACAAAATCTGAAAACACAATCATCATAAACCGTCAGTTAACACATAAAAGAGAACAAAATAAACTGAGCCAAGCACTTTCACTTCCTTGGAACAGTTAAAAATAACCAAATTTATCTAAAGGTTGGACGACTTTCAATTTTATCCAACAGATTTTAAGTACACAAAATAAGTGTTAAAAGTTAAAATAACCCCTAAGTGATTCTATCGACAGCCGTATGGAATACTATTATAACTACAATCCTTGCATCCTAACCTTTAAGATTTAGCCGGACATGGTAAAGTAAATAAACATGGTAAATAAATGCGAGTAAATAAAGTGCGGGTAAATAAATAAAGTGCGGTAAAAGGTGCGATAAATAAATGGTGCAAGAAATAAAAGCGGATAAATAAAAGGCGATAAATAAACAGAAACCTGCTCTAAACAAGAGACTTTAAAATCTTGTACAACTGGAAGTAAATGACAGAAATAAAATGGCGACAGGATTAACTTCTACCCAAGTGCTCCAAACCCGATTACAGACTCGATTAAACAGTGTGATAACCCCTTGATGTAGAAGTTTATCACTTTATAATAGGTGAAGTATATGGCTTGAGTTCTGTAACTAAGCTTGGATGATTAGAAATGAAACAGAACTCCTCTATTTATAATGGTAGGAAAGTACAGGTAAGGACAAGAATGCCCCCCAACTCATTTTGAGAGGGAAACGAGTTTGTGAAGGTGGCGACCGCCACATGAACTAGGGTGGAAAGGAGTGGGAGACGTGGCAGTTGTCACCAGTTGTCTTCTATCCAATGTGTGGCATCCCCTATGACGCCCGCCATGGTGGAAGCCATGTGTACAATTCCTTAAAATGTAGGTCTTTTAGCTCGTTTTTCTTCATTTCTTCTCGAGTAGCTTTGAAAATACAAAAACCTGAAAAAGAAACAAAACAAAGGCATAATACAAGAAAGCGGAAATAAAATCCTAAATGACGTGCACAAGTCGAGTCAAATAAACAGTATATTTTAGGTCTATCAATATACTCTTTCATCTATATCACTATATTTTTTTTTCTAAAAAAATAGTACAAGCCACCAAAAATAAAAACAACAATCAAAAAAGTAATGAAAAATAATTATAACAATAATTAATACCTCTCTAGCAATTAGGTTCATAAATAAATAAATAAAATTGTGAGAGACTTAACCATGGTTTTACTAAAGAACCGTTGTAAAAGTTTAAAAATATATCACAGTTTTTCTTTCTAACCGTGATGAAAAGTTATATTTATATCACGGTTTTTCTTTCTAACCGTGATTAAATGTGATATATTTTACTATATAAGTGAAATATCCATCTTTCAGTACATAAAAAACGTTTCTCTCAAATGAAAACCCTAACATATTTCACTTTTCTCTCTCATAACATAACCGTAACATTCGTGTCACTCTTTAAACTTTCTTAAACCTTCAGATTTGTCTTCACTAATCATTATGATACTCTTTTATCATATTTCAGGTTCGTTCATTAAACTTATACTTCGATTACGTTTACATTTCTTGTTAAAATTTGGTTCTCATTTTTTTATTTGGCGAATGTTCTCATTTTTTCAGATTTATCTTCACCACCTTAACAAAGCATATAATTTGGCTATGATACATATGGTTTGTGTAGCTATAAAGAAAAATACAAGAAGTATGAAGTTATTGTGTTAACTTCATTCACATTGTACTTCTTCTTCATAACTTCATAAACTAGATAAAAATCATAATTTTTTCCAGATCCACGATTAGTTTAAAAAAATGTGTGTTCTTTAAACATTACACAATATCTTATGTTGTTGTTGTTGTTGTTGTATGTTGCTATTGTTGTCCTTGAACCTTATTTTGTTGTATGTTGTTGTATTGTTGATAAATGTTGTTGTATTTTGTTATTGTTGATTAATGTTTTAAGAATTTAAAGAACAAAACATTGTTAAGTCACAAGAAAAAATCTTCTTGTGACTTAGCAATGTTTTGTTCTTTATAAAGTTATCAAAACATTACATAATAACTTGTGTAGTTGTATGTTGTTGTATGAAGTTGAGTTTATATGTTATGTAAATTTTTTATTTCACTAACCCTTCACTTAAATTACATTTCATTTAAATTGACATAGAAACTGATCTGACCTGATCAGAAGGGGATCACTGACTGCCACGCGTCTTTGACTTGCTTCCTGTTCACCGGTGTTGAAGAAGGGGAGGGAGTGTACCTGCAAGACACTCGGATGCCAATGTAAGCGTATGGGCAGAGTGGCCACAAGTACAGAAAAGGGATAAGAATTGATTACCTGACCCTCTAGTGAAAGAGGGTATTTATAGAGAGACCCCAGCGCAGGGCCAACGGTGATTTGAGTTGGGATGGATGGCCAGGCCCAACCCAAGTGACTGCTAGGGCTTTCGTGGCGTAGTGAAGACCAGGATGTGGTCTTCGCCCTAGTTCAATTGTCCCATGATCTCCGGAAAGTGGGTTTGACCTGCTCTTTCAGAGGTTGGTAGTTGGTTGGTGACGTGTCCCCGCGGAGGGGAGCACGTGGAAAACGTGTGAAGGACACGTTGTCCTGCCCGACAAGGGAGCAGGTTCTGCCCGCGGAAGGACATTACCTGCCCGCCGGGGACTCTGTGCTCAACGGATGTGGCCCAAGCTGGATTGGGCTTGGCATAATATTATTGGGCTAGGCCTGCCCGGACATGTCGGGGCCCAGGCCAGAACAGGAGCCCCCCAAGTCGTAGCTCCGAGGGAGGGAGTGAGGACTTGATGACGTTGTGCCAGGGAGGAGAGATTAATCTGAAGAGATAACCCTCCAGCTCGCGTCCCGCGGGGACACGATTACATGATTCCTTCCTCGTCATCGGGCGTCCGGGGTCGAGGACACGTGTCGGCAGGGAGATGTGAAGGGACGCAACTGTCATCCTTCGCCATGTGTCGTGTGTTGAGTGGCTGCTAGGGTGGCTACCTTAGGGTACTCGAGTGTCTAGTGACGCTTCGAGTCCCGTGTTGGGGTATAAGTAAGCGAGCCTCCGCTCATTCTCCACTTTTTTCCCTCTTGCTCTCAATCTCTCAGATCTGCCGCCTCGTTACCATCTAATATCTCCGTCGCCGCAGCCGCCTCGCACTCTGCCGCAGATCGTAATATAGTAAGTTTTTCTTCTCCTTTCTTTTGTTTTTCCCATTTGTTTTAGGACCGTGGTCGGGGCACGTTAGTGCCCCGAGGAGAGGTGTGGGTCTCCGCCGCTGTAGGCGGGGCTTTCTAGGGTTTTATAGTGAGCGTCCCGAGGATAAATGCCTTTTCCGATGAATTCCCCAGGAACAGATGTTTATTCCGTTGAACGCCCCAGGGACAGATGCTTATTCCGTTGAATGCCCCGGGGATAGATGCTTTTTCTGACGAATGCCCCGGGGAGAGTGTGCGGATTTGGTTAGGTAGGTGTCCCGGGGAGACGGTAGGGTTTGGATTGAGCCACCGAGGACGATGCTCGGGTTGTTCTCGTCGCCCTTTCACTTGACTTGCGGTGGAAGGGTGAATTTGATCTTTGTCATCGAATTCACTGTTACCTTCTGTTTTCAGGTGTTCATGACTATGTTGGTCTCGGGGACAATGGTTGAGGACAACGAGTCAGACGTTCCTTACTTTGATGAGCGAGTTCTCCCCCTCGAGGAGTGGGTGACCGAGGAGCCTCTGTCCATGCCTTTTTGTTTCGCTTCTGACCCGACGGGAGTTTATGCTACCGTGGAGGATCGGGAGGAGGGTGATCCCCAGAATTGGCAAGTATACCGTCCTCGGAAGCATCACTGATCTGACCTGATCAGAAGGGGATCACTGACTGCCACGCGTCTTTGACTTGTTGTCTGTTCACCGGTGTTGAAGAAGAGGAGGGGGTGTACCTGCAAGACACTCTGATGCCAAAGTAAGCGTATGGGCAGAGTGGCCACAAGTACAGAAAAGGGGTAAGAATTGATTACCTGACTCTCTAGTGAAAGAGGGTATTTATAGAGAGACCCCAGCACAGGGCCAACGGTCATTTGAGTTGGGTTGGATAGCCAGGCCCAACCCAAGTGACTGTTAGGGCTTATGTGGTGTAGTGAAGATCAGGACGTGGTTTTCGCCCTAGTTCAACTGTCCCGTGATCTCCGGAAAGTTGGTTTGACCTGCTCTTTCGGAGGTGGGTAGTTGGTTGGTGACGTGTCCCCACGGAGGGGAGCACGTGGAGAACGTGTGAAAGACATGTTGTCCTGCCCGACAAGGGAGCAGGTTCTGCCCGCGGAGGGAGCAGGTTCTGCCCGCGAAGGGAGCAGGTTCTGCCCGCGGAGGGATATTACCTGCCCGTCGGGGACTCTGTGCTTGACGGCTGTGGCCCAAGCTGGATTGGGCTTGGCAGAATATTATTGGGTTGGGCCTGCCCGGGCATGCCGGGGCCCAGGCCAGAACAGAAACTTATGATCTGAAAATTAAGTTGTATTTGAAAACCAACTTATATCAATCAATGTTTTCCAAATTGCATTTGTCTCATCGTTCATCTCACGTTGTTTAACATATAGGATGTGCTTCAATGACCTGATTCCTTCAACACATCCATATATTCTCTTATAGTTTAATTTGAATAACAATAATTTATTAATATTATTCAAATTAAACTAGATTAGAAGGAATTGATGTGATGAAGGACTTAGATCATTGAACCACATTTTATATGTTAAAGAGCGAGAAATGAATTATGAGACACATGAATTTCGGAAAATAGTGGTTTGTGTAAGTTGGTTTTCAAGAATAGTTTAATTTTCAGATTATATACTTCTTCATCAATTTGAATGGATGTATGTTGTTGTGAGGTTTATTGTAAAACAAGCAATATACATATTATATAATAAATCTTGGGTACTTTCAACAACAGTTATTTATAATAACCGTTATAAAATGTTATTTGCCTAAAGGTATATACCACCACGATTAGTTTAAGAAACCGTGATCATATATAGTGCGCCTTCAGGTTTTCTATAATGGTCATAAAACCGTGATTGTAAGTTGTGCATATACAACCATGCCCTATGTAACAACGGTAGGTCACACGTGATGTTATCCCTTTTCCAACCGTTATTGTATATGTTTTCTGTAGTAGTGTGGCCCTTGGCTCCAATCCTAGTCTTTACTTTCATTCACTAGAACACCTTGATTGGTCACTAGTTTATCATCATTTAGTGAATACATTTTGTATCCATCAGTCAAATAACCTGAGAGTACCATAGCCCGACTTTGATCATCTAGTTTATTCCTCAATTGTTCAGGTACATGCCTAAAGCATATTGATCCAAAGACTCTAAGATGACTAACATTTGGCTTTTATCACGTACAAGCCTCATAAAGTGTCTTCTCGATTATTTTCTTTGTTGGACATCTATTTTGAATGTATAGTGTTGTCGAAGCAGCTTCACCCCAAAATCTCTTTGGCGCTTTTTTAGCTTTCAATATACTCCTAGTCATTTTCAGTATACTTCTATTTCTACTCTCATTTGTACCATTATGCTAAGTTGTATAGGGTGTAAATGATATCATGCTTTATCCCTTCATTAGTGAAAAATCTTTCAAATTCTCTAGAGGTGTATTCACCACCACCATCCGTTCTCAGTATCTTTAACTTGCATCCACTTTGTTTTTCGACATGCAATTTAAAATTCTTGGACTATGTGAATACCTCACTCTTCCTTTCAAAAGGTATGTGTGTGTGTGTGTGTGCGTGTGTGTGTGTAAATATACATATACATACATATATATATATATATATATATATATATATATATATATATATATATATATATATATATATATATATATATATATATATATATATATATATATATATATATATATATATATATATATATACATACATATATATATATATATATATATATATATATATATATATATATATATATATATATATATACATACATATATATATATATATATATATATATATATATATATATATATATATATATATATATATATATATATATATATATATATATATATATATATATATATATATATATATATATATATATATATATATATATATATTTGAATTCATCTATGAATGTTAAGAAATAGAAGTTATCTCCATTCGACCTTACTTCAAAAGGTCCACATACGTCAGAGTGAATAAGCTCCAGCTTATTTCTCGATTGCATGGACAAGTCATGGTTGAATGCCTTCATATCCTTCTTTGTTATGCAGCCTTCCTCACATATTTGACTTGGTTCTTTCACTTGAGGTAAGCCATACACCATCTTCTTCTGATTGAGCATACCTAGACGTTTGAAGTTTAAGTGTTCATACCTGTGATGCCATAGCCATCTCTTATCTTTGACATCATTCGAAGAAAGGCACTGATGATCAACCATGTAGATCTCAATCTTGAAAGTTTTGTTGTCTGCCAATGGTTCCTTCAGGATCATCCTTCCTTCATCATTATACACCTTCATCTGATTTTCTTCCAACTTCATGTTATACACTTCGACAAGTAATTGACATGTGCTTATTAAATTACTTGTCATTAAAGGTACATACAATACGTCAGTAATGCTGGCTCTTCGACCATTCCTTCTCATCATAACTATATTTCATCTTTCCTCTGATGTAACATGCTTTCCATTTGCAAACTTGATCACCCTCTTGACCGATCCATCTAACTTGGTAAACCATTTTTTATTTCCAGTCATGTGATTGTTGCATCCTAAATTCTGATACCACATATTGGTTTGTTCATTATCTGTTTGAGTATTTTCCACGAGGAGCAAATCATCAGAGTCTCTTTCTCCAGCATGTTCATATTGCACTTCATTATAATATTATGCTCTAGATTCCTTCTTTATTCGACAATCTCTAGCATAATGACCAAATCCTTGACAGCTGTAACAATGCACCTATTTCATGCCAACTTTCTTTCCTAAAAACTTGTTTCTCATGACTTTATTGATTGAATTAGAATGATTCTTTGAGTTCTTGCTTGACTTCTTTTCATTAGCAAGATTCTTTCTCAGCTTCGCCTTTTCTTTCCCATATTTCTTGGTGAATCTTGCTTGCATTTCATGTTCAAACACTTTCTTCCTCTATGAGTTCCTCTGCTTCAGTCTCATCTCATGAGCCTCCAATGAAGCTTGAAGTTCTTCCACCTTCATCTCAGTTAGGTTTTTTTCCTCTTCAATGGACACGACAATGTAATTAAAGTTTACAGTCAAAGATCTGAACACTTTCTCAATCTTCTACAGATAAGTGATTGATTTACTATTCGCCTTTATCTGGTTTATTAGCGATACTACACACGTAAAAAATTCTGAAACTGACTCATCTATGTTCATTTGAGTCATCTCAAATTGCTTTCTCAGCATTTGCAACCTTACCCTTTTCAACTTTTCATCTTCATCTTTGTTTCTTCTTCAGTGATCTTCTCAAACACGTTAGGATCCACACAATGATTAATTAAGAACAGAGCTTTTTCATCTTTCTTTCTTCATTCCTTATGCACAGCTTGCTGAACATTGTTTGTGTTCTCTTCCAATGCAGGTACTCAATCATTCACGATTTCAGCCGCGTCTTGAAATCTGAAGAGGACCTTCATCTGCGCAACCCACCTCTTGTAATTCTCCCCTTTGAAAACCACTAGATTCACTGAAAATTGTGTTGATGTTGTCTTTCTATTTGCCATTACAGATTCTCTCTGAATCACAACCGGACTCGTTGATACTAATTTATTGGAACTGAAGGAACAATTAGAGTTTCAAGAAGAAGAGAGAAAGGGGAAAATATTGAATAAAAAACTGAAGTGATTACAATGAAGTTGTTATTTGAAACTACAAATGTATGCCTATATACACGCAACCAAGGCTCAAGCCCAAAACATACAACATTTCAACTTACACAACAACTATATGCTGTATTCGATTTTGTCGAATACAACTTACTTCTACTCCTCCGACTAGCTACTTCAACACAGATGAATACTAGTCTTTCTACAAACTATCGAAGTAGAACACCTGGCATTTTATTGGCCAAAATGACTCTGAGATAAGATGACGAATTTTCATATGTGTGTAAAACCTGAAAGTATAAATTTCCAATGCTCCTACAGTTCTCACTTCTAAATAGTTTGAGTAAGACTTGATGCTTTCATGATAAAATCTAGTTATTGATTTAGCTTCAAAGGTTATAGTCTTGAGGCCTAAAACAAACGGAACACCTTGATTAAAAAAAGACTTCATGACTAGCCTAGAAGACACAGTCCATTCACCAATATATCAAAGTCACAATTAATTGTTATTTGGCTTAAATGCAGTTTTAGTCCTCCAACTTATCTTTTTCTAAACTTTTAAGTCCCCTTTGAAAAAACCCATCTTTTAAGTCCCACTCTTTGAATCATCTTGGGACTTTCTTAGTCCCCTCTTCAGTTTGGACTATGTGGCATGGTCAGCGCTGATGCAGCATGGTAGATGTTGACCCAGGCTGGAATCGACATTGCCATGTCATTAAAAACCTAATATATTTAATTTTATAAACATTTAAAATAAAATAAAAATATTTTTCATTAACTTAAACTGAAGAGATTCAATCTTCCCCTTTCATAAAAGAAGAAAACACGTATCTTCCCCATTTGAATTCTGTGAACCTTAGAAATCGTCTTCAAGAATTCCCCAATTGCTTCACTCAAAGCCTTAGCACGTTGTCTGGGAGGAGAAAAGCAATGGACAAAATTCCTTCAGTGACAGCGAAAAGCAACAAATAGGAGAATTTTTGTCTCAAGTATGCAGTATTTTGTCCTCCGTTTTAGAAACATGTCGTTTTCGTTTTAGGGTTTGTGTTTTTTTGCACGCGGTGGTTCTATTCATTTTAGGGTTTGTGTTCCTTTTTTGTTTAGGGCATGTGGTCCCATTTGGGTTATGTTGATTTGTGTGTCTTCCTTTGTCTGACTTGTATTTAACATGTATTCCTAACCATCACAAACTTAAAAAATTAGGTTTAGAGTTCATCATAGAGGTTATTTTGTGGACACCCCTGTGAAACTGTATGTTGCTGGGTTAATTTCATAAATGAATTGGAAATGAGATGTTGACTACCTGTCCTATTTTGAGTTATGTAATGGTTAAGACATAAGAATCATGTATTATGAGTTGAACAAGTTGTACTGATATTTTGAACAAGTTATATTAAGTCTGTTATTTTGAATAATGTCTGTTATAAACCAACTTTATATAATATCTGTTATTTTGAACAACTTTATATGTCTGTTAACATTGGTTTATAAACCAACTTTATATGTATGTTATTTTGAACAACTTTACAAGTCTGATATCACATTATAAGTCAACTTTAACAATGTCATAACAGTGTCAAGTTAATTCAACTTAACATTACTTCCTTGTCATAACAATACATTACAGTGTCAAACCTAACACATTACAATCAAACACTTAACAAACTTATCACATTACAACCAAACACAAACAATACAAACTAATTTATTACATTTGATACAACCAACCCAATTAACAACACTAATCATTTCCATGGTAAACTTGTTCATCATCTTCAAATACTTGATCTTCAACTTCATTTGATCTTCTCTGACAATGGCTTCATTCAACTTAACATTTTCTTGGTTTAATTTTTCATGCATTGAAGATATCACTTCCTTGTCTCGTTGAGACATTTCTTCATCATACCAGACAAAGTGACTACATCTCTTGTATCCCTGATTCTAGACATATACATGAAGAAATTAGGGATTTTTCAGGAGAATACAATAAATTCGAGATTTTAAAAAAAAAATACATGAAACTAATCTTATACATCCCACATCCAAAAAACGACTACCTGGATTTTGACCAGTCCACGCCGTCATCAATGGAGAAAGAATACCACACTTGCATTCGACGTGATTGGAGTGGGACACACTGCGATTGCTTGATGCTAAATATTCGGACATGGATGCTAAGGGTTTGGGTGAAGCTCGAAACGAATTTTAGAAAAGAAATTGGGGAAGAACACAAACGAATTCTGGAGAATGATTTCTAGGGTTCACAGATTTAAAAGGGAGAATAAGACATACGTGTTTTATAAACTTTTTTAATCAATTTGTTTAATTGAAAATGTTTTTTTATTTTAAATGTTTATAAAAATTAAATATATTAAGTTTTTAATGACATGACAATGTTATTTTCAGCCTGGGTCAACATCTACCATGCCACATCAGCGCTACCATACTACATAGTCCAAACTGAAGAGGGGACTAAGAAAATCTCAAAACAATTTAAAGAGAGTGACTTAAAAACTAAGTTTTTTTAAACGGGGCTTAAAAATTTTTAAAAAACATAAATTGGAGGACTAAAATTGCATTTAAACCTGTTATTTTTACACTAGGCCCTTTTAGTTTTCACAAAGACATCAAGGCACAATGAATTGATAATAATATACACATAAAGTCAATTCAGAAAAACACACACATATATAGTTTTAGTTTCAACTTTCAATTCTAATTCTTCTGAATTATAGTAACATGTTCTAGAGAAATTTAAACCATCCAATGCAGAATACAAGAAACCTCAAAACAGAATGACAGGTTCTTCTTGGTCTGATGTATTAGTCTCCCTTTGGTCCTTTCCCTAGCAATGTCAACAAAAACTCTTTGTAATCTCCTGAGGTATCTCCAATGACATCATCGTCAAGATTTGCTTTGAACATGTTAGCATATTCAAATCTGACTTTCAACAGGTCGATTTCAGCTCGAGTTACAATGCCTCTGTTGAGTGAATCTTCATCGGTACCAAACCCGACAATAGAATCCCTTATAACCTGTTGGTGAATGTGAACAAAGAGAAATTAGAAAGCAATCATTTCAATGAACTTGAGCATTTTATAATTACGATGTGGCATGAAATAAGCTAGAGTAAGTACCTTTGCGAAATGTTTTTCGGGGCGGTCTATGCACCATACTACGACATTCAAAAGAGAAGCCAAATCACCTTTACCACAAACTTTTATGTCCTGCAAAGAAAATCCCCCAAATTCATAGTAATTGAGATTCGAGGCTTTTCTCGTAAGTGTTTTTCTTTCTTTCTTATATGAACAAATGACATGATTTAAATAACTAGTTTTAAGATTTAAGGAAAACCTCTTCGAATGTATTGTTATAGAGTTGTTTGTAGCATGCGAAAGTTTCGCGGAGCTGGAAAAAATTCCTCGTGCAAAGTATCCAAACAACGTGATCGTCATCTAATTGCTTGTTTTTTATGGCTTCATGTAGTTTTTCTGCTTCTGATTTTGCAACCTCTGAATTTATGGTTACTTTATCATGCCTGAAGGAGCTTACTAGTCCCACTAAAATCTGCAAGAACATTGGATTTGTGAAAAAAATAGCGGTTTGTTCAAATTCTGCTACGCAATAGTGCTATAGCCTATATCTTACAACATTTTGCACTAAACAGTCTATTGCAGAATGATAACAATTTGTTTGTATTTTGCTATGCTATAACCGCAGTTTAAAATCATGGACTTGAACTGAAATGGACAGACTTAGATAAGAGTTTCCTTACTTTTGTGAGGGGCGGAGAAACCGATGCTATAATGTCCTCCTCGAGTGAGCAATCATAGAGAGCGCAGTAAGTCTGTCTCACAGCCATCAAATGATTAGGACTTGTCGCGCACGCTATTTCAACCAGAATCTGCAGCTGTTTGATTCCTTTCCTCTTAGCCTTCAATGCATCTCTGGCTAGTTTTGCATCTCTTTCTGAAGGATCACTAGTCCAAAGAACTATAGCATTCTGTTACATGTCAATAGTTTGAGTCATGATATTGCATAGTATATCGCATATCATTACTTCATAAAAAACACGAGCTTCGAAAATCATATTGAAATTAAACTATACAATGACATCATGACATACTCTAAAATCACCAGAGAGTTCAGATTGGAGACGATCGACGAGGGATTCTTTATAAATTTGCTGATAGGTTTCTCTAATTTCCTTCCTTTGATAAGCATTTCTATGTCCTAATACCAAGATTAGTTCCTTTTCATCTGTTCCAATTCCTACATCCATTTTACAGTAAGCTTGTCAAAATTTTAAATAAACTTTCAGATTTAAAAAGGTCACACCATGTCATGAAAAATGCATATAATATGCTACAGAAATCTAATGCCAACAATTACTCATATAAGAAATCTAAAGCAAAAATTTATGTTTGAAACTAAAGTGTTTGATTACAATTTCACAAACATGAAACATGCATATCACAAAGTAATTGTGAAAAAAAAAAACTTAATAAAAACCTACAAAAGTTCATTTTTTTAACGTAATTCTCGCTACCCAAATTCAGAAATCACCTAAAATCATTAAAAAAAAATCATTTTTTCAACTTACATCAGCATTAATATAATAGAGAGAGAAAGAGAGAAACCTTGGAAAGCATTTCTAAGACGTTCAGAGTCCTGTGTAGGAGAAGGAACAACCTCTGGAAGTTTCAACGAAGCCATGAATAATTTCTGAGTGTCGAAAGATGAATATTTTTCAGTGACAACAAATCTAAAGTTTACAGAAACTGTTCAAGAAACATGTTTTTAATGTTTCAGCTGTTATTTTTTTTGTTTCCCTCCTCAATGGATCCAACGACTTCGTAGAAAACAATAATTTGATGATGTAACAGTTTATTGCTTTTACTGCTTTGCCCTTTGTTGGTTTCGAATAATGAAACTTTCTTACAATTATAGTCCTTTCTGTTTTACGTAATTTCAGTTTTGTAACTGGTTTTCTTAAATTGGAGAAGTACACCACAATTTTTATGTATTTATTTTTTTACACCACAATTTTTATGTATTTATTTTTGTACATCACAAATGGAGATGTTTGGTTTTTCTTATACCGAATTATAACGTCGTTTGTTTTGGAAACTGCTGAATTTGTTGAATTTATATACGTTACTTTTTTCTTCTTTATTGTTTGTATATTTAAATTAGTTTTTGAATTAATAATTAAATATTAAAATTTAGTTTTTTGTAACAGTTTTCGATTCATAATCGATTGATCTAGTTCAGAGTGGATTCTAATATCAAATGGTTCCAACACTTTTTTATTGTTGTTGCGTGAAATTGAGTTATGATTATCTCAACTAAATCCAGTGTCAATCACCATTAAATTATTAAAAACAAAATGTATTTAACTTAAATTTTGTTTTAATCATTCAAAACTTGTTGAATTCAAAATAAACTAAAAACTCTCTAAAAATATTTAAGCCTATTCAAATTTAGATTTAGAACTATAACTTTTGTTAAGATAAAAAAAATCATGTGTCATTTCATCTAACAATTTTTTAAAATTTTAAAATAAATCAACTTAAAATTATTTTACTTGATAATTTATTATAAATATTTTACGTTTTTTTTTAATAAATTGGGCCAAAACCCAAAGATATATTAAATGAAAAAGAAAAATAGGTACAAAAATGAGGGGGACATAGAGCCTAAACCTCAAACCTATCTGATTCTAAAATTAGATAAACCTAACCGGTTTCTACAAAAGTCCGATTCTATATCCCAATGTACATCATTCCACCAAGTAAAGTTAGAGATATTTAAACCTATGTTAGCCAATTTATCGGCACAATGGTTACCTTCCCTGAAAACATGAGAAGCCAAAAAGTTACAATTATCAAGGGTAGTCGTACAGTTGTCCCATCTATTCCTGATCTTCCAGGGCACAACAGATGGTTTACTGAACGCCATCACAACAAGAGTTGAATCCGATTCTAGCCAAATATTTGACCAACCACGAACTAAAGCATGCTCAATAGCCAAAATAGCTCCCATCAGCTCAGCAAACAGAGAATTAACAGGGCCTAAATTACAAGCAAAACTTTCAATGTGATTCCCGAAGTGATCTCTAAAGATCCCCCCACAAGCCGCGTTTATTGGATCACCGTCGGATGCTCCATCAATGTTGACTTTAATCCAACCATTTGGGGGAGGATTCCAAATGACTTCGACACACATCTTGGGATTAACCGGATTAATGGAAATAGAAAACTTTTTCAGAACTTGAAAATCCCCAATGTCCATAGAAGATGCTCCTTTGAAAGAATTTCCAGCCAGCTTGGAAGTAGCATAAATAGATGAACATGTAGTTCTCCAAGGAATAAACCTGTTTTGAAACCGAGCTTAATTTCGAGTCCGCCAAATGCTATTAACCACAGCAATAATCGAAGCACGGTACACCACCATACATTGCGCAGCACCAGTTTTATGCATTGCAATGAAATAATCCTGCATATCTGAAAAGCTAACATTAACATTAAGCATATCGCGCAGCCAATTCCAGATCCTTCGAGAATAGTCACATTGAAAGAATAGGTGATTGATATTTTCTTCTGTATGTAAACAGAGGTTACAAATTGAAGGGCCTGCCATACCGCAATGCCGGAGCACGTCATCCGTAGGAACACGATTATTTATAACTCTCCAAAATAAAATAGAATGAGAAGGAGGGATGTTTGAGTGCCAAATGGAATTGCCCCAAACACAAGCATTTCTGCTATGCTTGCAGTAAGAGTACGCATCCTTTACAGTGATATCGCCGCTGTCAGACCTGAACCAAGCAAGCCAATCTTCCTTCAAACAATTGACATAAATATTTTCCACCATCTGTGGCAGCTAAGGACAAAAACTGATCAGCCCCGACGGCAAGTTAAACGAATTGCCGCTTAAAATGGAGCTCAGATCAGCCTTCAGCAGCGCCAGCTGAGCTTCCGAAAGATGAAGCGATGAACTCAAGGGACGGCCGCACCAGTTGTCACACCATAAATTAATTTTATTGCCCTTTCCAATCATCCACATAGAATTCTGCAGTAAGTCTTCCAAAAATTCAGCACAACCTGTCCAAACAGACGAGAAAACGTGTGATTTACGCACCGAGCCTTTTCTTAAAACTCTAGCTTTTACAATCGAAGCCCAAGTGTCAATCTCATTCATAATACACCAGCGCTGAACCAAACGATTTGCTTTGTTAAGAACACGAAGAGAGCAAATACCCAACCCTCCATCCTTACGGTCCTGACAACAAACTTTCCAAGCCACCGTAGCCATCTTTCTTTGATTAATATCACCACTCCATATAAAATTCCGACACCAAGTTTCAATTTGAGTGATCAAACTAACCGGCCAAGAATAAATGCGGAAAGAAAATAGCAACATACTGTGAATCACCGAATTAACTAGTTTAACTCTTCCGACTATAGAAAGTAAACTAGCTTTCCAAGCCACTAATTTAACGCGAATTTTATCTGCAACCGGTTGAAAAAAAAGCAGCTTTGGGTCTACCCTTGAAGATGGGAACCCCAAGATAAAGGAACGGGAGAACACCCAATTTAAAACCAAGACTGCTAGCCAAGAATTCATGTCGCGCCGCAGCCATAGAACTTGCATAGATAAAGGATTTGGCCGAATTGCAGACCTGCCCAGAACATGAAGCATAACGATCCAACAGCTCCGCAATGGCTTCCAACGAAGAAGAAATACCTTGAGTGAAAAGCAAGATGTCGTCAGCGTAAAGAGTATGAGAAGGAAACACCATATTCCTACAAGCTTTGATACATTTCAACCTATTCGTATCAACCAAATGAGATAACCCTCGACTCAGAACATCCTCTGCAAGACAAAAAAGGAGAGGTGACAGTGGATCTCCTTGCCTAACCCCCCTCTTGCAACCAAAAAATCCTCTAAGATCTCCGTTAAAAGCCACTGAAATTTTGGCCGATTCCAATACCAAAGTAATCCAAGAACAGAATAAATCATTGAACCCGAACTGCTTAAGAACTTTTAACAGAAACTTCCAATTAAGTGTATCAAATGCCTTGGCAATGTCAATCTTGAGCATAACGTTACCGCGAAGACACTTTTTGTGAATCACATTAGCCACCTCAGAAGCAAGACAAATACAATCCTTTATGTTGCGCCTGTTAATAAACCCCCGCTGCTCTTTGGAAATCAGATGAGGAAGCACTTTAGCGAGCCTATCCGCAAGAACTTTGGATATGATTTTAAATTTGAAATTTGCCATAGAAATAGGTCGGAATTTGTCAATGTTATCTGCCTCCTTTACTTTCGGAATCAAAACCAAAGTGTTGGAATTATAATTAGGAGCCAACCACCCGTCCTTAAAAAACTGAAGAGTGGCCTTGATAACATCTTCTTTAATAAAGCCCCAAAACGTTCGATAGAAAATAGGACCAAAGCCGTCAGGCCCAGCAGCACTATCCCTATTTAAATTGAAAACGGCACTGCGAATTTCTTCAGCAGAAGGGAGCGGCGTTAGCAACGAGTTAATTTGATCAGTCACTAACTTCGGAATAACATCCTCTACCAGCGAATTGTCCTGCAAAATAGAAGAATTGTCAAATAAATTCTTAAAGTGAGAGACTACATGATCCGCAGTCAGATTTTGATTGGTGGTGGTGACCCCATCAATTTTCATAGAGTGAATGAGATTTGATGGGTTTCTGATTTTAGTAATCCTGTGAAAATATTTCGTGTTCCGGTCCCTGTGTAAGTGCCAGTTAACACGAGCTTTATCTTTCCAAAAGAGTTCCTCAATATTAAGAGCATGTTCCAGCCGAGCTTGCGCCACTTTCTCTTGCTGAGCCAGAACATCGGTATGGCCGTCTGTGTCAATATGATGCTGAATATTTCCAGAGCTAACTCAGCCTTCTTGACATTGTCTTGCATATTTCCAAAACACTCTTTGTTCCACACCTTAAGCTTCTCCTTGAGAAATTTTAACTTTGCTGCCAGAATGAACATCGGACAACCAACAAAATTAGTTTTCCAAGCATCTTCCACCACTTTAATGCAGTCAGGATGCGATGTACACATTTGCATAAAAAGAAAGTGAGATTTGAACTTGAACTCTTGAAAGTTAAAGTGTAATAAAATGGGGTAATGATTAAACCGAGATTTGTTAAGAGTGGAGCAAGAAGATTGAGCACACAGACTAACCCAATCCTGATTGCAAATAACTCGATCCAGCCGTTTACGAGTATGCTGCCTACCCTCTCTACCATTAGCCCAAGTAAACTTAACACCAACAGTAGGCATATGGACCAAATGGTTGTAATCTGTCCAGTCAGCAAACTCCTCCATCGGGCCTCTCGCAGGCCTAAAAGAACCATCATACTCGTGAGCACCAAGTATAGTGTTGAAATCACCTATGAAACTCCAAGGCATTTGATAAGTGTGAAGAATATTTTGCAAAGAGCTCCACAGATTTCTGCGAGTTATGTAGCTGGTAGATGCATAAACGGCCGAGATACCAATAGAAATGCCATTAACCAACACAGAAAAAGATACCTGTTGGTCATCTATGTGAATCACATTTGGATTGATGCTAGAATCATATAAACACCAAAGGTTTGGAAGCAAAGATTCCCTACTATTTACAGCGAAGAACTTGAGATTTAACCTACGAAGCCAGGACATAAAGAAGTGATCCTTATCCATCCACGGTTCCGCGATAAAAACGAACTGAGGTTTGTAATTCAAAACTAACCTTTTTAGCGCCAATTTTGTTGGAGAATTGGCTAAGCCTCTCGCATTCCAAAATAAACAATTCATGGAGTATTAGACGCACTACCAGGCCTAGACCTTGTCTTGTAATTATCTCTCAAAGCATTGTTTTTCTGCATCTTTTTCTTGGATTTAGATTTCACTTTCACAAAGCCATCGTCGTCTACCCCCAAGGAGTTCAAACTATTATCACCAATGCCTTGCTTTACCATCTCCTGGTGGACCATGTTATTCCAAGAAGCATTGAGGAACATCAGATCCTGTTGTAGCTCTGGATTAGTTTCAGGGACTTCTTCAACTGAATTCCTTTGAGTATTGCCAATACATTTTGCATCTGCAAAATTGTTTTCCGCCTCACTGACCAAAGCCAATGTTTTATCTGTGTCATCAACCATAACAACGTCATCCACTGTATTATCGACTTCCAGAATACCCGTAGATCCACCAATGTTCACTTGGTTCTGTTTGTCTTTGTCATGGCTATTCTCTACAGTAGTATGAATCTGAGACAGATCTACCGGCTTAATAATGGTTGGCTTATTAATAGGCACCTGAACATAGATGTGTTTCTTAGAATTATGTGGCTTACCATTATTTGTTTCTTCTACTGCTTTTTGTTTCTGTGCACCAGTTTCGCCTTCGTCTCCACGATGTTTACAATTTTCCAAAGAGTGACCAATACTATTGCAGTGTTTACAGAACTCCAGAAGGTTTTCATATTCGAGATCAACAAAGAACGCAAAACCTGATCTTTCAACTAATACTTTATAATGAATATCAGAGTTCAAATCCAAATCCACTAAGACTCTAACAAAGTGGCCAAACGATCTTTCAAAGCAGCACCTATTAGATGCAGAATCAGTACATAGTGGAATCCCCACACTACTTGCAATTGCAAAAATGATTTTCGGCCTCCAGTACTCCTGCGACAATCCATGGATGCGAATCCACACTTGAGCTGACGATTGCTTAAGAAAGGAAGGATTAAAGTCTTTTGTCCATGGGAACAACTTAAGGAAATCTGGGTTTAAGTTCCATGATGAAATGGACCTTACACGCCTGACATCTTCAAGAGTGGAAAACGATAATTCGTAATACCCTTTACCAAGGGATGTAATACCCCATTTCCCAATAGATTTCCAAAGATTCAAAAGTTTAGTTTTGAGGTTTTGGACAGTCAATGGTGTGGATCCCTTAGGCCAGATAATCCTATCGTGTAGGTTGTGTTTGCAAGACTCCACACCCAGCAGGTACTCCTCCTCCGGAATAACAATGGATAAACGATCCCCTTTAACACAAGGCTTTGGTAGCTGACTTACCGGAATATCGCAGACGTTATTCACCGCATCAGCAAACGACTTAGGAGGTTTGGATGAGGACACCATCAACTCTTCGTGCGCTTTCAGCTTCACTCGTGAACATTCATCTTCAAGCTCTAAAAACTTCCACGGAACAATAGGTTCCCTCATCATGGAATCTCTGTCCATTTTGTCGAACACCTTAGGTGCATCATCCAAAACACATTCCACTAGAAGTTTGTAGCAATCTTCTTCCACCCGAATCCTAGTTGATGTCGGTAAATCAATTGAAGGTGTCCAATGATTTGTCGTTGCTATCAAGCATTGTTTTTCCTAATGATTTGTCGATTGAAACAACAGTAATGCTGAGTTTGTTCAATTTTTACTTGGGATTGGGATTGGTTTGTTCTAGCTTTAAAAAAATGGATTTTTCTTTGTATTTGTAAAATCGTTTTTTAAAATATTATCAATTTTTTTATATTAATTTTTTTAAATTGAAAGATTAATTTTAACATCATACAACATAAACATATATTATTTAAGATTAAAACATAATCGTAATCACAATTTTTGAAAAAAATTGTATTTCAAAAATAATTTTTATGAAAAACTATTTAAAATAGCTTTAAAATTAAACGATTTTTTTTTGAAATTTTGATATCCAAATTTTTTTTAATAAAATGTTGATATACTATATCCAAATTTTAAGAATAACTATTAAAACCAAATTTTTATTTAAAATTTTTATGAAAAATTTTCTTATAAATTTTTTGTTTCATAAAATTATATTACATTATAAAAATTATTTTTAAAAAAATCAAAACAAACATACCCTTAATCAGTGTGATAGTTGAATTCAAAGTTGACATATATTTTTATAAAATTTGAAATTTTTTTGATATTGCACCTAATAACTTTAATTGAATGTATAATAATTTTTTAAATAATACAAGTATTATCGACTATTCGAATACAAAGTTGGAATTGCTGAATTTTTTTAAAAACTTGTAGAATTGATTTACTCAATATAAAATTTAATTCAACAATTATATTGATAAAATTTAATATTTAAAATGAATTAGTAATTGTTTCAGTACACTTAATAATGGAAATTTTATAAATACAGTAGATCAGTGGTTATAGGATCTTGGAGATTGTCAAATTATACTGCTACAGTTGTAACCAGCATAAAGTTCTAGATGCTTGACAAATATTAAATCAAATATGTATTGTGCATTGACATTATTTATTTAAAAACAAAGAAATATCCCTTAAAAAAGAAATAAATTGTGTAGACCAACTACTAGTAATTAATCATGAGCAGATGGCACATGGTTTGCAATTGAGGTGTGGACCAAATAGTAGAACGTGTTAATCAATTCACTCTGTTATCGTTTTCTTTTATTAATATATCTCATAGAGTTTATATTTGTTTCTAAAATAGTACATTTGACTATATATTTATAACCTCACGTTATCAGCGTGTATATAAATTAATACTAATTATATTGCATGTTTAATAACATGTACTAAGTTATTTTTTTTTATCAGGTTTGCTATGTGTTCACCGTATTTATAAGGTGAACAGTGTTTTTTATTAAAATAATATATATTTTTAAAATATTATTTTAAAAAAATATATATTTATTTTTAAAATTTATTTTATAACACAAATATAAGATTGCGTATTAACCAACTTCACAGTTACATTAACCACAAAAATCTACATCATTAGCCAATTATTTTACCTATAATTTATTAACCACTTTCACTACTTCATTAACCAATCAAATACATACTATTAACCATGTTCTGAGAAATTTGTTCACGTATTTGTGAACAGTAAATTGGGTGTAGGGTGTAGAAAATAGTGTAAGAATAACATTTCTGTTTTTTTATTATATAAATAAGTAAGTTAGTATCCTCAGGACACAATTGTTGTGTATGTATATATTACTAAAATTTGAACTCAAAATCTTTAAATTAAATTAAAATTTTATTATCTCACTTAAATATCTTTTAGTGATGAATATATTTCAACCTTTAGTTTTTATTTCGTTTACATTTATATTTATATTTGAGTTTCATTTGCATTTGAATTTGATTTGAATTTGGTTAATATATAAATTTAAATTCAGTTGAATTTGTTATAGAATTGATTCTTTCATTTTTGAAAAATTGAAAGTTAGTTACAACTCTCTCTCTGTGCAAATATTCTTTATCTTCTCCAAATCATGTGCATTGTTAATGGAGGTTCATAGTTGAACTCCAACATTTGATATCCAGAGCTTCTATTTGATTCACAGGGAAACACGATCGTAGTGAGGTGTGTGATTGAGTTTGGTTCTGAAATTCGCGTTGAATTGAAGTTCAAAATCGAAGAATATCAGAGGTTTTGATTCTCAGGGTTTGGGAAACACCAATGTTGGTGAGAATTGGGTGATTTGCACAAGAACAAAGATGAACGACATAAACCATATCTTAAACACAAAACTTCTAGTATTCGACAAAAAGAATTGGAATCGGTGGTCGATTAAGATGCGTGTGTTGTTTGGAGCTCAATATGCTCTTGATCTCGTCAATGACGACTACACGCTGGTTGTAGAGAATGCAACTGAAGCGTAAAAAACTGCGCAACATGAAACGAGGAAGAAAGATATTGTTCTAGATCCATCAGTGTGTGGATGCAAAGGTATTTGAGAATAATGTTGATTCAACGATGGCAAAAGCGACGTGGGATACATTGGTGCAGTGTTATGTTAATAACGCATCAGTGAAGAAGGCCAAGCTTCAGTCCATACATAAGCAATATGAGAATCTCAGCATCAACCACAAAGATAATGTACCTAATTACATCTCCAGAGTTATTGTGGTCACTAATGAGATGAATTCTTGTGGACAAATATTCTCTGAACAAATAATCATTGAAAAGGTACTAAGATCACTTACTCCTCAGTTTGATTACATAGTTGTAGTCATAGAATACTCTATAGATAACAACACCATGAGAACTTAAGAGCTTCATAATAGTTTAGAGGCCTAAAAGTTGCGTATGACTGAAAGAAACTCTCAACAAGATTTAGAGTAGGCTCTAAAACCTCAAACTCTGAAAGCTTCTTTTGGCAAGAAGAACCAGAAGCAAAGATGGTTAGAGAACAAAAAGAAGTATGGTGGTCATGTTCAGAAGTCTTAACTCTCCAATTCTGATAAGAAACATCAGAATGTTCATAAGGGAATGGATAAATTTGATAAGAGAAAGATTCAGTACTACAGTTGCAATAAGTTTGGTCATTTTGTTGTTGATTGCTTGTCAAGCAAGATCATCAAGGGTGAAGAAATCAACATAGGCAGAGCAGATTCTGATGATGAATCTGTGATATTGATAGCATCTGAGAATGTAGGTGGATTAATGATACACTGGTGGTATATGAACAATGGATGCTCAAATCACCTAACTAGAAACAAGCAATGGCTGGTTGATTTTGACTCTAGTAAAAAGACCAAGATCAGATGTGTTAATGATGAGTATCTGAATGCTAGAGGAATGAAAAGTGTCAGAGTTAAGTTGAACAATGGAAAAATTGTACTAATCAAGGATGTATGGTATGTTCCTAGCATGAATAGTAATCTAATGATTGTAGGTCAGCTAATTGAAAAAGGTTTTTCAGTAAATATGAAGAACAATATCTTAAAGTTGTATGACTGTAATCAGAAGCTGATTATGAAGTCTGAACTAGAAAGAAAAATAAAATTCAAGGTGAATGTTGCAACCGCAAATACTCAATGCCTTAGTGCAAAAAGTACTGAAGGGGAAAGAGAGTTGTGCAACAAAAGATTAGGGCATCTAAACTACAGAAACTTAGAGCATCTAAGTTCAAAGAATCTGTGTTGCACCCCAAAATTTGACCAACAATTATTTATTCATTGAGTGTTTGAAAGTTGATACCTTCATCAGGCAGTTCAAGAGATCCCCAGAGGAATTGGATGAAACCAGGGTTGTGTGCTTCATAGCTTGAGAGTTGTGGGTGCTCCTCAGATGATTCTGAGACTTAGAGAATGAACTAGATGTTTTGAGGAAGCCTGTGAGATGTCTTGATAGCCATCATGAAGCCCAGAGAGGTTATTATGCAAGAATTCAGGAGATTCAACCATGAATGGTAGAATTAGGGTTTTGACTGGGTCAACCCTAGGATAACTGAAGATTTGGAGAAGGTTGAGACCTAATCCAAGGGCCATGAGATCATGGAATGATGCATAGAGATGTTATAAAGATGATTCCTGGACCAACTCATCATGATTGAGGAGTTTGAGAAGTTTCAAGTCAGGGTTTCTGAGGATTGTCAGTGGAAAAACCCTAATTTGATCCTTATCTTCCAGGCAGTTTTAGCCCTAGATGTGATTGATATCTCATCTTCCCCACAACATGAATGTTGTAGAGCTTGCTCTTAGATCTAATTTGAGTGGTGGAAGTCCTTGATAGGAGTTACAGAGCTCAAGTTATGGTTTTGACAAATTACAGGTCAGCTGAGGTGTGTGAATCTAGGTCCTTGAAAGTCACCCAATTTGCAGACAACTTTTTCCCTAGTAGGATGATTCCTATGATTTCTTGGTCAACATGAATGTTGGAGGGCATCTTCTTAGCTTTAATTTGAGTGGTAGAAGTCCTTGATAGGATTTGTGGAACTCAACTTATGGTTTGAACAAGACAGGGGTATTTTGGTCATTTGTCAGTTATAGGTCATTTTAAGCAAAGGCCATATCTCCTATTTCCAAGCCTCAAATGGAAAAACTCAAAACATGAAAGTTGTTCAAAATGTGATTTTAAGTCTAGAAAGAAGGTCATGAATTGTTGGAAATGCTCATAGCATGGATTTTCATGATTGGTCAAAAATGAACTAAAAATGGCTTATAAGTTTAAAAAGTTGAAATTGGAAATTGGTTTGGAGGATCTAGGAATCCAAAATAGGTCATCCAATATATCATTTTGATTGGAAACATCATTTTGAGAACAATGGTTCAAATAGAATTTTGATTTGAAGCTTTAAAGTGGGAGATGCTTTGGAAAATTGAAACTTGCATATTAAGGCACCTTTGGAAATCATAACACAAGGCAAGGAAGAGGCTTGTTTTTGTACATTCCTTCTCAATATCTCACATAAGGAGATTTTGGCACCAATTTGCAAGGTTTAAGGCATGATGCATGAGATTTTCAACTTACCATCATATGAGATTCCAAGGACTTTCTAGCTCATTCTAGAAAGATCTAGGAGTTTCCATTGATCATTATAAGAAGAGTGAATCATGGAGGGAAAAAGGTTGGTGATTATTGTTGATGAGAGGTGAGATTAGAGTGTGAAAAGTAAGATTCTTCCATTGGCAATTTGATATCAAACCTTCATTCTCTTCAATCTCCATTCATTTCTCCACCACAAACCTATTATTCTGATCATTGTGATTGAGTACATGCTGAGGTAGAAGAAGATCCATGGCAGTTTGAAGCTATTTTGAGGAAATTGCAAGAATTGCATTTTGATATCAAGCACGAGTTTCAAGCCTTGTTCATTCATCTTGCTGCATACAGAAGTCATATTGGGCATTGGAGAGTAATCAAGGAAGGTTTCAGGCACTGAATTGCAAGGAAACCATAGCCTCCATTGAAGTGTAACAGGTTGGTGAATTCACTCATCTCTCCTTAATTATGCATAGTTAGGTTAGATCTTAGGTGTAGAACTGTTAAGCTAGGGTAGAAGACCATGTTCTGAGGATTAGGGAGCATTTCATGGAGTTTGATAGCAGGTGCAAGAATCTGTTATGATTGAGAACAGGCTGGATTATTGGCTCTAGAGCACGATTGATAGCTCATGGTGGTAGGAATAACATAAAGAACAAGATTGGATCATTAAATTTGAGTTGCAGCAAGGTTGATATCAGTGCAATTAAAATGGTACCAGAACTTCCATCGTGTGTATCTCTTGAGTGGTTAGGTTTTAGAGGAATCCATGGACATGGCTGTGTAGAGGGCGAGGAGAGGAGTAATTTTGGTTTTTGTATCGTGAAGTTTCGTGGCCAGACGAGAGAGATAGAAGGAGTGTAAGTTCCATGCATGAGAATAAGGTTCAGAAACCCTAGGGTTTCGTTTGGAGACGATGACTAGCGTCCCTTGGATCAGCCTGGATAATTTGACCAATTCCATTCATCCAACGGTCGAGATTCAAAAGAGAAACGGAGGGAAAGCCCTGAGCCAAAACGTCGTCGTGTGGTTTAATGAGGAAAACTGGGCTCAGCAGACCTTCGCTAATTGCACCCCCCTTATTCTGGCCCATTGAATATTGAACTGGGGCGCCCTTGCTTATCACACCCCCCTCCCCCTTAATTGAATTCTTTTAATTTTTTTAATTTCTTTTATTGTTTGTCTTTTATAAAATTCATAAAAAATAGGAAATTTAATATTTTTTAATTCTTGTTTTTTCTATATGTTAATAAATCTGTCTAGAAAAATATAGATAAATAAAATGTCCATTTTATTTTCTTTTCATATTTTTAATAGATTTTTCTTTTAAATAGCTTTTAAAATAGGATTAATTTTGTACATGATTTTGTAGAATTTGTTTTAGGACCTTCCTTTAATCTTTTTAATTCATTCTTTTTTGTGTAACTAGATATTGAATCATAGTTCCCCATAGGATTTAATTCTTGATTTTTAGATAAAAATTTGATGTAGTTTGATGGTTAGACATTTAGGTGCTCTAATTAGGGTTTTAAGTTGTATAGGTAGACTTGAACAAATTTGTTTTGGGGTTTGTAGGCCAAATTAGTGTATGGGGAATACATGGGTTAAGGGTAAGTATGCATAGAATCCCTAGAATTTTGCTAGAATATTGTATGGTGTTTTAGTATTTTTCATTGATTTTTGAATGTATGGATAGTATGTGTGTTGCTTAAAGGCATAAATTGTATTGTTGTGTTTGTTTTTCTTCTCCTTTGAGCGTGTGAGCCCTGAAGATTGAGTTGAAGACCTTGTGGACCATCAGTGGAGCTTTGAAGACCTTGCAGAGGAGTTTAGCATAGTTTCTGTTGTTTTGTTTATAGGTTTATAGATGCATAGGTAGGGCATTAGATAGAATATTTTGTTCAATAAACAAGGAGTGTCTTGTCCACCTCCTTTCTTCTCTATGACATAGAGTCCCTTAAGGGTATTCACCTCTCTCCTTTGGAGGGATTAGTGACCTTGCCCCATAAGGTAGAACTTTGAGAGAGCCTTTCCTTTGATGTTAAGTTCTCAACGGCATCCTTTGGAAGTCAGTGAGTACTGTAACACCCTCACCTCATCTTATTGACTGAATCTTGTTTGCTGGAGCATTAGAGCCATTGAAGATAGAAGCTGAGACCTTGAAGAGGATGATTCCTTGAAGATTATTGAAGCCTGAAGACTCTGTGAAGATCAAGTGGATGCCTGAAGATCCCTGAAGATAGTGAAGCCTGAAGGTGGAGCTGATCAAAGGAGCTGAAGCTCAAGGGAGAAGATGAGTTGATACTCATGTTGTAGGGTTGATACCTGGAAAGCAAGTGATCTCTGAAGTCTGAAGACTGGGTTGCTGCTGGAGGAGCTGAGGCTTTCTTCTGTTTTCTTTGATGTATTGTGTGTTTTGTCTGATTTGTCTGTTGCATTAGACTAAGCCCATTTAGAATAAGTTCAATCTAAGAGCATGAGTGCACCTGATTGTATTGTTACTGCCTGGCTTTGCTTGCGGGTATTCGGTAGAGCCCAGCTCCCTTGCCCATGTGTTTATTTTGCTTGATAGCATTTCATTTCTCTTGTCTGTATGATTACAGTTTACCGTTCTTGCTTGATAGCATGTTGTTTATTTCAGTATGATTACTGTTATTTCATGACTGGCTTGAGGTCGAGACGAGCTTGTGGAGGCTGAAGCCCCACACACATTTCCTCCCTCACTTGCATTGCATGCATTTTACTGTTAAAGCTGATGCTTTTGTCTGTTTTGGTGTATCATTGATATGATCCCTTAGGACTCTCATTTCCTCTGATGAGGATTTGATGATAGACTTTTAGGTTGAAACCTATGCATGACAACATCTAGGAGTTCCCTGTTCAAACCTCAACCATAGGATGAATCCATGGCATGACAACAGTAGGACTTGATAGTCTCCCTCCTAGTTGGGCCTGTTCTCTTCTTATCTCGAAACAGTTTAAGATACAGTAATCATGAATGATTTCTTTCGTACGTTACGAGCCTTAAGCTATCTGAGAAAGGATTGTGGGAGAGTTTCTTTTCCACAGTCTGGATGTTTAGTATGGTACCCTTTGGGTGACATGCGACGCATTCACTCTCAGGTCATAGTCTCTAGTGCGGTTGAAGTCGCAAACATAATAAAAAACACTTCTTTTAGGAGATAACCCGTAGTTAGTCGAACTACGTTTGCTCTGATCTTTCATACCAGATGAAAGTACGTAGGCATAGGATGTGATATCCTAGCGAGCAACCTTCCCCATCTTCACCCGTAGTTAGGCGAACTACGTTGACTCTGATTTCTCATTCTCTGATGAGAATACGTAGGCATAAAGCGCGATGCTTTGCCGAGTCATTTTTCTTTTCTTTTCCAGCCAGCCTTGATAGGTAGATAGATTATAACCAACCCGTCCAAGTAAACAAACAAGCGAGGATCCCATCGAGTACGATGGACGTGAGGGGTGCTAATACCTTCCCCTTGCGTAACCGACTCCCGAACCCAGACAATGGTTGCGATGACCTTGTCTTACCCTTTTTTCGTCAGGTTTTTCCGATCGTTTCCTTTCTCGCTCTGAGGGATAAATAACGAAAGGTGGCGACTCTTCTGTTGTGCCGGCACCTTATTTTCGCGCAAGCGACAGCTGGAGACTCTGGTGGGGACTCCAACGGTTCCCTGCGAGTCAATCCTATCGTTTGCGTGTTTGCTTGTTGGGGTGCGTTTATTTATCGCATTTTTTACTTCTCGCACTTTATTTCCCGCATTTTATTTTCAGTATAATATGATTATTTGTGTTGTTGTGGGATGGGAGTTCAGATTGAGTGAGAAGCCAGACCCAGGCTTGAGTGCACCATAGACTTAGAGTGGAAATTAGTGGGCGCGTGCTTGCTTTGCAGGCACTAGTGTCTCATGAAATCCACGCTCAGATGAGGTTCATCCGGTTGGCTTCACTTTCAACCCTTTGGGTTGAGACGGTTGCTGGTTTGGTGGATTGTCGACTCTGGGGACCGATCATTTGTGATTCAGCTAAGTGAGGCCTCTTCAGGACTTGATGATGCCACTCCTTCTGGGAATCGTATCATCAGTTTTGAAAGTCTGTGACGCTGATGAACGCATAGGATGCCGTACCTTGAGTCAGTCTAGGTTCATACCTGTGAGGGGGACTGGGTTTATTGCAGGAAACTTAGGCCTTCAGACTACCTGGTTTTCTTGACAGTGAATCAGTTATGTTGGGTTCTCAGTTGCAGACATGTTCTTGATAGAGCAAGAGGTTTTTGATCGGAGGATCTTGTCGCCGGATGTTTGTCTGTTCTTGATAGAGCAGGTTTTGATCAGTATGTTATCATCAGTGGTTTGTTCTGGATGGAGAAGATTTTGAGTGAGGTCTGAAGACCTCATCGGCAGATGTTATTTGTTCTTGATAGAGTAGATTTTGAGTGAGGTCTGAAGATCTCATCAGCAGCTGTGTGTTTGTTCTTGATAGGGCAGATTTTGATTTGGGGTCTGAAGACTTCAGCAGGTGTTCCTTGATCTTGCACCCGGGGTCCTTATTATCAGTCACTTACTCTTGTCAGAACAGAATTTTGACCTCGGTCCTATCAGATGGTTATTCTCAGCAGATCAGATTAGTGGTCTTACACCGGGATTTCCCTCTCATCAGTGACTGTTGATACCGAATCTCCACAGCAGCCACCTGGATATATTATTGCATACCTGCATTTTGCATTAATTTGCGCATTCATCTGCATTCCATTAACGTGTGTCTGTGTTGCAGGTACCGTTTCCCCGATCCCGGATTTCTTGTCTTCTGCTGCTATTATGGCTTCTCTCAGAAAGACTGTTGCATACAAGTTCCCGACCCCCGATGTGTCGAAGCTGACTGGTTTGATAGCCTTGGCAGGGGATTCCGTGAAGGATAGGTTCAGGAAGTCTTATGGCAGGTTGCTTAGCCTGGTTTACAAACCTTCTACGTCCGAGTTGAATGGGTTACATGCTCTTCTGCAGTTCTATGACCCTCCTCTGAGGTGTTTCACTTTTCATGACTTCGTTCTCGCGCCGACATTGGAAGAGTATGCTGATATGCTGGGTGTGCCTATCAAAAGGCAGATGCCTTTTGTCCACATGGATGCTGAGCCTGATCTGGTTGGTTTGGCTTCCTCACTCCATTTGAGCGCTTCTGAGTTAGTAGTGACGAGTTGGAACAAGGTCCCAGGGTTCTCTCTGCAGTTTCTGATAGCTAAGGCTCAGCAGTGTGCTAAGGACAAATGTTGGGACGCCTTCAGCGCCATCCTTGCTTTATGCATATATGGCATTATCCTATTTCCCAGCATGCCTGATTTCGTAGACTTTGATGCATTCCATATCTTTGCCTCAGGGAATCCAGTCCCTACTCTGATCGGAGACGTTTACCATTCAGTGCATTACAAGAATGAGAACCGGAGAGGGAAGAATGTTTCATGCTGCGTACCGTTGTTGTACAAGTGGTTTGACAGTCATTTTCCTAAGAAGGGTTCTTCTGTCTTGTCTGCAGCCACAGCCGAGTGGCCTGAGCGTCTGATGAGTTTGTCGGCAGAAGACATTGATTGGTTCATTGACAGAGACAGGTTAGGCACCGAGGTGATCTTCAGTTGTAGTGAGTTTCCTAACGTACCTCTGATAGGTAGGAAGGGTTGCATCAACTACAATCCATCATTGCTAGTTCGTCAGTTTGCATATGCTTTGAGGACTCCACCGAAGGAAGAAGAGGTACGGGAATCTCTGTACCTCACGGGTATTCTAGAGGGGGATTTGTTGTCCAAGCTTCAGTATGCGTGGAACAATATCAGCACGAGAGGAAAGCCTTTGTTGGGGAAGAGCAATAGCCAAGCCTACCCTCCTTATTCCGATTGGATCAGAGCCAGAGCCAGCGCTATAGGGATGCCATTCCCTCATGTCAGACCAGAGAGTCCTCCACCAGTCGAAGAGCCCACCACTGTGTCCATTCATCAGCACAACCAGGTATTAGCTGAGCGTGATGAACTGAAGAGGGCGAATGCAGAATTAGAGAAGGAGTTAGCTCAGCTTCTAAGTGAGAGGAACGAAGCCGTGCATGCTCTCAAAAGGCAAACAGAGTCAGTGAACCAGCTAAGTGCAGACTTGGCAAAGCAGATTGCTGATCGGGAACGCTTAGGTCAAGACTTCAGAGCTGCTAATGATGTGCTAGCTACGAAGAAGCAGCATTTGGAGGAAGCATATCGGAGAATATCTAAGTTCGACCAGCATTGGAAGACTTCCATGGCCACCAGGAAGGAGCGAGAAGACAAGCTGACGCTGCAGATTTCTAAGCTAGAAGCCGAGGTAAAAGACAGTGAGCGGAGGTTTGATGAAGAGACCGCCCGCAGGTACTCCGCTGAAGCCCGTCTCAACAAAGCTCTTGCTAGCCTGAAGGAGCATAAGCTGATGTTTGAGTCTAAGAAGCGGAAGCTGGAGGATTGCTTTGGCGAAGGAGCTTGGGAGAGTTCAGTTCAGGGGCTTCAGCATACTATTAGGCAGAGGGAACTACTCGTCGAGGGGTTGCTCACTTCGCCAAATCATTCAGAGACAAAGGAGTTATTAGCAGAGTATCGCGCCCGTGGCCGTGCTTGACTAGTTATATCCCTATTGATTTTGATCTTTGATGTATGCTGACCATCACCAGACTTGTTGGCTGAGGTCATGCTGTTGATTTGTACTCGCTGACACTGTGTACTGCCTTGATAGGCCTTTCCATATATATATGAGATTGATGTTTCCATGATTGGGCTCGGATTTCTTCTTCCTCTTATTATTATCAGCACCGTCACTAAGGCACTAGGATCGGGGGAAAATCTCCCACGCACACAGACACACGCATGCATCTGCATGAAGCATATTTGCATGGTGTATATCTTATTGCTTTTCCTAACCTTTATTGTTGACAGGTTTTTCAGGTTCCGAGCTGTCTCCGGTCTCCAGGATTGATCAAAGACTCATCCACCGCTACTCAACTCGCGCTAATCAGACAAGGATAATGGACCAGGTGCAGTCAGATGTTCAAGAACTCCGTGAACGGATGGATCGTTTTATGAAGCTGATGCAGGTGGTCGCGAATGGTCAAGACCAGCTTCGCACTCTGGTTCAACCTCTGATCTCCAGGGTTGACAGTAATGGCATACTTCGTGGAGGGGCCGTGCCTACTCCTCCTCCAGTGGACGCTCCACAGAATGTTGTTCCTGTTGCCGGGGGCAACGGCAGTGCTAACGGCAATCTGATGGCTAATCTCGGACTCAATGCGGCAGGCATCGGCAATGGTAGTCTGGGAGCCAATGTTAACATAGGGCCGGTCAACGGCAATGCTGGTGCAGGAAATCTGTTGGTGCCTCAACCGTGGCTGGAGGACCATCAGGATGACATATTTTCTCAGAGAGGTGTAGAAGCAGAGTTGAATGCTGAGGCTCGACTCAGGTTCAAGGCGCTGGAAGACAAGATGAGAGACATAGAAAATCAGAACACATTGGGCGTCGACATGTCCAAGCTCGGGTTGATTGCTGACTTTAAAGTACCTCACAAGTTCAAGGTGCCTACCTTTGAGAAGTATAAGGGTACTACCTGCCCCCGTGTTCACCTCCGATCTTATTATAGAAAGATGTTCGCCTATTCTGACGATGAGAAGCTGCTGATGCACTTCTTTCAGGATAGTCTTTCTGGTCCATCGCTCGAATGGTATATGGGTTTGGAGCCCGCTACTGTGCGCACCTGGAGAGATCTTGCAGAAGCGTTTGTTCTCCAGTATCAATACAATAGCGACTTGGCTCCCAACCGAGTTCAGCTTCAGAATCTCTCACAGCGGAACAATGAAAGCTTTAAAGAATACGCCCAGCGGTGGCGTGAATTGGCTGTTCGGGTTCAACCGCCGATGGTTGAGCGTGAGCTAGTGCAAATGTTCGTGGCTACCCTTCCTGGGATCTATTATGAAAAGCTGGTCAGTGGCATGACTGGAACATTCTCGACTCTCATCACTTTGGGCGAGCATGTTGAGAACGGTATAAAGATCGGAAAAATTCAGGGCGAATCATCCTCAGCTGGAGGAGCTAGTAAGAAACCCTACGCTGGCAAGCGTCGAGAGGGAGATGCCAGTGCTGTCACTAATGCTCGGAGAAAGGGCAAGGGCCCTCAGCCTCAGATTGCTAGCATAAATATCCCAGCTGCTCAGCCACAGCAGCAGCAGCAGCAGCCTCAGCAGCAGAATAATCAGGGGTATAAAAGATATCAGAATCGGGCTCCTATGGCAAGCCGTCATTTTGATACTCCACCTATGTCGTATGCGCAGCTTCTGCAAACGTTGCTTCAGCTCCAATTGGTTCAAAAAAGGACGTTGGCTCCCTTAACAGGGGCACCACCACCGGGGTATGATGCCAATGCTACTTGTGAATTCCACACTGGGGCACCAGGCCATACGATTGAGAATTGCAAAGCTTTTAAGCACAAAGTCCAGGACTTGGTGGACGCCAAGGTTATCAACTTTTCTGACAACGTGCCCAATGTTACCAAGAACCCGATGCCTCATCATAAGGGAGGCGGAGTGAATGTTGTTATCACTGAGGAGAGTTCAGACTTGCTGACGGATGTCAAAGATTTGAAGACGCCGTTGAGTTTTGTCAAGGCTAAGTTGCTGAAGAAGGGCTTCTTCCCTGGATGCGGAGAGTTATGTATGGCTTGTGCTACACTTCCTGATGGGTGTGAGCAGCTGGTCGAAGGTATCCAAAGTCTGATGTCCGAGGGTATTTTACAATTCAGCCGGAGCGTTGAAAGTGCATCGGGGGAAGTCGTGCTGAAGCAGGCAAATGAAGTTGCTACCATTACTATTCCTCGTCACCCTATTACTATTTCTGCACCCCGACCGCCTACTATCACCATCACCAGGGCCGGACCAATCCCATTCGAGAGTACTAATGCTGTTCCATGGCATTACGGCGCCGAGGTTTACTGCAATGGTCAGAAGATAGAGCTAGAGCCATTCGGATCAACTGTGCAGAATCTTACCGAAGTCAGTGGTATCACTAGGAGCGGTAGAGTGTTTGCGCCAGCAGAGGTTGCATCAGAGAAAGTGGTCCGGGCTGACGCTGTGGATAAGGGTAAAGGTAAAGCTGTCGAAGAGGTCCCTATTGGGGCAGAAAAAGATTTGCTAGTTAAAGATGCTGAAGAGTTCATGCGGCTAATCAAGAAGAGTGACTACAAAATTGTAGATCATCTTCATCAGACTCCGTCAAAGATCTCGATTTTTAACTTGTTGCTGTGTTCTGAAGCGCACCGCAACGTATTACTGAAGGTATTAAATGCTGCATACGTGCCGCAAGAGATATCAGTAAATCAACTCGAGGAGGTGGTAGCCCATGTTAATGCTGGTAATGGGCTGGGATTTACAGATCTGGAGCTGACTCCTAAGGGAAGAGATCACAACAGCGCCTTGCACGTCTCAATAGAGTGCAGGGGCACTATTATGTCGCATGTCCTGGTGGATACGGGTTCCTCGCTTAATGTGCTTCCGAAGAAGGCACTGATGAAATTGGATACCCGTGGATTGTTGTGCACGCCCAGTGATCTGGTCGTGAAAGCCTTTGACGGAACCAAGCGCCACGTCTTCGGAGAGTTGACCTTGCCAATTCAAGTTGGTCCAGAGACGTTCAATACGGTTTTCTATATCATGGATATCATGCCCGCCTATAGTTGCCTCTTAGGTCGGCCATGGATCCATTCTGCTGGTGCCGTGACGTCCACGCTGCATCAGAAGCTTAAATATGCTGTCGGGGGCAGCATAGTAACCGTCTGTGGTGAGGAGGACATCATGGTAAGCCACCTGTCGTCCTTTAAATATGTTGAAATGGATGGCGAGATCCATGAAACGCTCTGCCAAGCATTTGAAACCGTCAAGGTGAAGGAGGTAGCTCCCGTCGTCGCAGAGAAGCAAGAGTTGAATCTCTCCTCGTTTAAGGAAGCTCGGGCCGTTGTCGAAGCCGGTTCCACCCCAGGCTGGGGGCACGTTTTGGATATACCAATCAAGCAGGATAAGTTTGGATTGGGGTATTCCCCTGGAGCTGAAGCTTCATCTTCTTCTGGCAGCTCGTCTCGTGGGAAAGGGCCGATCCTATTCACCAAGGGGGGAGTAATTTTCGAAAGTATCAACGCTGCGTCGGAGGACAGCGGGGACAGTGATTGCGATTTTGACGCCTGGATTCAACCGAGCAAGCCGGGCGAGCGCCTCCGCAATTGGACCATCAAGGAGATTATCAAGCTGACAAGTGAAGAGTAATGATTTGCTTTTTACAATCTTTGTACAACCCTATGTCCTGCCCGGGGCATAGTGGTTTTACTGTCAGGGCCTTGTTGGATTATGTGTATGCATTTTGTTAATAAATAAAAGGCGTTTTCTTCGTAATCAAATATTGTGTTCTCTGTTATTCCTGTTTTATGTTTATTTCGAAAAACAGTAAAATGGCAACGAGGTTTGTGCTAACCTGCATATTCTTGCTTTAAATTTAACCCTTGTTATTGCAGGATCCACGTAACAGATGACATCGACTCTGGACCCTCTACGGCTCACTACGACTTTGATTGCCCGATCTATTAAGCCGAGGATGAGATTGATGAAGACGAAGACCTTCCGGAAGAGTTGGCCCGCCTGTTGAGACAAGAGGAGAAGGTCATTCTGCCTCACGAGGAGGATATTGAGATCATAAATCTGGGTTCTGAGGAGCTCGTCAGAAATGTCAGAGTTGGGGCTGCGCTGTAGAATGATGTCAAGCATAGACTGGTCGAGATGCTTCGAGAGTATAGTGACGTCTTTGCTTGGTCATATGAAGATATGCCCGGACTTGACACTGATATAGTGGTTCATCACTTGCTGTTGCGAGAAGATTGCCCTCCAGTCAAGCAGAAGCTCAGGAGGACGAGACCAGATATGGCTGTAAAAATCAAGGAAGAAGTCCAGAAGCAGTTGGACGCAGGATTTCTAGCCGTTACCACTTACCCTCCGTGGGTCGCCAACATAGTGCCTGTACCGAAGAAGGACGGTAAGGTACGCATGTGCGTCGATTATCGGGATCTGAATAGGGCGAGCCCTAAGGATGATTTCCCGTTGCCTCATATCGATGTGTTGGTCGACAATACAGCCCAGTTTTCCGTGTTTTCGTTCATGGATGGCTTCTCCGGTTACAATCAGATTAAGATGGCACCGGAGGACATGGAGAAAACGACGTTCATCACCCCCTGGGGAACATTCTGCTATAAGGTAATGCCCTTCGGTCTGAAGAACGCAGGGGCCACTTACCAGCGAGCAATGGTAACTTTGTTTCATGATATGATTCATCATGAGATCGAGGTCTATGTTGATGACATGATTGCAAAGTCCCAAACGGAGGAAGAGCATCTGGTCAATTTGTTGAAGCTGTTTGAGAGGCTTAGAAAGTTCAGGCTGAGGCTGAATCCTAACAAGTGCACTTTCGGAGTGCGGTCCGGAAAGTTATTGGGGTTTATCGTTAGTGAACGAGGTATTGAAGTTGATCCTGCAAAAATAAAAGCTATCCAAGAAATGCCAGCGCCGAAAACAGAAAAAGAAGTTCGTGGTTTCCTGGGCCGAATAAACTACATTGCAAGGTTTATCTCTCAGCTCACGGCCACTTGTGAACCGATGTTCAAGCTTTTAAAGAAGAATCAGGCGATTACTTGGAACGAGGATTGCCAGAAGGCATTCGAAAAAATAAAGCAGTATCTTCAAGAACCTCCAATCTTGATACCCCCAGTGGCTGGACGGCCATTAATCATGTACCTGACGGTTCTGGAGAATAGTATGGGGTGTGTTCTCGGTCAGCACGACGAGACGGGCAGGAAAGAGCATGCCATTTATTATTTGAGTAAAAAGTTCACTGAGTGTGAATCTCGATACTCGATGCTGGAGAAGACGTGTTGTGCATTAGCTTGGGCTGCCAAACGTCTACGACAGTATATGCTCAACCACACCACTATGCTCATTTCGAAGATGGATCCGATCAAGTACGTCTTCGAGAAGCAGGGTCTTTCGGGCAGGGTTGCCAGATGGCAAATGGTGTTAACAGAATATGATATTCAGTACGTCTCTCAGAAAGCCATTAGGGGAAGCGCATTGTCTGATTACCTTGCCGAACAGCCAATCGAAGACTACCAGCCGATGAAGTTCGAATTCCCTGACGAGGATATTATGTTTCTCAAAGCGAAGGATTGCGATGAGCCATTGCCCGATGAGGGGCCAGATAGGAAGTCTCAGTGGAAGTTGATATTCGACGGAGCGGTTAATTCCTATGGAAGTGGTATCGGGGCTATCATCACGACTCCTCACGGATCCCACATCCCGTTTACTGCGAGACTGACGTTTCCAGTTACCAACAATGAAGCAGAGTATGAAGCATGTATTATGGGTCTAGAAGAGGCAATTGATTTGAGAATCAAGAATCTAGACATATATGGTGACTCAGCGCTTGTAATCAATCAGATTAAAGGGGAGTGGGAAACTCGTCAAGCGAATTTAGTGCCGTACATGAATTATGCCAGGAGGCTGCTTCCGTTCTTCGATCGAGTGGAACTTCATCATGTACCCAGGGCTGAAAATCAGATGGCTGATGCTTTAGCCACGTTGGCTTCAATGTATAAAGTCAATTATTGGAATGAGGCTCCAAGAATTGTACTTTCGCGTCTTGATAGACCGGCGTTTGTGTTTGCAATCGAGGATGCCAACGACGGCAAGCCATGGTTCCACGATATCCAGACCTTCCTTATGACTAAGGAGTATCCTGCGGGTGCGTCAACCCAGGATAAGAAGACTCTAAGGAGGCTATCTGGAAACTTTTATCTTAATCCTGATGGAGTGCTGTATAAGAGAAACCACGATCTCGTGCTACTCAGATGTGTAGATGAGAAAGAAGCAAATATGCTCATGGAAGAAGTCCATGAGGGCACATTTGGTACGCACGCCGGCGGGCATGCCATGACGAGAAAGATCCTAAGAGCAGGGTATTACTGGCTGACGATGGAGTCGGATTGCTTCAGATTCGCGAAGAAATGTCACAAATTCCAGATTTATGCTGATAAAGTTCATGTGCCGCCGTGCCCATTGAATGTCATGTCCTCCCCTTGGCCGTTCTCCATGTGGGGCATCGACATGATAGGCAAGATCGAGCCCACTGCATCCAATGGTCACCGTTTCATTCTGGTAGCTATCGACTACTTCACCAAATGGGTGGAGGCAGCCTCGTACGCTAATGTGACCAAGCAGGTGGTAGCTAAATTCATAAAGAAGGACATCATTTGTCGCTATGGAATTCCCGAGCGGATCATTACTGATAATGGTTCGAATCTGAATAACAAGATGATGAAGGAGCTGTGCCAGAGTTTCAAGATTGAACACCACAACTCATCTCCTTACCGGCCGAAGATGAATGGCGCTGTTGAAGCGGCCAACAAGAACATCAAGAAGATTGTTCAGAAGATGGTTGTGACGTATAAAGATTGGCACGAGATGCTGCCGTTCGCCTTGCACGGTTATCGTACGACGGTGTGTACGTCGACCGGGGCAACTCCTTTCTCCTTGGTGTACGGTATGGAAGTTGTCCTACCGTTAGAAGTGGAGATTCCTTCTTTGCGAGTTTTGGTTAATGTGAAACTCGATGAGGCAGAATGGATTACGAATCGCTTGAACCAACTCAGCCTGATGGACGAGAAGAGGTTAGCATCGATTGCATTTGGTCGTCTGTACCAAAGCCGAATGAAGAAAGCTTATGATAAGAAGGTGCGTCCTAGAAGCTTTCAGACGGGTGATCTCGTCCTGAAGAAAATTCTTCCGCCACACTCCGATCACCGGGGCAAATGGACTCCGAATTACGAAGGGACGTATGTCGTCAGCAAGGTCTTCTCAGGAGGAGCTTTGTTGTTATCCATGATGGATGGTGAAGATTTTGCATCCCCGGTGAACGTGGACGCAGTTAAAAAATACTTTGCTTGAAAGAGACCCGCTGGACAAAAAAAGAAAGAGTCCAGGCAAAAAAGGGGCATCCCGGCGAACCAAAAACAGAATAAAAGGTTCGGGCAAAAATTAGGGATATATTGAAAAAATGTACACCCGCGAAGTCGAAAACCTACAATGGGCGGCTCCGGCAAAAAAGGGTATCCTGGTGAACTGAAAACCCGTAAAGGGCGGTTCACGCAAAAGTTAGGGATTGGAATAAGCAAATGACTGCGTTCCGCGTGTGGACTCTCATTGTTTAGTGGTTCGGAAGACCTGAGGGCCGTTTATCTGAATCAATATCTTCCGAAGCTGAAGCGTCGGAGAAGTATCGAAGTCGAGTGGGTCTTAGAGGGATCAACTCATGGTGTTCGTCTGCGCCTCGTTGCCGACATTTGTATATACTGGTGTATATTTATGTTTTATTTTTTTTGTGCGGCTTCCTCATTCCAGGAGCTTGCCTCTGTTGTAAAACATTTTTGCCCATTCAGGGGTTCACCATCAATAAAATGCACATTATTCAGCAATTCTACTTGCCCATTTAGCATTTATCTGTTTTGTTTGCAAATGAAAACGCCGATGTTTTTGATAAAATGCGCATACATAAACTTGCGGGCCTAGGCCCATTGATTGTTGAAACAATTAATTAATTGAATATTGTCACGAGATAATAACCTGGATAGGCCCCTTTGAGAAGGGTATCTTGTCGGTTTGTTTGTGTTGTTGCAGGTGTAGCGCCTTCCAGAAGATGTGTCGTGCGCATTCCCGAAGCAGGATGAGTCCTCCTTCTCCAGCAGAGTTCAGTAGTCTCTCCTCCGCAGAATCTGAACGCAGAATAGTGACCATTGATATGTCTCCCCGGGCAGAGACGATTCTCTTCCCCAAGCAGACGCATCCTGAAGGAACGTCACCTCATCAGCTGAGCCAAGCACCGAAGAATGATGTCGTCTTTCCCCAGCACCGGGTCACAAGTGCAGATTTCGTAAAAGTGTTCGGGTGCCGAAGCTCATGTTTCCCCAGTAAAGTCTCCAGCGGAATTGAGATTCCCCACCGGAGTCATGCTCTCTCCTGAAGTTGGATGATTCCCTCTTCCCCAGTAGAGTGATGGAACAGCTGATGCTGTATCTCCCCCAGAGTCATACTCTCCAGCGAAGCAGAATGACTTATCCTTCCTCAGCCGAGTTTGCAGATGTCCAAGAGAGCCGAATCCTTGGAAGGTGATCAGATCACGAGTGGTTTTTCCCCAGTGGAATGTCAAGCAGCTGAAGTTGTTTTCCCTGCAGCAGTCGCCAGAAGATCGTTTCCCCAGACGGAGTCCGATTGATATTGGCGTGTCCACGTTCTCCTCAGCAGGATGATTCCTCTACCTGAGTAGTTCTTTTCTCCTTGATAGAAGGATTTCCTCCCCCCAACATTTATTTTGCGGACGGGATCGCAACATTGTGCATGATTGCATAGCATTGTGCATGACTGCATAGCATTTAACACTGCATAGCATTAACGCTGCATAGCATTGTGCATGATTGCACAACATTTAGCATGAACGCATATCATTCCCACTGTGTGGGGCATAGCGCAGAAGCATATGCATCATGAGCATGATCTAGGTCATTGTTATTCTTGCCTTACAGGTTTTCAGCCGAAGGATCAGTCGCTCAGGAGGATTTCTGACATTCTCTCCAACAAGGTCACTCTCTTGAGATGATTCCCAGGACCCCGGTGTAATCTCCACAGTCGCTCGCTCAAGATGATTTTTGAGACCCCCAGCGAAGTCTTCAGTTCGTGATGATTCTCGAATCCCTCAGCAGGGCCATTTGCTTAAGATGATTCTTAAGACCTCAGTACAGCTTCCCGAGTTGTTCGCCTAGTATGATGCTTGAGCTCCCCAGTAGCGTCCCCAGCAAAAGTTGCCCAGGAAGATTCCTAGAATACCCAGCAGAATAAAAGTCTCCAGAATGGTTATCGGTTCAGGATGATTCTTGAAGGTGCCCGACGGAGTTCTTGAAGTCCTTAGCAGCGTGATATGTCTGCTCCAATGGTGATGTCTAATCTGAAGATTGACCTCGTAAGTGCCTGAAGGCGATACCAAAGGTTCCTGTGAGCTCAGATGTCCTCGTTGATGAATCAACGTGTGGCTGGAGACAAAGTTCCAAAGTTTGTAGATATAACAAGATGATCCGTGTTGGTCTGAAGACCAAGTCAGTTGTCCTGAGGAGATGATTGATCGCGATCAAATGAATAGTTTCTCTTCTGACTGAAGTCGAAGATGTTTCTCCAGCTGAAGCGGAGTTTTTGCCTGAAGGCAAAGTGTTTGAATCCCCGTAAGAGTCATGAATGGCTCAGGATACCATTTCTCTGACTGAAGTCACAGATTTCCCAAGCTGAAGCGAAGGTGCCTGAGGGCAAGGTTATCCCCAAGGTCATGAATGACCTAGGATTCATTTTTCGGACTGAAGGCCGAAATATATCCCTGACTGAAGTCACGGATCCTCTATAGCAGAGGCGGAGTTGCCTGAAGGCATATCCATGTATCCTTGAAGGCCAAGGACCATTTCTTTAGACTGAAGTCGAAGATACCTCCTGCAGAGTTGCCGACGGGCAAAGTTTACATCCTTGAAGGTCAAGGATGTTTATCTTCAGAAGTACTTGAAGATCTTTTCTAGCTGAAGCTGGAATCGCCGACGGGCAAGGTTTATATCCTTGAAGGCCAAGGATGTCTATCTTCAGAAGAACTTGAAGATTCTCCAGCGGATCTGGAGTGGCCAGGGGCCAGGGTTTCATCTATCTTCAGAAATACTTGAAGATTCTCCAGCGGATCTGGAGTGGCCAGGGGCCAGGGTTCCATCTATATTCGGAAATACTTGAATATTTTTTCCAGCGGATCTGGAGTGGCCAGGGGCCAGGGTTTCATATGTCTTTAATGTTGAAGTTCTACGGCGGGCAGTGTGCAGTAGTATTCCGATGTTCGTTATGGTTCTGAGGGTGAACCCCAGATCAGAGTGTGCTCGGTTAAGTCTCTCATTCCCGGCGGGGTAGTTTCAAATACGCAAATGTACCTTTTGTTCCATTTACCAGGGGTGAACCCCAGGTCAGAGATGTTCAGGATCATATTTTGTCCGGCGGCGAGGTTGGATGATTGTTCGGCGGCGAGGTTGAACGTTTGGATTTGACGGCGAGGTTAAATCATCATTTGTCCGGCGGCGAGGTTGGATGTTTGTTCGACGGCGAGGTTGAACGTTTGGATTTGACGGCGAGGTTAGATCATCAGTTGTCCGGCGGCGAGGTTGGATGTTTGTTCGACGGCGAGGTTGAACATTTGGATTTGACGGCGAGGTCAGATCATATTTTGTCCAGCGGCGAGGTTGGATGTTTGTTCGACGGCGAGGTTGAACGTTTGGATTTGACGGCGAGGTCAGATCATATTTTGTCCGGCGACGAGGTTGGATGATTGTTCGGCGGCGAGGTTGAACGTTTGGATTTGATGGCGAGGTTAGATCATCAGTTGTCCGGCGGCGAGGTTGGATGTTTGTTCGACGGCGAGGTTGAACGTTTGGATTTGACGGCGAGGTCAGATCATCATGTGTCCGGCGGCGAGGTTGGATGTTTGTTCGACGGCGAGGTTGAACGTTTGGATTCGACGGCGAGGTCAAATTATGTTTGTTTGACGGCGAGGTCAGACTCTTTAAATCCCCAGTAAAGATGATGTTTGTATGACGGCGATGTCGAGTGTCTCTAAGAGGATGTTTGTTTCCGACGGCGATGTCAGATTCAGTTTTCCAGCGGCGATGTTGGGCGTGTCAAGGTGATCCAGTCTTCCGACGGCGATGTTAGGTGACGCAGATCCTTTAGTTCTCCAGCGGCGATGCGGGGTATTTTGACAGATTTAGTTCTCCAGCGGCGATGCGGGGTGTTCTGTCAGATGTGTTTCTCCAGCGGCGATGCAGGGTATTCTGTCAGGTGTAGTTCTCCAGCGGCGATGCGGGGTACTTTGTTCAGAGGTGTATTTTCTCCAGCGGCGATGCGGGGTATTTTGTTCATTGTCGTATTTTCTCCAGCGGCGATGTTGGGTATTTTGGTGATTCAGGTTTAGGTCTCCGGCGGCGATGTCGGACGCTTGTTTCCCAGAGTTATGGTTGTTCTTGACGGCGATGTCAGGTGATTTAGTCTTCCAACGGCGATGTTGGGTGTTGTGGTTGTCTGAAGGCAGTGTCAGAAGAATTTAATGTGGATAACTGACGGCGATGTCAGATCAGTATCTCTCCAGCTAGTTGCCGTGCAGCTAGCATTGCAATATTCGAAGATTTGTTCCCCGCAGAGTACCGTGTGCTCGTGCAGTTGGCAAATTTTCGGGTTTACCGGTATTCAATCGTCTCGCACCTTGATTGGTTGAGAGCCGTTCGCTTCTCACCCAGTCAGGTTCAAGCCGTTTGAATAGGGGCAGCTGTTGCACCCCAAAATTTGACCAACAATTATTTATTCATTGAGTGTTTGAAAGTTGATACCTTCATCAGGCAGTTCAAGAGATCCCCAGAGGAATTGGATGAAACCAGGGTTGTGTGCTTCATAGCTTGAGAGTTGTGGGTGCTCCTCAGATGATTCTGAGACTTTGAGAATGAACTAGATGTTTTGAGGAAGCCTGTGAGATGTCTTGATAGCCATCATGAAGCCCAGAGAGGTCATTATGCAAGAATTCAGGAGATTCAACCATGAATGGTAGAATTAGGGTTTTGACTGGGTCAACCCTAAGATAACTGAAGATTTGGAGAAGGTTGAGACCTAATCCAAGGGCCATGAGATCATGGAATGATGCATAGAGATGTTATAAAGATGATTCCTGGACCAACTCATCATGATTGAGGAGTTTGAGAAGTTTCAAGTCAGGGTTTTTGAGGATTGTCAGTGGAAAAACCCTAATTTGATCCTTATCTTCCAGGCAGTTTTAGCCCTAGATGTGATTGATATCTCATCTTCCCCACAACATGAATGTTGTAGATCTTGCGCTTAGCTCTAATTTGAGTGGTGGAAGTCCTTGATAGGAGTTACAGAGCTCAAGTTATGGTTTTGACAAATTACAGGTCAGCTGAGGTGTGTGAATCTAGGTCCTTGAAAGTCACCCAATTTGCAGACAACTTTTTCCCTAGTAGGATGATTCCTATGATTTCTTGGTTAACATGAATGTTGGAGGGCATCTTCTTAGCTTTAATTTGAGTGGTATAAGTCCTTGATAGGATTTGTGGAACTCAACTTATGGTTTGAACAAGACAGGGGTATTTTGGTCATTTGTCAGTTATAGGTCATTTTAAGCAAAGGCCATATCTCCTATTTCCAAGCCTCAAATGGAAAAACTCAAAACATGAAAGTTGTTCAAAATGTGATTTTAAGTCTAGAAAGAAGGTCATGAATTGTTGGAAATTCTCATAGCATGGATTTTCATGATTGGTCAAAAATGAACTAAAAATGGCTTATAAGTTTAAAAAGTTGAAATTGGAAATTGGTTTGGAGGATCTAGGAATCCAAAATAGGTCATCCAATATATCATTTTGATTGGAAACATCATTTTGAGAACAATGGTTCAAATAGAATTTTGATTTGAAGCTTTAAAGTGGGAGATGCTTTGGAAAATTGAAACTTGCATATTAAGGCACCTTTGGAAATCATAACACAAGGCAAGGAAGAGGCTTGTTTTTGTACATTCCTTCTCAATATCTCACATAAGGAGATTTTGGCACCAATTTGCAAGGTTTAAGGCATGATGCATGAGATTTTCAACTTACCATCATATGAGATTCCAAGGACTTTCTAGCTCATTCTAGAAAGATCTAGGAGTTTCCATTGATCATTATAAGAAGAGTGAATAATGGAGGTTAAAAGGTTGGTGATCATTGTTGATGAGAGGTGAGATTAGAGTGTGAAAAGTAAGATTCTTCCATTGGCAATTTGATATCAAACCTTCATTCTCTTCAATCTCCATTCATTTCTCCACCACAAACCTATTATTCTGATCATTGTGATTGAGTACATGCTGAGGTAGAAGAAGATCCATGGCAGTTTGAAGCTATTTTGAGGAAATTGCAAGAATTGCATTTTGATATCAAGCACGAGTTTCAAGCCTTGTTCATTCATCTTGCTGCATACAGAAGTCATATTGGGCATTGGAGAGTAATCAAGGAAGGTTTCAGGCACTGAATTGCAAGGAAACCATAGCCTCCATTGAAGTGTAACAGGTTGGTGAATTCACTCATCTCTCCTTAATTATGCATAGTTAGGTTAGATCTTAGGTGTAGAACTGTTAAGCTAGGGTAGAAGACCATGTTCTGAGGATTAGGGAGCATTTCATGGAGTTTGATAGCAGGTGCAAGAATCTGTTATGATTGAGAACAGGCTGGATTATTGGCTCTAGAGCACGATTGATAGCTCATGGTGGTAGGCATAACATAAAGAACAAGATTGGATCATTAAATTTGAGTTGCATCAAGGTTGATATCAGTGCAATTAAAATGGTACCAGAACTTCCATCGTGTGTATCTCTTGAGTGGTTAGGTTTTAGAGGAATCCATGGACATGGCTGTGTAGAGGGCGAGGAGAGGAGTAATTTTGGTTTTTGTATCGTGAAGTTTCGTGGCCAGACGAGAGAGATAGAAGGAGTGTAAGTTCCTTGCATGAGAATAAGGTTCAGAAACCCTAGGGTTTCGTTTGGAGACGATGACTAGCGTCCCTTGGATCAGCCTGGATAATTTGACCAATTCCATTCATCCAACGGTCGAGATTCAAAAGAGAAACGGAGGGAAAGCCCTGAGCCAAAACGTCGTCGTGTGGTTTAATGAGGAAAACTGGGCTCAGCAGACCTTCGCTAATTGCACCCCCTTATTCTGGCCCATTGAATATTGAACTGGGGCGCCCTTGCTTATCACACCCCCCTCCCCCTTAATTGAATTCTTTTAATTTTTTTAATTTCTTTTATTGTTTGTCTTTTATAAAATTCATAAAAAATAGGAAATTTAATATTTTTTAATTCTTGTTTTTTCTATATGTTAATAAATCTGTCTAGAAAAATATAGATAAATAAAATGTCCATTTTATTTTCTTTTCATATTTTTAATAGATTTTTCTTTTAAATAGCTTTTAAAATAGGATTAATTTTGTACATGATTTTGTAGAATTTGTTTTAGGACCTTCCTTTAATCTTTTTAATTCATTCTTTTTTGTGTAACTAGATATTGAATCATAGTTCCCCATAGGATTTAATTCTTGATTTTTAGATAAAAATTTGATGTAGTTTGATGGTTAGACATTTAGGTGCTCTAATTAGGGTTTTAAGTTGTATAGGTAGACTTGAACAAATTTGTTTTGGGGTTTGTAGGCCAAATTAGTGTATGGGGAATACATGGGTTAAGGGTAAGTATGCATAGAATCCCCTAGAATTTTGCTAGAATATTGTATGGTGTTTTAGTATTTTTCATTGATTTTTGAATGTATGGATAGTATGTGTGTTGCTTAAAGGCATAAATTGTATTGTTGTGTTTGTTTTTCTTCTCCTTTGAGCGTGTGAGCCCTGAAGATTGAGTTGAAGACCTTGTGGACCATCAGTGGAGCTTTGAAGACCTTGCAGAGGAGTTTAGCATAGTTTCTGTTGTTTTGTTTATAGGTTTATAGATGCATAGGTAGGGCATTAGATAGAATATTTTGTTCAATAAACAAGGAGTGTCTTGTCCACCTCCTTTCTTCTCTATGACATAGAGTCCCTTAAGGGTATTCACCTCTCTCCTTTTGAGGGATTAGTGACCTTGCCCCATAAGGTAGAACTTTGAGAGAGCCTTTCCTTTGATGTTAAGTTCTCAACGGCATCCTTTGGAAGTCAGTGAGTACTGTAACACCCTCACCTCATCTTATTGACTGAATCTTGTTTGCTGGAGCATTAGAGCCATTGAAGATAGAAGCTGAGACCTTGAAGAGGATGATTCCTTGAAGATTATTGAAGCCTGAAGACTCTGTGAAGATCAAGTGGATGCCTGAAGATCCCTGAAGATAGTGAAGCCTGAAGGTGGAGCTGATCAAAGGAGTTGAAGCTCAAGGGAGAAGATGAGTTGATACTCATGTTGTAGGGTTGATACCTGGAAAGCAAGTGATCTCTGAAGTCTGAAGACTGGGTTGCTGCTGGAGGAGCTGAGGCTTTCTTCTGTTTTCTTTGATGTATTGTGTGTTTTGTCTGATTTGTCTGTTGCATTAGACTAAGCCCATTTAGAATAAGTTCAATCTAAGAGCATGAGTGCACCTGATTGTATTGTTACTGCCTGGCTTTGCTTGCGGGTATTCGGTAGAGCCCAGCTCCCTTGCCCATGTGTTTATTTTGCTTGATAGCATTTCATTTCTCTTGTCTGTATGATTACAGTTTACCGTTCTTGCTTGATAGCATGTTGTTTATTTCAGTATGATTACTGTTATTTCATGACTGGCTTGAGGTCGAGACGAGCTTGTGGAGGCTGAAGCCCCACACACATTTCCTCCCTCACTTGCATTGCATGCATTTTACTGTTAAAGCTGATGCTTTTGTCTGTTTTGGTGTATCATTGATATGATCCCTTAGGACTCTCATTTCCTCTGATGAGGATTTGATGATAGACTTTTAGGTTGAAACCTATGCATGACAACATCTAGGAGTTCCCTGTTCAAACCTCAACCATAGGATGAATCCATGGCATGACAACAGTAGGACTTGATAGTCTCCCTCCTAGTTGGGCCTGTTCTCTTCTCATCTCGAAACAGTTTAAGATAGAGTAATCATGAATGATTTCTTTCGTACGTTACGAGCCTTAAGCTATCTGCGAAAGGATTGTGGGAGAGTTTCTTTTCCACAGTCTGGATGTTTAGTATGGTACCCTTTGGGTGACATGCGACGCATTCACTCTCAGGTCATAGTCTCTAGTGCGGTTGAAGTCGCAAACATAATAAAAAACACTTCTTTTAGGAGATAACCCGTAGTTAGCCGAACTACGTTTGCTCTGATCTTTCATACCAGATGAAAGTACGTAGGCATAGGATGCGATATCCTAGCGAGCAACCTTCCCCATCTTCACCCATAGTTAGGCGAACTACGTTGACTCTGATTTCTCATTCTCTGATGAGAATACGTAGGCATAAAGCGCGATGCTTTGCCGAGTCATTTTTCTTTTCTTTTCCAGCCAGCCTTGATAGGTAGATAGATTATAACCAACCCGTCCAAGTAAACAAACAAGCGAGGATCCCATCGAGTACGATGGACGTGAGGGGTGCTAATACCTTCCCCTTGCATAACCGACTCCCGAACCCAGACAATGGTTGCGATGACCTTGTCTTACCCTTTTTTCGTCAGGTTTTTCCGATCGTTTCCTTTCCCGCTCTGAGGGATAAATAACGAAAGGTGGCGACTCTTCTGTTGTGCCGGCACCTTATTTTCGCGCAAGCGACAATCTGCTACATGGAATTGCTAAGATTGTTGCACCAGAGAAATCATGTGATATATGCATGAGAGGCAAGCAACCAAGATTTCCATTCTCATCAAAAATGCCTCCAAGAGCAACTCGTGCTTTAGGAGTGGTGTATTCTGATGTATGTGGTCCATTTGAGGTACCTTCACTTCGAGGGAACAAATATTTTATGGTATTTGTAGTTGAGTTCACGAGAATGACATGGGTAGCACTCATTAAGTTCAAACATAAGGTGTTTGCTGAGTTCTAAAAGTTCAAAGTGAAGGCTGGAAATCAACGTGGACAAAGGTTGAAGATCCTTGAAACTAATAGTGGAGGTGAGTTTAACTCAACAGAGTTCAAGAAGTTCTATGAGGAACATGGTATTGAGTATGAGCTGACTGCTCCATACACTTCACAACATAATGGTCTTACTAAAAGGAGAAATAGGACTCTACTTGACATAACAATGAGCATGTTGAAGGAGAATAATATACCAAATAAATTATGGGGGAAGCAATTGCTTCATCGCTATATGTGCTCAACAGATGTCCAACAAAGAAGTTAAAGGAAGTAGTTCCTATTGAAAAGTGGATTGGAAGAAAGAAAATTGTCATCTATTTCAAAGTATTTGGTTCAATATGTTACAAACATATATCAGATGCTACTATAAAGAAATTGGATGACAGAAGCAAAGTCATGTTGCTTATAGGTTATCAAATTACATGTTCTTATAAGATCTATTACCCAGACACCAAGTTGAAGTCAGCAGAGATCTCATAGTGAAAGAATCAGAAACATGGGATTAGAGCAAGCCTTAACCCAACTCTAGTGCAGTGTCAACACTAGAGTCTGATTCTGCCTCTGAAGGAGATTTTGACTCTGAAGGAGAGTCTAAATCTAAATATGACTTTGACTCTAAAAGTGAGTCTGAATCTAAAAATGAATCAGACTCTGAAAGTGATTCTGAGTCTGAAAATGACTCTAACTCTGAAAGTGAGTCTGGCTCTAAAGATGAGTTTAACTAAGAAGGTGAGTCTGAGTCTGAATCTGATGGTGGATCTTACTCTGAAGTGGTCTAGCCTTTGAAGGTGGGACTTCTGAAGGTGATCCTGCTTCTGAAGGTTTACAAAGACCATAGAGAGTTAGATAGATATCAAAGAGACTTGCAGACTTTGAGTTACTGCAAGATACTAAGATTGATTATGAAGAAGAAGTCACGCAGAGCGCCATATTAGTGGACTCTGAACCTGACAACATCAATGAGGCTCTCAAGAAGAAGGTGTGGATGAGAGAACTTGAGGCCATTGAAAGAAATAAGACATGGAAATTGATTGTTCAACCTCAGAACAAGAAAGCCATCAGTTTGAGATGGGTTTTCAAGATAAAGCTAAAGCCAGATAGTTAAGTTGCTAAGCATAAAGTAAGGTTAGTAGCTAGAGGATTCCTACAAAAGTCTACTTTATAATATTTTGAATTTTTTGCACATGTAGTTAGACATGAAACTATAAGGTTGGTTATTATTATAGTTGCAAACAGGAATTGGCCTCTGATACATTAGCTGTAAAGTCAGATTTTTTGAATGGTCCATTGCAATAAGAAGTTTATATGTTACAACCTCCTAGATTTGTGAAAGATAACAAATAAGGGATGATATACAAGTTGGCTAAAGCTTTGTACGGGATGAAACAAGCTCCAAGAGCTTGGAATCTGAAGATTGAAACATTTTTTAAGCATCTGGAATTCAAGAAATGTGAAACGAAATATGTTGTGTATGTGCAACATACTTCTGAAGGCAATGTGATTCTGGTGTGTTTTTATGTGGATGACATACTTCTGACAGGGAGTCGTACTTCTGAGATAAACAAGTTCAAGAAGGTGTTGATGAATGCATTTGATATTACTGATCTCGGAAATATGGTATATTTTCTAGGTTTTGTATTTTGAGAAGGGAATTATTGTACACTAACTAAAGTATGAACTTGAGTTGCTAAAGAATTTGAGCTGGTGAATTGTAAGTCAACACTTACACCTACTGAGATAAATCATAAGCTGAACTCTGACGATGATGAGGAGGATGTAGATGTTATAACCTTCAAATAATTAGTTAATTGTCTGGGATATTTGTGTAACACTAGGTTTGACATCTATTATGCAGTTGGAATGGTGAGTAGGTTTATGAGCAAACCAAACTAGTCACATTACTAAGTTGCAGTCAAGATTCTAAGGTATGTAAAATGGGCTTTAATGTATGGAATTTTGTTTCCATCTGAAGTCTCAAATGATGTTGGTCTGATATGCTACTCAGACTATGACTGGTGGGGTGATAGAATGGACAAAAGAAGCACTATAAGATACATGTTTATGTATCTCAGAGCCTCATTTCTTGGCGTTCCAAGAAGCAACTAGTGGTTGCATTGTCAACTTGTGAAGTTGAATGTATGGTAGGTGCCTTGTCAGCTTGCCAGATTGTCTGGCTAATTAATTTGCTGTAGGAACTGAAGTTTAAAGTGAGCAACCCAGTCAAGTTGATGATTGACAAAAAATATTCCATAAGTTTTTATAAGAATCTAGTGTTGTATGGAAGAAGCAATCACATTGATACCAAGTACCATTTAATGTGCAATCAAGTTCAGAATGGAGTACTTGAGGTTGTTCATGTCAGCACTTAGAAATAACTTGCAGATGTGCTGACCAACACAATCAAAACTTAACACTTCATCAATTTAAGGAATGGAATTGGTGTTGTTGATTTTAACTTGAATGTGAATTAATTGATGGTGTTGAATGTGATTCAACATTCAAGATTTTTTAGTTTTCATATCATTTGCCTTTGTATTTGAGTTTCATTTAATTTGGGTCATTATATAAATCCAAATTTAGTTGAATTTATTATAGAATCAGTTCTTCCATTTTTGAGATTTTGAAAGTTAGTTACAACTCTCTCTCTCTCTCTCTCTCTCTCTCTCTCTCTCTCTCTCTCTCTCTCTCTCTCTCTCTCTCTCTCTCTCTCTCTCTCTCTCTCTCTCTCTCTCTCTCTCTCTCTCTCTCTCTCTCTCTCTCTCTCTCTCTCTCTCTCTCTCTCTCTCTCTCTCTCTCTCTCTCTCTCTCTCTCTCTCTCTCATGAGCACAAATTAAAAACATATTCTTATTAAAATTGAACTGAAAATTGAAAATTGTAAAACATACTTTGTGAGGTGTTGAACTATTAAACTGAAAATTGTAAAACAAAAAATTAAATAAGGTAAAGGATAATTTTAATTTGTGTCTTATGAGCACAAATTAAAAAAATCTATTCATAAAAAGTTTGTATGAAAAAAAATAACAACAAAAATTTAATTCTATATTTTAATTAAAATTAATGCACAATTTTTAAGACAATATTTCTTCATTTAATTTTTACCCTTTAACGTAATTTTTTAGACAATATTTCTTCATTTTATTTTTACCCTAAAGTAAAAGTGATAAAATGTGTAAAGTAATTTGATCAATTGATTAGATGTCTTTAATGAATTACAAGTTGTATTGTTTGTAGAGAAAAATATCCTATTGAACATATAGAATGATGGCTTGCAAAAATGTTGCCTTGTTCGGTCGCAGATGGGGTGTGACTGCTTCCCCTGCTTGAGATAAGTGGCTCCCCACATTTGGCTCAATATCTTTCATTTTGTGGCAAGTTTTCTCTACCTTAACCCTAGTGCATAGCTTCCATGAGATCATAGTTGCGTAATCTTTTTTGTATTCGATTAGTGGCACTATTAGCATGAAGCATAGTCATAATGTCCAATTGTCAATTTCTACTTCGTTTAGGCCGAGTGTAAATTTTTTGCGACCATGATATATACTCCAGTAAATTTTAAAAATATTTGGCCGACTCATGTTTAGTTGTCTTCATACTTGTCTAACTTGCTACCACCTTAATGGAGTTCATCTATTATTTAATCCTTTGTCTTGTAAAGTTTGGCTGAGATGTGACTAATTTTAAGTATAAAGAAAGAGAATTTCTTATTGCATCCTAAATGTTTCTAATGCACCATGTAAAATTTCACATATGTTCTCTGATTTTGAAGATACATCTTCGGACGTACTTATTTTTGAATAAACGTTGATTTATTTCAAAGATATATCTCCAGAACAACTTTAAACATTCAAAACATCCCACTTAGTAAATATTTACATTTGAATTGTTCCGGAGATACATCTCCAATAATATTGCGGAGATACATCTCTGAAGTGTATTAGAACAAGTATTTTTTGCTATAAGTTGTGTATTTGTTTTCAGATGAACTATGAAACATGATCTTGAATAAAAAATAGATGTACAACATAATAAGAAACTAATACTGGATGTGTCAAAATTGATATAGCAATATATGTAGAAAATGTTGTACAATCGAGATCCAAAATGTAATAAAACCGTAAAAATAAAGTAGAGAGTATAGTACTACAACAAAATAATAACTGACTACTACTGTGTGTTCCTGACAACATCTTTTCTTCCTCCTCTGCCTCTTCTACCTGCTCTGCCTCTTCGGCCATCAATCCCCCCATCTTCTGACGATGTCTCTGGTACAACAGTGCACCTTGTGCCTCTGCCATGATAGCATCAGACCCATCAAGGAAGATATCCTCATCAATGCCTGTCCGCAATCTCCATTATATAATGACACATAGGTAAGACATCATCATTATGATCTAGTTGAGTCTGCTCTTCCTCTAGTATCTCCTGATGAGATGGTCTCGACGGATCTCCTGGAGAAATCTACACCATGTACGAATGTGACACCCTTAAGAACCATGTGATCTACCCCTCGACGTAGCTCTAGTTGTTCGGTGCTATGGTAGTTTGTGCCTCCTTCGTACCAAATGACTCTCATAATCAAAAAATATCTCGTTTATCTGTCTACGAGACAAGGTAGAAGGAGAAGAGACATCAGGGTGTCTAGGGATGATCTGGGTGTATCTGAACTGCCGCATGACGCGCTCGGACAAAGGATGAGCAGTGATACGTCTGACGGTGATTAAAGTAACTGTTGAAGTGCAATGTCCTCAGCAACCAAACAATCAAGATAGACTCTAAAAGGCTCGATCACCTAGTTCCCTCTGAGCGAGATAACAACACAGGCACATGGTATATCCTCAGTGTACTCATCCATACTTGCCCAGCCAACGATGTGCGGGAAGTGCTGTAGGATCCAAGTTTGAAACAAAAATATAAAAAAATTCAAGGATCAATCATTATGGGCAATGGTTTCATAAATATTAAATAAAAATGACAAAGAAAAATTCAAGAATCAAGAAATATTACCATCTGTAGTGTCACGCTGTCTGTGACCTGCTTCGTCTTCCACCGATATCCCTCTCTCAACATCGAATAAAGATAGGTCAGACAAGTCATCCCCCAATTATACTCATGGATCTGAGTAAGATCCAAGAAGAACTGGAGGTATGCAACGTCAGTATAAGTGGCACTCAAATCAATATTATTTCTAAACTCTTAGCGGGAAGATTGAGAAATGTTATTGGTAAACTGGTTTCAATGAATCAATCTGCATTCATCCCTAACATAAGCTTATTCGATGGAGTTCTTATTGTCAATGAGGTTATCGACTACGCTCAAAGTAACAAGGAAAAATTATCCGCGTTTAAGGTTGATTTCAAAAAGGCGTTCAACTTGGTTTCTTGAAACTACCTTATTTATGTCCTCAAAAGAATGAATTTTGGAAATACTTTGATTAATTGGATTCGTGCGTGTATTTTCTCTAACTCACTATTAATCTGTATCAACGATAGTCCAGTAACATATTTTTAAACTAAGCGTCAGCTTCGCCAAGGAGACTCATTCTCTCCATTTCTTTTCATCTTGATGGTAGAAGGTTTGACAAGTCTTTTGAGGAATGCAAGCTATTCTTTGGGTTTTAAACCTTTTAAGATGTAGAGTGATTTGGATGTTGATTTACTACAATTCGCATACGACACTTTAATGTTAGGTCAAGCAACATGGGATAACATATGAGCAATAAAATCATTGCTTTGAGATTTGAGTTAGTTTCTGGGCTCCGAGTTAACTTCCATAAAAGCAAAATTCTTGGCTTTAACACTAAACCTGAATTCTTGGTGGCCACCTTCGACTTTCTATCTTGCTCAATCAGTCATTTCCCTTTTAGGAGGTAGAGTCACTCCTCCATTTTCGTTTTATGATGACATTACGGGCTTGATCCTTGATTCTTCTTGGTTGGTCAATATGTGCAATTAGTCAATATAGTGGAGGGATATCAGTTTAATTTGAATTTCTAAAATGTTATTCCTTCCATTCTATAATGAGTGAATCAGTTGATCATTTCACAAAGATTAAAAATAAATAAATGAAAGAGAGAGAATAATATTTTTACTAAAGTATCCCTTATCAATTATTGAAAATGATTAAAGTAATACTTCCTCCGATCACTATTATAAGAAAAAAAATGACTTTAAATTTTGGTCATTGTTATAAGAAAAGTCATTAACTTTTAAAATAATTAATGCTTGTATTACTAATATACCCCTACTTTAATTCAATAGCATTTAATGTTGGTAGTTGATTCATCAAATATAACTAAGGGTTTTATAGTAAATTTTACTCTAATGGTATATGAAATCAAAAAAATTAATTACACTTAACTAATTTTTTTAATTAGTGTGAAAGTAGTTATTTTTGCTTATAATTGTGACCGGATGAAGTATTAACTAGAGGATAAAATTAGAAAACATGCCTTGAAAATTGAAATAGATCATCATTTTGGGATATTTTTTTATTGCAAATGGATCATTTATTCTAGGACGAAACGAAATAATTTTTATTATTTAGAAAAGAAAAAAAAAACCTTTTAGTGATTTACTCCCCATCTTACAATGAATGATCCAGTCACCATTTCACACAAATTAAAAAAAAAAATGAAACAAAGAAGATAATATTTTTATTAAAATATCATTATCATGTATTAAGAAGGTTAAAAATAATATTAATTAAATAATAAAATTGAATTAAAATGAATTATTTATTTTATAATATTTTATTGCAAATTAATTATAGATCAATATCTGAAAAGTAATTTACGGTAATACCTCTCCTAGTCTTTGTCATCTTTTGCATCAATTGACGTACAAATTATTCACTATGGACCCTCACAACAATTATAATCAATCCAGCCTGGTACTCCTCAATTATTGAAAATAATAACCATGTGTTTCACGAATGCTTTTAATATTTCACAATGTTATTCTAACTTCTAAACATGTATAATATTTTAATGACTATAAACTTTATTTTTAATGATTATAATTTTTTTTAAAGATTAATTATTATACACAGTTGGTGTAAATTTCTTTATACCTCAAAGCATCACAACCATACTTATAAATTATATTTTATAAATGATTTAAATTAAAATTAAATTTCAATAAAAAATGTAACATTTAAATTTTTTTTTATATTAACCATGTATATTAATTAAATTCTAGAAAAAATAAAGAACGTTTACTATTATTTTTTTTATAAATATTTTACCTCCCATAATGTGACTGTGACCTGTCATAAATGTTCTCATCAACTTTATCCAACTGAAAAGACCATCAATTATTAATAGTAACATGTTATATAAAAAAATACTTTCAAACTCATGATAAATTAATATGAATGGAAACTTACATAAAACAAGTAATATCCTGAATGGAAAGGATAACGAGAAATTCTTTTATACATAAAGATTAATGTATTTTTTATTAGGGAAAGGATTCCCTCCCATTTGAATTTTACTGGAGGGTAGTAGTGTCTATCCAAACCTTTAAAATTTTATACTATGAGGCTTGTTTATAAAAGAAAGAATAGGACATCTATATCAATATCTATTTTAATATAATGTTTGATAAATTCATTTTAAAACTTATTATATCATGTTTCATTAATTCAAGTTTTGTTCTGAATATAAATTGTATAAGAATTTAGTGGAATAAAATAAAAAAAATAATTTACAAATTTATTTTTATAAAATATAATTTAAAATAAAAAACTAAATATGATAAAATATATAAAAATTAATTTGATATACAATTAAAAAATATTAATAAATAATTTTAAAAAATATGTATAATTTTGTGATAAGGGTAATTTTGTAACTTTATTCGATATAAAAAATTAAAATCTAATAAATTGGAAGTATTAAAAATAAAATAGTTAGTATAATTTTAAAAATATGAATATGAATTTTATTTTTTGTATCAAATTAAATATATTTTTTTATAATAGTAGTTTTGTCATTTACATATTACATATACATACTTTTATTTTGTTTATATAATAATATATACAACTGAATTCATGATCTTTTCAAAAAAAATACTGAAATTGTTTATCCAGTAGTGTCAATGATTTTTTTATTTAAATTATATAGAATTATTAATTTTTTATTTATCAATTTATAAACTTTAAAACATTTGAAGAAATAATTTGAAATATTTTACTATATAATATATTATTATATTTGATATCTTATGTGAATTAAATTAATATAATAAGTTTTATCTTGTCTATATTATATTTTATTATTATTCTACTTTATATATTATTTTATCTCTATCATATTCTGCGCACTAAACATATCCTTAATATATTGCAAACATATCCTTAATATATTGTAAAAGAATGAATGATTTAAATTTGATTTGAAAAAAATGTCATGATATCCTCCCATTTTGTTAGGAGGTATCTTAGAGTTCCTATTATTTATTTATTTATTTAGTAAAGGTATTAGTTTATTCTATTAAGCGAAATGAATTAATAATTGTACTGTATTATTAGATATAGAAGTGTAGGTTGGATTCAGATATACATTTATATATGGTTAAATAATGAATTTCAGCCGCTTGATTATTTAATGACATAAAGTCATTAGGTTTCTTAATTTTTAAGTGATTTGTTAATATTAAATAATGAAGTTTAAGAATTTAATTGGTATGCTTTATTTGACTTTTAGAGGTTTAATTAACCATGCTTTCGATGGATTTTCATTTAAAATTATTTTCACAATAATATATCTGCAAGTGAACTATTCTTATCCATGAAGGAATGAATAATAATGAGGCTGGAACAACTTTTTTTGACTCAAGGCTGGAACAGCTATGTCTTTTAAAAGAAGAAAATAGAAAGTAAAAAAAAAAAAATATAAGGAGAAAAAATTATGAAAAGTAATAAGCTAAAGTTAGCTTGTTTGGCAGTTCTCTATACAAAATTATATTCTTGTGTTCTTTTATTATTCCACTTTTTTTTTCTACGATGTGTATTTTAAATATAGATACTTTCTCCACGTCACATATATAAATAAAATAATATGCAAATAGTCTCGACCAACAAATTGTAATATATTTGTTTTAGTCTATATGATCTTTATTTCACTTTTTGTTAAAATATTCTATTTATTTTTAGTTTTGATTGTTTTATATTAGCATTGCAAAATTTATTCATATTTAATTTGTTTTTTATATTAATGAGTAAAATATTAAATTTTAATCTTTCAAATAAAGCACGAAAGATTAAAAAAAAGTATATATACAAAACTAAAATCAATTTTTTTAAAAGATTAAGAAAAAAAAAAGAAGATAGATTTCCATGGTCTAAAATAATATTCAAACATATAAATAACATTAAAAATTGGATACACATCGGGGAAAAATGCCCAACTTACTAACTAAAATACAATAAGCCTAAAAATCAAATGACATACAAATTGGGGAGATAGCTCTATGTTAGTGTGTGAGACACTTTTAGTGAGGAGAGAAAGAGAGAATAAAAAAAATAAAGATTGATATTATTGAATGAATAAAACTGAATTACAAAATGTCTATTTATATACACCTATGTGACTTGACTACTAAGTAAAATAACAAACTAAATAACAGACTCTAAACCCTAATTAGCTTTGGGCTTGAGCCACACAACTCAACTTAGATTATATCTAATATCTTAACATACCCCCTATAATCCAAGTTGTTGAAAAATACTAATCATTGTCGATCTGAACTATTCCCTATTTCTTTCTCAACGTTAGGAACCTGTCGATCTTCAATTCTTTGATAAAAATGTCGGTCGATTGTTCTTCACTAGAGTAATGCTTACTTTAAGTTCACCTCTATTCACCTTCTCCCTTAGGAAGTGAAATCTAGCTTCGATGTGCTTACTTCTTTAATGCAAAATTGGATTCTTCGGCAGATTTATGGCTGATTTGATGTCGATCTGCAGTACCAGAGGTTTTTTCACTTCGACCTCGATCTCTTCCAGTACAGATCTGATCCAAATTTTTTGACACGCATCATAAGATCCTTATATATTCAATCTCACATGATGACAATGCCACTATAGGCTGCTTTTTGGAGCACCATGAGATTGGGGCAACAAATACTTGAAAGAAATATTCAGTAGTGCTTCTTTGATCTTCCCTATCTCCACACCAATCAGCATCTAAATAACAAGTAACCATAGATTCTTTGCTTTCAGAGTCTCATCAAAATAAAATTTCATAGTTTATCGATCCTTTTAGGTATCTCAGGATTCTTCTTGCAGCCTTCATGTGTGACACCCTTGGTTCACTTATATATCTTCTCACTAATCCGACTGAGAAACATATATCAGGTCGACTATTGCACACATATCTCAGAGATCTGACAATTTGTTTGAACAAACTCGCATCGACTTTGTCTTCCTCTCCATGCTTCTCAAACTTCAAATTCGGTTCAATAGACGAAGATGCAGTAGTCAAATCATCCATTCAGAATCTCTTGAGTATATCTTTGACATACTTTCTTTGATGTAACACCATACCTTGCTTCAACATTTGAAATTTCACGCCTAGGAAGTAGGACAACTTTCCCAGATCCGACATTTCAAATTCCTTTCTCATCATCTCTTTGAACTTCGACAAGTTCTCCAACCTACTTCTAGTTACTAATAAGTCATCAACATATAGGAAGATGATTGTTATATTTATGCCACAACCTGAACATATACACCATACTCAGGTTTGCATTTGCTGAATCCTAGTTCGACCCAGTATGAGACGATCTTCTTGTTCCATGCCTTAGGTGCCTTCTTGAGTCCATAGAGCACTTTGTGCAGCTTGTATACTTTACTTGCTTCCTCCTGAATCATAAACCCAGAAGGTTGTATGACATACACCTCTTCATCTAAAGGTCCACTAAAAAATGTTGATTTCACATCTAAGTGAAATGTCGACCAGCCTTAATTGCATATTAAGGCTACCACTATTTAAACAGTTTCCAATCTTGTGACAAGTGAAAATACTTTAGAGTAGTCGATTCCTTCTCTCTGAATAAATCCTCGAGCTACCAACCTCTCCTTATGTCTTTCTATCGACCCATCAATATTGTGCTTCAACTTGAACACCCACTTCACTTTGATAGCTTTTGTATATGTTGGCAATTCAACAAACTCCAATGTGTTATTTCTTTCAATTTCTTATAACTCTTGAACCATAGCCGACTTCCATTGTTTATCTTTGAAGGCTTTGCTATAGTTGATTAGTTCAACACCTGCAAGTAAAACAAAATGAATTAGGTCTCCATCTATTGTGACTTCATCATCACCAACCACTTCATAGTCTTGAAGTCTTGCTGGACGAGCTCTAGTTCTTTGAGGTCTCTGGCTTGTTCCAGCCATATCCTCTTCGACTTTGAATAGTTAGAGTATGTTAGCAACAACTTAACTTCAATTAGAATATCGAAAATATCTTCGACTTTGACATTATTACTTGCTTCGTCAAAATCATAGCTCATCAATGACTTGTCAATTGCATTACTAGAATTCCAATCCCATGAAGAATTTTCATCAATCACAATATCTCGACTCATCAAAATCTTATAATTAATTGGATTGAACAACCTATATGCTTCAGTATTATGATATCCTACCAGAATCATAGGTTCACTCTTATCATCAAGCTTCTTTCTCCTAGCATCAGAAATATGCTTGTAAAAAATAGAGCCAAACACCTTCTTGGTAGGGTACCTATTCAAAATATAAACAGCAGTCGAAACAGCTTCACCCCATAATAATTTTGGAAATTTTTTCTACTTCAGCATGCATCTCGCCATGTCCAATATGGTCATGTTTCTTCTTTCTGCTATTCCATTATGTTGATGAGTATAAGGAGTAGTTATCTCATGATCAATACCATGTTCTGCACAGAATGCTTCAAATATCTTGGATGTGTATTCGCCACCTCCATCTGTTCGCAGAAATTTGATCTTTTTTTCACCATGATTTTCGACAAGTATCTTGAATCTCTTAAAGATTTCAAATACTTTGTCCTTTTGTTTGATCACATAGATCCAGAGCTTTTGACTGTACTCATCGAAAAATGATATGAAATACCTGTTTCCACCAATGGTATGCTCTTCAAAAGGAATACATACAACTGAATGTACAACATCGAGTATGCAGGATGATCTCATTGGCATAGTCAAAACGAAATACTTCATAGAATGCTTTTTGACTAGACAACCTTTACAAAGTTTGTAAGGCATCTCAAGACTTGGTATACCAGTGACCATATCTTGAGTGATAAGTGATTGAGTGACCTAAAGTTTAGATGATAAAACCTCAGAGGCCACAACCAATTATTCTTGTGGTCAACAACTGTTTTCATACATTGTACCTCAGTCAAACCATTCATGGTCTTAAATGTCCTATTCTTCAATAGAGAAGATTTCAAGACTAAGTTATTCTGGATGCCGAAAATTTCTAAAGCTCCATCTTTCATAACCACTAAGAACCCCTTTGTGACCAGTTATCCAACACTTAGCAGATTGCACTTCATTCTGGGGACATAGAGTAGATATATGATCAATGCTTTTGCTTCATTACTCCTTTGGATAACTATGTTTCCAATACCTTTTGCTTACAACGCGCTATTATCAACAAGTTTGACCTTGCTCTTCTTCGAATCATCGAAATATACTAACCATACTTTTTGACCAGTCATGTGATTTGAGCAACCCGAGTCGAGAAACCAGATCTTGGATTCGACATGGTCATTTGCAATTGCAGCCATAACCACCATATCATCAGAATGATCTGAATCTTGATGTGCAAGGTTTGCACTTTCGTCCTTGCCTTTTGTCGATCCCTTGTCTCTCCTATACCAACTATCATACCCCAAATCTTACCCTCAGATTCTTTGATTTCTTTTGCATATCATTTAGGTCAATCATCATATTTCATAACTAACCAGTTTATCAACTTTTGCTTGTTTTGTTTTACTTATGAATCAGGGTTTGACTTCAGAAGCTCCAAAAGTGTTTAAATTAGGGTTTTGGACAAGATGTTGTCTGATGAGGTGGATTTCCTCTGGTCAGAAATTGTTTCTCTCAGTTATTGTATTCAAGTTTGAGGTAAAAGTGTTAGGTTTCCAATTTTCATCGGTTGCATCTTCACCAAGCGCAGGAACACTGTTTGTAACCACTTCTAGAGTTTCATGAAATCCAAATAGAGATTGCATTTGTTTTCTCCATCAAAGCCAATTCTTGTCGTCAAAAGTTGGAAGGGAGTTTGGTAAATTTACGTTATCGTTCATCTTTGCAGTGATTGATCAATAATAACCCACAATCTCGGAAACATGATCTCTGACGCGTGATTCTTGAATAAATGATCAAGAATCTAAACAGAGCTCTAGATACCAATTTTTTAGTACGTGAGACACTTTTAGTGTGGAGAGAAAGAGCGAATAAGGAAATAAGGATTAATATTATTGAATGAGTAAAGCTAAATTACAGAGTGTCTATTTATATACACCTAAGTGACTTGACTACTAAGTAAAATGACAAACCCTAAACCCGAATTATCTTTGGGCTTGGGCTACACAACTCAACTTGGATTATATCTAATATCTCAACACTCAACTCGTGTAACTTTAATCCCTACCTCTAAAATTCATTTTGAAAATCAATCCATGGTCATGCAAGTGTAGATATCTAATTATAATGAGGAGGTTATGGCATCAACACTTGTTTTAATTAAGGAAAGGGCATGGTAGATTTGGGGTTAAAGAAACACTCATATATTCATTGCGGGAGAACTAATTTAACCATTAATCTTATCATGGAAACATATTTTCTAAAATATGATTATTTACTTGGATTTCAATTAAAAAAACACTGCCTTCTATCAACAATGTTGATATTTGTTATTCTAAATTTTTTTCACCAAATGACCAAGATAGCAACGACCCTTCTCTTTCAACCATTGAAGATTAGTATGATCATATTTTGATTCTTAAAAATAAATTTATTGTTTCTTGGAATATCTATATTCCACAATTAGCTACCAACAATATAACATCTTAGATTTTTTTGAAAAGTATTATTGGTTGACACTGCAAATTAACACGAATTTTTTCAACCTACTTTATCTTTACTTACACCCTTTATTAAAACTTTCTTAAACGTAACTCATGAAAAATGACTCAATGCCAAAAACAATTTACTATAAAGTTATTATTGTATAGGTTACAGAAAAAATGTATCTTGTTGTTATAGGTAGTAGCAATAAATTTTGATCATCATGATGGAAAACATCCACATTGGGTTAAAGACTCACGTAAAGGTTAAAGACTCAGCCCAAACAAGTGAGAGAGACATCTCACCTAAAATCTTAAGGCAATGAGTGTATGAGTCATCTCACTTCTAAAGTGCTCAACCTCCACTTTTCCAAGCAATATAGGACTTACAGTAACACAACTTATACTTGTTTCTCATCATCGACCTCATACTCGTACAACCTCAAAATCCTCCTCATTCGGATGTGAATTCAATTCATGCATGCGTTCTTTTACCTAGAAGCACCTTAAGAGTCATTCTTTGAACATATCTTGTGCGCCAGTGATTACTCTCCACCTAACTACGGTGCCACATGCCCACCAACTTTCCCGAACTGCATTTTACTAAAACAAATCTACTTTGATATCATTTGTAATATCTTAGACGACTTTTAAGTATGTTGACTTACCCCACAATCAAACACATGTCTTTTCAACATATTTTATCTTCACTTACACACTTCTTAGGAATTTTCTAGAAGGCCACCCATTTCAAAATTTCTCAAAGCCAAACATGATTACCTAGGAAGTTCTTAGTGTGTGGGTGCCGCGGCACAAAAAACACTCGAGCGTACGAACGCTCAACATATAACAGAGTTGCCACCGAAGTTTATTTATTATAGGAAAAACATTGATAAAATCCTAAAAGAACAAAAATATGATCATCGCAACCATATTCAGATTCAAGAGTTGATTATGCCTGGGAAATGTATTAACACCCCACACATCTATTCTACCCAATAAGAACCGTTTAATAAGCTTTGCGAACAAGAGTGTTAGCTTAATTTGTTTATGATTTCTTCTTATTATGGTGGGATATTTAAATGAAATGAAAAGGACTAAAAATATTTTTATTTATTAGGGTGCTTGACGAGATGTTGGATCTCACTCCCATGTATCCTCAAGTGTGATGGAGAACTCAAAGCTACGTGGTTCTTTGTAGCAAATGCTTGTTGGTTGGTCGATTTTAGTGAACAATGTTTAGGTCGCATTTGAGCGGTTAATCATTTCTTGTTGCTCATGCATGAGAGACTGAAACACTTGTTTGTATATCGTGTCAAAATTGATAAAACACCGTTCATTTATGAAAAAGTTTCTTAGTCAAGCTTGGAAAAATGTATGTTTAATGAGTTAAAGTTGTTTTTAGGTGGAAGAAGAATGCTCGGTTGTTATGAAGCGTGCACCTTCGGTCTGATTATTCAGGAATCAAAAGAGTGTGCACCCACTTGTTCTTTTTAATCCAATTATTTATGAAAATTATTTGCAAAAGAAGAATAATTGATTGGAACGGGGCATGCACCTTGGGTCCGATTACACAGGAATCAAAAGAGTGTGCACCCAATTGTCCTTTTTAATCCTAATTTTCATTATGTGTTTTTTAAAGGAAGACAAATGCTCGGTTGGAATAAGGCGTACGCCTAGGGTCTGATTATTCGGGGATTAAAAGAGTTTGCACCTAATTCTCCTTTTTTAATCTGATTTTTATTATGAAAAACTAGTTTGAAAACGAAATTTAAAAGTAGTTGATTTAACTGAAAATGATTTGATTTTTATAAAAGAGAAATTGGTTTTGACTCTAGCTGAAACGAAATTGATTTTTAAGTGGAAAATGGTTTGAAGATAAAAGGGAAATTAATTTGTTTTATTTTTGTTATCAATATCAATAATTTAATTAATACAATAAAAGAAAATAATAATAATAATAATAATAATAATAATAATAATAATAATAATAATAATAATAATAATAATAATAATAATAATAATAATAATAATAATAATAATAATAAAGGATAAAACAAAAATAAAACACAAGAGGGGTGCATACACATTGGAAGTATAAGCAGAAAAAAACTAATAAACTGAAGGTCCAACTCAAAATAAAAAGAAAAAATAAAAGTAAAATGGGGTGCTAGTTGAAATCAAGGGGTGGCGCGGCCAGGACCCAAAAAATCTCAATATTTAATTGTCCCACACTATCAAGGGGTGTGAGACTGAAAAGAGAGTGTTGACAACCAAAAGAGGGGCCCAAGTCAGCATATGCCCAAAGATTCCAAGTCAAAGGGGACTGAGTTGACCCAAGCACGCAGCCATTTGATGGTGATCATATGACCTTAATAGCATCCCATGATCGAATTAACTAAGGCCACAAGATCTAAATCTAAGGGCTTGTATTTCCTTGATTGCATCCGATGATCAAATTAACCAAGGTCATAATCCCTTGATGGTCAAGATTAAACATATAAGGTGAGGCCACTTGGCTATTTCAAATCAACCACCAGAAAGTCAACACAAACTGATCAAATAGAGATCAATCACACAGTTTAAATTCAAATTGGCAAAACTAATTCACCTCACTTCTCTCTTTCTCTCTCGCTCAGATTAAAACAAAATCATCAACTCAAATTCTTAGAACAAAACATGAATCATCAACATCAAAGGAACGCAAATGAACAAGCATACATCGATGAAACACCACAAATCAGAAAGTTCAAGGCTCGATATACTTGGCTCTCAATCTAGCCTCAAATTAACATTTCAAGTGAAATAAAGCGTGGAAACATGTTTTGATTTACACTGGTAATGATTCAAGGCAGTTAAATGGTAGAAAAAAGTGGGAATCAACAAATATAGGTTCATGTTCTTGAGTGTTCACGAACACCCGTGAACAATGAACCCTATTTTTTTTCAGAAGTCAAAATTACAAGTTGTTTCACAAAATTGGTTGAGGATTTAAAAGTGCCCATTATGCAGAAGAAATATTCAAGCAAATAAAGCAAAAATGACGCAAAATTTTACCTAATCAGAGCACTGCATGTTTCTATAATCTAATGACTCTATGAGTTTTTCGGCGAGTCTCAACAACTTTCTGGTGAGGTTCTCCAAGATCTGTCGAGGTTCAAAATCTCCAGATAATGCATTTCTTTTACTCTTTCCTACTTGTTTCCTTCTGCTACTTCTTCTACTATGATATTCTCTTTGAATTTGTGTGGCTGTTGTGAGATTCCAGTGGTGATGGTGGATTAATGAAGGCTCATAAAAACTTCAACTCAATGCAAATTCTTGGAGTTTCTTCATAAGTAAGAATAACTTTGAAGTAGTAGAGTATGAATTTCAGTTATGCTCTGATTTTTTGAATGTTTGATGGCTTTGAAGGCATTAAATTATTGGCTACGAATGTGTGAATTTTTTTTTCTTTTCAATAGTTTGAATTGCATAAGTATATATAGGATGAGATTAAGTTTAAGTTGTAAGCATGCGAGGATTTATTCAAGTGTGTGACTTTGGATATTTTAATGAGTGAAATGTAAGAAGTCGTGTGAGGTGGTTAGGCTATGATTGTATGAGCTGTTAGAGTGAAGTTATATTTCTCGATTTTGTGGGATTTGAGAGTATAAAACCGTATGATTTAGGGTGTGAGTAAAGTGTGACTCAAATTGATTCATCCATGTGTATGTATGTTGTAATGTACATGATGTATGTAATGAAATCCATTTGTTTTATGGGAATTCAACTTTATTTTTTTCATTTCCATTTGCTTTTGTTTATTCTTGGATGATGATGATGTGATCTTGCAATGTAATTTAAACTTGGTTTTGTTAAATTTTAGATGGTGATGATGGCTTGTATGAACATGGCTATGAAATTCAAATTTTGCCATGTTCCAAACTTATTCATGTGAATGGTAATGATTTAAATTCCTGTTATATGTATGTTGAAATGAATGTATGATAACAATGAATTTCTACTTGACTTTGTTTAAACCATAAATGGTGTTGATGAAGAATACAACAATTATGTACATGGGATGAATGATGATATCATGATTTGCATATTTAGTTTTATTCACTTCTCATGTTGACTTTTTTTACTTTCACTTTTAAATGATGAAAAAATGTAAAAATGCATGAAATGAATGAATAGATTAAATTTAAATGAAGATTTAGGAGACCTTGTCCCTTAATGCGTAATTCCTTTTTATATTCACTTTTGTTTGACTTTTCAAAAGAAACTTCTAATGCAAGAAACCGCATTTTTGATAAAAATGACTTAAAAATATAAATTAAAATGGTAAATGAATTGATATGAATGAACAAAAAATGAATTAGGAAGTTAGGGCCCGTTGATCCAAAATGGTCCAAAAGTTGAGTTTTGGTTGACTTATGCATGAATGATTTGCAAATATTTTAATGGGTGAATGAAATGACTTTGAGCAAAATTTAGACTATGACAATGAGATAATACCAATCAATTTTTATAGGTTATCCTACAATTATATAGTCTCATAACAACACAATGCTAGGATATCTCTTTCTTCAACGTAAATTTGATCCATTCATGTGTCATTTTTCCTAGCAGCATCCTAATAGTCGATTGTTGAACACTTATTGTACACCAACAATCACTCTTTTCTCAACTCAAGCGCCACATGGATCAATTAATATTGGGAGTTAAGAAATCATTAGTTTTTTTTCCATAAGTATTGAATTCAACTTCTACCGATGAAAAAAATTCACTGGGTTTGTTTAGGGGTGAGAAGTCAATGATTGGTAGTGATGATTGTAATATGAAACTGTGTTGTTACATAAAAATACTTTAAGGTAAAAATTCAGCCTCACACAAAAATTGATGTTATTATTCACTAGCATCTCATCTCATACTCTCTTAGAAAATTTAACAAGTTAAACTCAATATCTAGGAGATAAACATGACAATTCTTTAATCTCATTGTCAATTGAGCTAAATATTAATTGACAGTCAGAGTTAAGGAATCATGGAATTTATTCCCTAATTATGATTTTTAATTTAAACTAAAATAAAACATTTACTATATATTTTAGAGAGAAAGGGGGCTTCAAGAAATTTGTGAGAAATAATGTCAATTGTCATGTAAGGTTGGACTACTACAAATAGAGGTGGTAAAACAGGTCCGACCCGTGGAGATTGTCTGTTTAACCCATCATTTTTTACGGGCCGAGCCTAAATTTTGAACACCCACGTATTTAAGTCTGACCGCCCCACACCGCTAAAAAAACAGGGCAGACTCGGGCAACCCATGAGCATAAGTTTAAAAACAAAGGAAATTTGGGCCATGACAAAAACAACCCATTAACACCTAAAATTAACGTTACATCTCTTATTACTCCTTATTTTCCTTTCCTTCATGTGTTTTGGTACAAGAAGTTTGGAACCCTTTTCCTGCGCTGCTAAGTAGCTCACAACCTCTTTCTTGTTCAAAATCACATATTTTATTCATTCTTGTTCGAAATCGCACGGCTAAGCTAACTACTGGCTACAAGTAACTAGTAAGTTTCTATGGTTTTCTTCATTCTTGTTTTGGTATTGTTTTTTTTAATTATTTTAATTAAAAAAACAGTAATGATATCAGTAATGGTATACAACTGGAAACAATATCATATAACAACATTTGACAGCATCATATAACAACATATAACAACATATAACTAGAAACAAGTTAAAAGCAAGTGTGATAAATAAGAAAAAAGGTTAAACTTGATAGAATGAACATGTTAATCTTGTAAGAACTTAAAATCATACAACCGGAAACGTTGTTGAACTTCATTCTTTATAGCTCTATCTATGCAATGTACTTTAGTTTTTTTCCGAAGATAATAATAATTAATAATAACTACTAATATAATCCAAAACCCTATTATTATTTTTAATATTTTTTAAAGTGAAAGCGATGATCCACCTCTTTACAAATGGATAGTGACAACATACCAAATGTACCCTTATACCTCATCTAATTGTTCTTTGGCCATGCAATTTGAAATTTCATATTCATACTCGTACCCCTAATTTTTCTTTAAAAAGTTTTCTTTAAATTAAATATAGGGTTAAATACATAACACCTCCCGTAATGTTAGCGAGTTTCACTTTAACCCCCTGTAAAAGATTTTTCTTAAAACTCCCATTGTAATACCTAGATTCCCTCACTATGCCCCCCCGTTAAACCCATATTCCATTTTTTTAATGATTTGGCAGTCTAGCTGGATTTTAATTTTATTTTTAATTTAATTTTGAGAAGCCATGTGAAATTCCTTTAATTTTTTATTTTAATTTTTTTACTTTTTTTTATATATTATGTATTTTCTACGTTTTTTATTAATATTTTTTTTATGAAAATGTATTTAAAAATTAATTATTAAAATTTCATTTGGGCTTCCCCATTATTTTTCAGACCCAATAACATTTCCAATTCAGCCAATTACTCAAGTTTTGTAATGTAGTGTGCAAAAGAACTATATAAACACTTCTTTTTCTTTATGAAATTTCGATGTGGGATTTCCTTTAACAATACATGCTTCAGTTTTCCACCAACTTCTTGTATCTCCATCTGGTAGTGATTATAGAAGCTGCAGGATTAACATACTATTGGTCATGGTGTGATTTGATCTATCATTGTGTGATAGATAAAATCGTAATGCATCATTGCTTGTGGAACATCATAGCTGCTAGAAAAGCATGGTTGCTTGTGGAACATCATTTCTTGATTGGAAATCCATCTCGTTTAATAGCTACTACATAGACTGATAATGATATCTGTAACGCCCCAATTCTGATTTCCCATTTTTGTTGAGTCTTTTATTTTATTTGGGTGGTTATTATTTTATTGGTGAAATTGGTGTGTTATATGTTATGCTTGCATGTTGTGCTATTTTATCGCTTTTGAGAGTTTTCGGGAAAATTAGGTTGGAGGGTATTTTAGATATTTCTTAATTAATGATAAGTTAGAAATCTTGTGAGAAAATGAATTAGTATATATTTTGAGAGAAAAAGAAATAGAGGAGAATGAGAATAGAATGATATAAGAGAGAAAGAGGAGAGGAAAGAAAAAGAAAGAAGAAAAAGGAGAGAAAGAAAGGAGGAAGAAGAGAAAAGAGAAGAAAAAGAGGAAAAGCTTGTAGATCTTCAAAACAACTTCTAGGAATCGATTTAATCGGGTAAGGGTGTGAAATCTTATTATCTTATCGATGTGTATGGTTATGTATGTGTTTGGTTGTTTTTCTACATTTCCATTTTAGGTCGAAATTGGTAGAATCGATAGAAACCGATGTTTTTACGGTTAGAATTCGAAATAAATTGTGTAGTTTAGTCGAGGAATGTTAGGCCGAGACTATTGGAACTTGTTTGAATAAAATCGGGTGATTTTGTGGCTTTCTGATATTTTTGGATTATTGAGGGTTTGAGTAGCGCAGTATTCGCTAAGCGAGTCACTGGCGAGTGAGGTAGCGAAGGGTTCGCTAAGCGAGCACCCAGCGAGCTACCAGAGAACACTCCCAGACTTGAACATAGCCAAAAAGACCCAAACTCACTGGAGCGAGTGGCGTAGCAAAGGGCTCGCCATTCTGCTCGCCTAGCGAACATGCTAGCGAGCATGACAGAACAATATTTTATTTTTTTTAATTCCATCCAATATCGATTCTTTGATGTGTAGCTTGTGTGCTGTTATATGTTATGTTGTGGGTAGCCGTATGACGTGAATCCTAGATTGTGGAATTTATTGTAAATTGTGGCCTTTTGGCAAATATATGCATTGTTTAAATTAAATGTGAATGCATGATAAATGTGATAAAGTTCATTACCGTTGGCGTAATTGAATGTGAATGTGTATGGATTGTATGTGAATGATTGAGATGAATGCATGAATATATATATTGTGAATATGTATGCATTTCAAGAATGTCTGAAGTCATTTTGCATGTGAAGCATCATGAAGTGCATTCTTGTGTTATGGATTCTGATGAGAATCCGTTATAACATTGTGTGCCTATGTGAGGTGTGAGCGATGATTACAAAAGATTGTGTGCCCATGTGGGGTGTGAGCAATCAGATTGTGTGCCCATGTGAGGTGTGAGCAATCCACAAACATTGTGTGCCTATGTGATGTGTGAGCAATAGGTGTAACATCGTGTGCCTATGTGAGGTGTGAGCGATGATTACACATGATTGTGTGCCTATGTGAGGTGTGAGCAATCAATAAACATTGTGTGCCCATGTGGGGTGTGAGCGATGGTTCCAATAAGTTCCTGAGTGAACTTGTGATGATTGAGCCGGTACCGCATTGCATTTGCATAGAGTCGTGAGTCGGTCTCTATGATTTGCATTTATCATCTTCATAATTGTGTATTGGTGAATGAATATAAATGTGTATGTTTATGTGGAATGATGAGAATTATGAAAGTATGCATGATGAATATGCTTGGATATATATATATATATATATATATATATATATATATATATATATATATATATATATATATATATATATATATATATATATATATATATATATATATATATATATATATATATATATATATATATATATATATATATATATATATATATATATATATATATATATATATATATATATATATATATATATATATATATATATATATATATATATATATATATATATATATATATATATATATATATATATATATATATGTATATACATTGTGATGTATATGAGTGTGTTGTGATGAATGGTGGTGAGAATGCAAAATATGTGTATTTTATGCTATGAGATATATAATTATATGCATTGTCATTATGATAATATTTCTCACCCTTATGCTGTTTTATGATGCTCTATGAGGCATTGCAGAGTAGGTTTGCTGGAGGTCTTTTTGTGAAGCGTGTCTTCATTCTTTTGGTCGGTTGGCTCTGATATGTAGCACCGGGTAGTTAGGTTGTTCATTATTCTTTTTGTGATACATTTGTATATGTATCTTGTAGGCGAATGTTTATGAAAACATGAATTATGTTGTTGAATAATTTTGGATGATGTATATATGTATATAAGTTTGATGTTATTCAATGTTTAGATTTTCCGCTTTTATTCTAAATTTTGAGATGTGGGTGTAAGAACTAAGTTCCTCTGATGCAAGTTACCCCACTGTTGCATATCTTTGATGAGCAGGTGTTGTATGTTTTAATTTCATGCGTAATGTGACTCGCCCCTTTTATACCATGTTTATAATTATACTCTGATGAAATTTTTAATATGTGACTAATTGATTATGTGATTATTTGGGGGTATAGAAAGGGGGTGTTACAATATCCAAAGCTACTGTTTACAAAGTAATGATATCTAGTGTGGATATAACAACTACTACATAGACCGGTAATGACATCCAAAGTAATATTTTCACTTCCAAGAGAATAAAACATTTGGCATTAAAGAAGTAATAATAAAGACGGTTTTCAGAAGCCACACTATCCAAACTGTTAGATTTTTAAAATAGAGACAAGTAGAAGAATCATGTAACATCATTATAAATACAGTTTAACTATTCTTACCAATACAAAGCGACATCAAAACATCAAAGTGAGCTCCAACAATGCTGTCCAGAATCAAGAAGTTGCAGAGGGTCAAAATGGTGTCTAGAACGAAGAAGTTGCAAGGGTTCAAAATGCTATCCAGAACCAAGAAGTTGCAGAGGTCCAACACGCTGTCCAGGATGAAGGAGTTGCAGAGGTTCTACATGGTGTCCAAGTGGTTGTGCAAAGAAGAAGAAATAGGAGGAGAAGATGAAGAACAAGAAGGAGAATAATCAAGAGAGCTATCTTCAACTCTTCGGATGATGATGAAGCACCATACTCTTGGAGTAACCTTTTGTCATCTAGAGAATTTAGATTTGGTGATTAATAATGAAAGTGTTTTTGTTATCTTCAAGCACTCTTTTTGTCTTTGTTTTAATGTTTTTCTTGATGATGATGATGTATCATGCAATACTTTTTTTTTAATGATAATGTCTTTGTTTAACTATAGTATCATGTCAATGTGAATGAAATGGTAATAACCTATTGTGTTTGAATCATCATGTAGCATCAAACACTTGTTAGTGCATGACACATGAAAGCTAATACAAAGAAAACTTTGTTAAATAACAAATAACAGTGTGTCCAACGTGTTTCAAAACTATTTCAAAACTGAAGTCTGAACAATCATCAAGCATGGAGAGAATTCAATCTATATTGAAATCTTTTGATGAAATCGTGAGAAAGTGCCATCTGCATTAACAGAGTACGAGTGATGATATGGTTGTTTTAATGGTGGAGCAGTAAATTAAAGTATGTTTGCAATGTTAAAGGATGGAAGGATGTTGTAGTTGTAAGATTGATGGAGGTGTTCATGTTGGTGAAGAGAGGAGCAGAAGCAACAACAATAGTTCTTTGCTGGTGGTGTTCATGCTGGTTGTAAGGTTGATGGTAAGGGTGTTCATGTTAAAGGATGGAAGGATATGTTGTGGTTGTAATGACACATGAAAGCACTCAAGCTGCTATCCAAAATAGAAGCAGCAATAGCCCCACGTTGAAATTTCATGTGCAAATGCAACTGTTTATAAATAACTTTTACACAATAGTTAACAATTCATTTAAAATTTGGCTTCTGTTGATAAGAACAAGGGCCTGAGGCCCAAACCAATATTTTAATAATTAATTTATAAATTAATTTACATAAATTAATTAATTACATTATTAAAAAATTAATTTATTAAAAGTATTAATAAAAATAATAATAAATAATAAAGTAATTCCACGTCGATTTAAAAAAATAAAAATGTCACGTGAACTGCCACACTGGGAAAATGAAAGAATCTTTGCTGCAATCTGGCATGCAGGGGCCTGTTTGATGGAATCTGGGTATTACGAGGAGGGTTTTAAAAAAAATATTTTTCAGGGGGTTAAAGCAAAACTCGCTAATATTACAAGAGGTATTGTGTATTTAACCTTTAAATATATAATCACAATTGAGAATAATTCATTCTTGTTTTATTGTATACCATAACTTAATGAAGTACATTGTTTTTATCTAAAATCATTAGAAAAACAACAAACAAAAAATTATATACCATTACTGATACCATTACTTATCAAATATCATAATAAAAACAACAATACCAAAACAAGAATGAAGAAAGTTCTAGAAACTTACTAGTTACTTGTAGCAAGTAGTTAGTTTAGCAGTGCGATTTCGAAAAAGAATGAAGAAAATGTGTGATTTTGAATAAGAAAAAGGTTGGGAGCTGCTTAGCAGCATAGGAAAAAGGTTCTAGACTTCCAGTGCCAAAACAATGAAGGAAAGGAAAATGAGGAGTAATAAGAGATGTAACCCTAATTTTAGGTGTTAATGGGCTGTTTTTGTCATGGTCCGAATTTCCTTTGTTTTTAAACTTAAGCCCGCAGGCTGCCCGCAACCGCTCTGCGTCGAGCATATTTTTTAGCGGTAAGGATGAGGTAAACATACTTAAATACACGAATTTAAAATTTAGGCTCGGCCCGCAAAAACTAACGGGTTAAACGGGCAATCCCTGTGGATCGGGCTCGTTTTGCCACCCATAGTTAAAACTTTAGACATATTAATTCTGCTTAACGTTCATTTCTTCTATTTGTATCACCAAATTGATAATCCATCTGTTATAATAGGTGTCATACTTTTTATTTTTATTTGTCTAAATTATTTGTCTCTTTAGAATACTAATGTGATATTTATTATTTCTTTCCACTAATTTACCTTTATTTATTGTATTTTAAATCATGTAACTACTCCACTATCTATTACTAATACAATTATTTTAGTAAATGACATTCGTTTTATCATTGAAATCAACATATTGGGCTCTAATGATCTCCTATTTCGGAGGGGAATATCTTTTAGTTTTCAAGCACCATCTTCTTAGTGGAAATGAATGTCACTTCTCGGCTTAGATCTGACTTCCCTTTTTGATTGGTTTGAGGAAATATTGATAAAGAAGGTGTGGATTGGTTTGTTTATTTCCTTTAGGGAAGGCCCTTGGGTGTGTTCAATCATTCTAAGAGTTAGATGCCTTATATTATATTAGGTTATTATCCTAAAAAATGTGAAAGTGGGGGAGATCGACCACTTGGAGGAACAATTTTGGTTTGAGATTTCTAGTGAAGAAAATGTATTTTTACAGAAACAAGAGTTGGCTGATAATCTCCTTCTAGTTATTCATACCAATATCCTTTCTCTAGAACTTAGTTGATGGTGCCTAATGGCGCCCAATCATACTACATTTTTTTCTTAGCAATTTTCCTAATATTTTAATTCTATTTTTAGTTAATTTTGCATGAAATAGAGTAAAGTAAGATAAGACTCAAGATATTGTGGAAAAACTCAATTTGATTCAAAATCACTCAAATCAAACAAATTCTCCGATGTTCTCATGGTGAAGACTATGCTGACAAGAAGTGGTGCGAGACTTAAATGCACAAATTAATGTTACCTTGTAGTTTCTTAAGTCAAATGATAATGAATGCTACTAGAATTACTATGGTGTGCTTCGAGTTTTAGCGCACCTAACGCATCAGCACAAATCATGGAATGCGACACGCTTGATTAATATTGCAACGCGATTGCAACAATTCAGTTTTTTTCCTTGAAAGGAATTTTTTTTCCAAATGCAGCGAGCTATAAATTTTATTGATGAGATAATGTTATGAAGTGCTAGAGGTCAAAGGTTGATGATCCATCCTCATAGGAGTCAATTCCTTTGTAAATAATGTCATTTACCAATCATCTAAATTCTTTTGTTATGAATTATTATAACATAAGTGACTAATTTTATTAGGTTAGATGAACTTTCACTAGACTTGTTTGGGAGACCACCTAGGTTTTTTTATTTCCACCTCCCTGTCGTAACTGCGAAAAACAACCGGCGGAAAAACAGAAGAGTCGCCACCTTTCGTTATTTATCCCAAAGAAGGGAAAGGAAACAATCGAAAAAACCTGACGAAAAGGGAAAGACGAGGTCATCGCAACCAAGTCCTGGGTTCGGGAGTCGGTTACGCAAGGGGAAGGTATTAGCACCCCTCACGTCCGTCGTACTCGACGGGATCCATGCTTGTTGTCTATCTAAGGGTTTATCTATCTACGCTACATGCTTGCGGGACAAAAATAAAAGAAAAGAGAGATGACTCGGCAAAGATCGCTGATCAGAGTCAACGTAGTTCGGCTAACTACGGGCGAAGGGGGAAGGTTGCTCTCCAAGACATCGCGTCTTGTGCCTATGTACTTTTATCTGGTATGAAAGATCAGAGCGAACGTAATTCGGGCGGACACAAAACCACAGGCTGATTAAGTGTTTTATCCGAGTAGGGTTAAACATTCGTTCCAACAGTTAGGGACAAAGCCTGTTTGCGGTAGAACCGAAGTTTAACAACACTCTTTTCTGAAAAAAGAAGTTTCCGATTAATCCTGAAGGAAAAAGGTTTGAATTTGTTTGGTGTTTTTTATCAGAGAAGTGTTTTGAATTTGAGTGTTTATAATGTATGTTGTACTAAAGTCTAGAACCTAGGATCGAATACGTCGCATATCGTCCTAAGGACGTATACTAAACACTCTAGGTAATTGAGGAGAAGCCCCTCAATCATCATTTTCCAAGTATAAGGCTCATGGCACAATATCCATTATCTTTATTAAGTATGTTAGATTGTATGAAGATGAGAAGAGAAGACGCACAGAAGGTCTAAGGGAAACTCGGCCCTAATATTGTCATGCAAAGTGATCCTAGAGTTTGGATTGAAAGGGGAAACATCTACCCTAATGTTAGCATACTTGGATTGACCGCCTAATGTCTCTCCTACTCCCACCCTAAACGGAGGGACTAGGAATCCTATGGGGATCATGGCAAGAAAGCACAAGAAGAACAAAGGAAGAATCAATCATAAGTAGAGAAAATGCAAACACGAAAATGCACAATTAGAATGGTGGGAGGGAGGAAAAGTGTGTGGGGCAGCAGCCGCCACAAGCGCGTCTCAACCTCATCAGCGATGCAAGAATGATGCAAACATGTGGGGAAAAGCGAGGAATGAAAGAAATTAAGCATGCAAACGAATGATCGATTCAAACCACATACACGAGCATGCAAACAATTGAAGAATGGTCATACAAATCAACAATGTCATGATCAATTAATCACAAACAGTGGCAAACAACCAAAACAATTCAATCCTAATGCATCACACTGGTCTATGATGATTCGAATCGAACCGGTATGCGAACATGCAAACAAAACAGCAAACATGGCGTTCTGGTACAGTGTTAATCGGTTAACACATACTGTTAATCGGTTAACCTGTGTAAAACAAGTGAAAATCTGGAAATTCGTAGGTGTGAATCGGTTAACACCAGGCGTTAACCGGTTAACACCCTGAAATCTTTGAAAATTTTGAATATTTGAATCGGTTAATCAGTTAACCATACACGTTAACCGGTTAACACTGTACCAGAAGTGAAAAACAGCAAACAGAAAATCACTTAATGCACAAGATCACTTAATCAAGTGATCCAACAGATCAGCTTATCAAATAAGCACAAAATTGCACCTGCCAACAGAAAACCAATAGACATGCAAACATGTTTATACAACACAATCGCAATTCACACGGATCAGAATCCACAAAATTCAACCGAATATGAAAATCATCATGGAAATGCAAATAAGCTAAAAAAAAGTTATGGATCTAGAATCTCCAACCTTCGAAGCGGAGATTTGCTCCGGTTAGTGTTGATCAACTGAATTTGAGTAGTTCAAACAATAGAAACCTGGAAAACTTTGAGATCCAAGCCAATTGTAGTTGTATGAACGAAGATCTGCCAAATTCGAGTCGAAACGCTTTGGATAATCACTTCCAACTCAAGCTCCAAAATCAGATCTCAATTTGCACAAAAATTGATGATGAAAATTGATCCAAGGATGAGGATGGATGAAGGTTTATGCTCAAGAATCCATTGATTCTAATGAAAAATCAATGAATCCTAATGAAAAAGAGCTTTGAGTGAATTTTGGAAATGGAGGGAATTTTGAGAATTGAGAGAGAATGGAGTGAAATCTGAAAATTGAATGTGAGAAATGAGAATTTTCTCCCTTTGGTTTGGAGTAGATCACTTATATGCCATCTAGGTTTGGATCCCAAAGGTGAGGTTTGGACTTTGGATTGGAAAGTGTAGGATCAAGCGCTTACCACTAGGCCAAAAGCAATTGCTGTTAGTCATGGCTCAACTATCTTTCTTAAAGTGAACCCCAAGGGGCCTACCTAGCCCACCTAACACACCTGTGTAGGCGCCCATGGGTGGGATGTTAAGCCCATCGAATCCCTCAAGGAGACGCTGAATTAAATAATCTAACAGAAAGTTGGTTTGGAGCTAGGCATGTGAATTTGGAGGGAAAATTGAAATAACCAACTTTCAAGAACATTCTAGATCCTTCTTTTTGGTAAAAATGAGTTTCAATGTGATCAAAATTGGACCCCAAGTGCAAATGGCTTGCAAAATCACGTACAGGGAAAAATCTGCAATGGTTAATCGGTTAACCATAACCGTTAACCGGTTAACACTGTTGAAATTTCAAATCTGAGCTGATTTTCCTATGGTTAATCGGTTAACCATATGGATTAACCGATTAACACCTTCAAAAATTTGAATTTGGCGCCTTTTGGAGGGAAACCTGCACGTTTGCCTGTTTCTCGCCATTTTGAGCTCTACTAAGCTTTTGACACTTACTCTTGAACACTGTAACAGTGATAATGTTGGATATAGACTGAATGTCGTCTCCTGATCTGAGCATAACCTGCAAAATAAAATCGGCCGCTCGGACGCTGGGTAAAATAAATGCCGTCTCTTCTGATGCTTGTTGTTCAGTTGCTTGCACGGGAAGACCTGGGCCACGGGAACCTTGATCCCCTGCCTCGAGAACCGATGCTATACAAAATACGGATGCCATATGAAATGCAATGAAACATAAGCTAGGTAAAGAAAATAGGTTGGACAAATTTTGGGGTGCAACACTCCCGACTCTAACAAAGAGGAATGAGCACCCATGTTCTTCTACTCAACCTCCTTTGTGGCTTTCAAAGAAAAGCCCTTCGAATCATTGAAATAAAAAAGTCATATTCCAAATAATGAATAGAAATATTTGGGAAAAAAGAACAAAAACAATATCAAGTAAAAAAAATTAAAATTACTTATGCCAATAGTTAAGAAAATCAATATTTTCACCCTCACTTTCAAAAAGACCCTTGGAATGGATCTTTACAAACTTCTATAAAAAAGAGACACTAAATTTATGGAATTTAGTCAGAGTATGGGTTCACATCCCTTAATAAATGCAATACAAAAAGTAGTGCATTATTTCTAAAAATAAAGAGAATTTATTTTTCCACCCAATGTATTTTTTGTGCACCGTATGATTTTCTAAATATGCCCTCTGTTTTAGGAGATATATCTCCGAACTCACCATTTACACACTCAAGAAAGGCCATTTTGAGTGGCGCCATATATATTGGGTTTGATATGTTCTAGAGATGCATCTCTGGAACAAATCTGGAGTTACATATCCGGAAAAATACCATAAACAATTTCATCAGAAAACGAACTTTCGAAATTGCAATTGACATTCATAACATAAAATGAGCATTACAATGATGATTTCAAAAGAAAATTAAATACTACATTTCAATATCCCGATGGACGCTTGCACATCTTCAGGATATCTTTAACTGATATTTGTAGTGTCGCTTCCAACTCAAGCATAACTTTCTCTTCGAAACCGAAATACGTACCCTACATAGCCCTAACATCTACTCGAGTCTAGGGCTCAAATTTGATGAATACAATGTTCTCTTCGTTGTCTACCGAAGGTGAACGATACTCGAGCTTCACAACCCTTTATTTGTCTCCGTAAGGTAGGAGATAATGAATTTCGTCTAGGATATATTTGAGGAAGGTGAGATCGGTGAGCTTGAACTTCCTCCCGCATGTAGAGCCACTAGAGTAGGAGACACTTGCGACATTCCAACGGATGTTAATTTGTGACATTTGAGACATTTTAAGTTTGTGCGAATTATAACACAAAACACCCAAATTTATAAAAGACCTAGTTCAATATGGACCACTTATTGACAATCATATTGATTCTAGATATATATCTACAAAAACAAACCCTATTATCTTGTTCAAGAGATGCATCTCCAGAACTTTCTCTAAACCAATTTTAAAAAAAGCAAATAAAATAACCTTCTGGAGATGTATCTCCGGAACTTTCTCTGAATCATTTCCAAACAGAACCATTTGACAGACAATCATATTAAGATGAAATATGTAACAAATATGCATAAAGGCCAAATATGAATAATGAGTGAATATGTAACACTTCATTTATATTGAGACACAATTATATACAATTATTTGTTCGATTACATAAGAAATCAAAACGAATCAAAACACGTGTCGCCGACTAAATCTATAGGTGGAACTTTGTGCATTCGATTCCTTTTCAATGTTGTTCAATCTATAAAATTCTTGCATCCTTTCCATAAAATGATCCGGCCACATCTCGACATTTGCGGTTGAATGATTCGTCCATTCTGGTGATGTGACTGGTATAGGGCATCCCGATTTCAAGTAAAATTGAATAAAATGACTTGATTTTGAAAGTCATCCAATACACATGATACGATCATTTGGATTTTGGGGGTGGTGCGGTGCGCAGTGGAAAAAAGGTTTCCGAAAAACTGTAGCGTGTCAGGTCAATGCACACCCTATCATATGTACATGCTATTAAATGACCCATATCAGGGAAGATCATCCATTTTGACTCCGATGTCGGACCGCTCAGGCAAGGAATAAGAGACTCATAAGCCGCATTGTATCTTTCTTTAGTTCCATACAATTGTCTGTACAATTCTTTATGTGTCTTCTACTCTTGGATAAGTTGATGTCGGAAAAGTGTATGACTATCTTCTCCTTTACCGAGTTAAGCCGAAACAGCTCGGTGACTGCAATTACTGTCCCCTTCAACATTGACGATACACTCGATATATTTGTGCATAAAAACCGACATCTCGTCAATAAATGGAATCTTTGGTGAAAGTGGCGTCGAAAGTGGTTTGCTAATGCATGCTCCTTTCACAACACTTTTATGAGATTTTGGAGTCGGTGAGTCGGGAAAAACTTTGTCAACATGTTTAAAGTATGAAAGAGACCGCGTAGTCGAGTTGTCATTCGGTGTAGGCTTCATTTTCTTCAGAGCACCTTTTGTTTTTACCAGTTGAGAATGCGGTTTCATGTCGGTGGTTTCAGGATAGACAATCTTCCTCAATTGTTTTTTGATGTGTAGTTTCATATTGTCATCGGCCTTTGAAAATCTATCGTATATTGTTTCCCATTCGATCAAAATTGAGATATTCGATTTCCCGTCATCCATGCATCCATCATCATCGAACCTAAGTATCTTCCAATGAGAGAAAACCGCGTCCATTCTTATTGGTTCACCAAGTTTCACCTTTTTAGCAAGAGCACAAGACACAGGAAACCATATATTTTCACAGTAGTGCTACCACACTTTGCGCTATCGGAGCCTACATTATCAACTCGTTTAGCTTCGTGAAAAATATAGTTCAAACCCACTCGAGAAATATTACCGAACGACTGAGAATATAAAGTGTTGTCTTTAAATAGGTGCTCCAAAACCGTGATGCTCCGACCAAATGTTGTTTGTATCTCATTATGTTAGTTTTGAATCATGTGGTTCATGGAGTTCCAGTCTCTACACAAATCCCCCTTGTTATTTCTCAACCAATTTTTCAAAGTAGCATGGGCCGACTCAACTCTGTTGGTAGTTATATTTCCAAGGTGTCAGACATTATCAGTCTACGTGCAAATTATCTTCTCCTTCACCTGATCAAGAATGGGCTTTCAACATATTTCAACAAAGAATGATATTTTTGACACACTTTCCAAAAATGAATGGCAGAATCGACATATAATTCTTTTGTGAAAGAATTTATTATATGATTCCATGCATCCATTATTTTCTCCACAATCGCACCCGAATTCACCAATTTCCACCTTTGCATTATACTTGTTTCGTCCCAACCGCGGGTTTAACCCTACTTCTCACATTATTTGTTATGTGATACTTGCAAAGTAATGTATAAGAATAAGGAAATACCTTTGGAACCACACTTATCAATGCGGTATCGCGGTCGGCAACAATAGATTTAGGCATCTCACCTTGATCCTTCAAAAGTGATCGACACACCTCTAATGCCCAAGTAAAATTGTCATTTTTTTCACACTTTAGAAATACAAAACCAATAGAATATGTCTTCTCAGTTGAGGTAACACCAACCATCTTAAATAATAAAAGTTTATACTTGTTGGTCTTGCAGGTAGAATCAAGTATGAGCACTGTCGGAAACGTGTTGAACAAATTTATTGAATCAGGATGAGTCCAAAAAATATCTCTAACTATAACTCCATCATTGAAAGTTCGGTACCGGGACACATAAGTGTTATTGTCCAACAGTTGTTGCATCTCAGTTTTATCCCCCCTAATCACCTTGTTATTGAGGTACTAAATGTTATAGACTTGCTTGATATTTGATATATTGTCGGGTTGCTTTTGTTTCAATGTTGCAAGTATATTTTTCGGTTGAACAAGATTCAAGGTCACGTCTCTAATACATTCCTTCTCTTCCGGCTTGAGCCGACATACACTAGGATGAACGACTAATTTTAAGCATAAATCATGGTTATGCAACCACAAATGACATTAAATCTCCATTTTTTGTTAGCCAACATGTAACCAAGAAATTTAAACGGACACTCACATTTTCTACTACACGTGTCATCTTCTATCCGAACCATTATCTGACCTTTCTATAACCATACCCAATCCAAGTTTAGATGCCTCCATACGAATCTATTCGAGCATGTTATCACGATTGTCTAACTCTTGCTTATTGTTAAAGTTGGTGCCAACATTTATCGCCTTCACAATAACCCCTTGAACATTTAGAGAAACTACTTATTTTGGTAAAATATCGGGGTGCACCATATATATTGGAAACAATAATAAAACATTAAATCTACTGCTGCAGAAGGGACTGAAAAATGACCACAGAAACCTTCCGAAAACATATCTCCAGAAAATTTCAAACTCAAACACGTTCCGGAGATACATCTCCGGACACTGCGTAACTTTTTTTCAAAAAAATTTCATGATTAATGTAAGCAATATAGAGCAAAAACAACAATCTTTACCTGGAATTCTATCTTCTTTTCCTCCCTATGATATGTTGAACCAAAAGGATGAAGACTTGGAATGAAATAAAGGATTGAGAATCAAGAGTTTTTAGGGCGATGGTTTGAGTTGAAAAAGAAGTATGACAACAATACGGGACTGATCATGCAGCTGAAAGCTATATAAGATATTTTTGGATATACATCTCCGGAAAAACCTGCCACCCACAAATTCTGAATATATATCTCCGGACTATTCACTGAACTGAATAATTTAAATATTTTTTTCAAACTGTTTCAGAGATATATCTTCAGAATAAACCTATAACAAATACATGAGGTGTCACTCAAAATGACATTTATTAGATCTGCAAAAAATACGTCCTGGGATGTATCTCCAAAAATAAAGAATATAATAAAAAATCTACACGATAAATAATAAATGCACAAGATAGAAAAAAAATTCTCAAAATAAAAAATAAATGTAAGAGAATCAAGATCCTAATACCTACATAGCAAAGCTCCTGTAGAGCACGAAGGCAGCTCTCCATAACAAACTATAATCTTCTACGAGAATCTCACAATCACACAAACCATGAAGACAAAAATATATAATAACATACTCCTATAAAAATAATTAAAAATATTTGAGAGGACCATAACGTCCACCTTCTAAGTCCTAGTGTAAATAAATTAAATCAATTATTAATTTCAAACTTTTGAAGTGGTCATAACAGAAATTAAAGCAACCATGTGGCCTGAGTTATATAAGCACATAATTTAGGGATCAGGGGCATGACTGCAACTGCACAAAATAATCAATTAACTATCTCACTTTTTTTTTTTTTTTTTTTTTTTTTTAATTTTCTTTTTAACAACCATTATAACTGAAGTTCATATTTTTGTTATAATTTTTTACCTTAACTATTGTACTGTTATCTTTTTTTTATTAAATATTTTTCTGTTACCTTGATAATAATATAACCATCACAAATCAATTAGAGTTTTCAATTTCTTTTACCAGCATCATTATATTTGAAATAATGTACTTAACTGTTACATTAATTAATAATGGATATAGTAGTTTTCATCAGTTTCAATTGTTAGATGTTGCCAAATATTTACCGGCATTTAAAAAATATATATAATAAAATAATATAATAAATATTTAATTAAATAATATCATAATTTTTTCTAGAAAGTTATGGGAGTTTAGATCAAACTGATTCAAATAAAATTTATAAATTAATATAAAAAATATTAAATTATAAAAAATTGTATAATTTTGGATGTGTTTGTATTCTCTTTTATTAGAACCCCTATGATCTAATTAAATTGTAAATTGATTTTCCAAAACTAATCCCAATTAAATCGAACATACATATAATTTGATATTTATTTATTGATTTATTAATAATAATAATAATAATAATAATAATAATAATAATAATAATAATAATAATAATAATAATAATAATAATATTATTATTATTATTATTATTATTATTATTATTATTATTATTATTATTGATTTATATATTATATATTATTTGACACCTATTATTTTATATTTTTATATCATTAATATAAATAAAAGATTATAATATAACTTGAATATTAAAAAATCAATTCAAAAATTATATGAAATTGAATTAAATCGAATCATATTTTTTTTAAAAATCATTTAAAACCAAACTAAATCTTAAATAAATTACTTTTGGATTGAATAAATTCTTAAAATTGAACACCTCTAGTCAAATCCATAAATCATAAACTTTATTTATTTTTATTTGTAATATTAGTAGATAAATGACATGGTCATGTTTGATTGGTCAAAAGTCATAAACTCATTTCAATTATTACACAGAAAATGACGAAAATAGCCTTGTAGGGCCCTATAAAATGAAACACACCTTTCACTGAACATAACACAACTGTCCTATTTATTAGCTACAATATTGTCTCAACTTTATCAAACTTTCACACAATCACTATGGCATTCAATCAAGAATTAGAAGCTATAACTCAAGCTTTTTCAGGTTCTCTATTTCTCAACTTGAAGTATATCATATATTAAATTATCACATATTATTATCTTAATTTTTAAATGGTATAATTTTCAGGACATGGTGTGGATGAAAAATCACTGGCAACAATATTGGGAAAATGGGATCCTGTTGAGAGAGAAACATATAGAAAAAATACATCAAATTTCTTTGTTGAAGATCATGAAAGAAAATTTCAGAAATGGAATGATCACCATGTTCGGCTTCTCAAACACGAGTTTGTGCGTTTTAAGGTATCAACTTTCTTTTCGATTTGTTTTTTCTATTGATTTTTTATTAGCCAGATGTTAAAGTTTTTGTTTTCTTGTAATTTTAGTTTTTATTTTAATAATTATTTTTAATAAAAAATAAATACTTTATTTAAGAATTTTCAAAAAATAATTTAATTATTTAAATCACTTTTATGTATTCTGAAAATTTTTAATTTTTTTAATTATGAATACGTAGAAAAAAAATTGGTTAAAAATTGTATGCTGCAGTAGTTAATTAATTGTTTGAAAGATCAATTTTGCAATGAAGTCAACCAAAAAAGAATTAAATTGCAAGAGTAATTATTTTAATATAAAAGTTGCTGTCACAAAATATTTATTTGATCACATTTTTCATAAAATAAGCTCGTCTCATTTAGAGTGTTCACATCTGAATTTATTTTAATAAAATATAATCAGATCTTGTCACATCAGAATTTTTAAATTCAATAACGTAATTCATATCAACCAGCATGTTTTTTATTTGTTTTAATAAAAATAATTAATAATATATAAATCTAATCTACGTTTAAAGATTCATGTTTGAAGCATCTATAATTAATTATGAATATGTGAAATTGATTTTGAATAGAATTGATTATGTTTTACAAATGATTTAATGGAGATATACTATTCAGTTTTACACTGTCATTCTATTGAATGTAATGATCAGAATGCAGTGGTAGTTTGGAGCATGCACCCTTGGGAAAGAGATGCTCGTTTAGCAAAAGAGGCTCTAAAGAAAGGGCCAAGTTCATATAATGTCCTCATTGAGATTGCATGCACTAGATCCTCTGAGGAGCTTTTGGGAGCTAGAAAGGCATATCATTCCCTCTTTGATCACTCCATTGAAGAAGATGTTGCCTCTCACATCCATGGCATTGACAGAAAGGTACAAAGTGTTTAGGTGAACTACTATTATTTATGTGTTCAATCTCACATTGTTATTTTTTGTTATTTCAAATATCATCTAATTAACTCCTATTACTTTTGGAAACAGCTCTTGGTTGCACTTGTAAGTGCCTATAGATATGAAGGATCAAAGGTTAAAGATGACACTGCAAAATCAGAAGCTAAAACACTTGCCAATGCCATTAAAAATGATCAAAAGAATCCAATCATTGAGGATGATGAAGTAGTAAGGATTTTGGCAACAAGAAGCAAGCTACATCTTCAAGCAGTTTACAAACACTATAAAGAAATATCTGGCAAGAATCTTGAAGAGGTATTATAAACATTTCTAATCATGTTATCACAAAATAATTATAGATCCTATTTAATCATATTTTAACACTGAAAAATATTTTATCAAACTTTATTTATCTACGGTGTGATAATCTGATAACTTACCTTGCACGCCTTCAAAAAGGGTGTGATACAGTTCTGATGCATTATAAATGTCATTAGAATTTATGAGATTCAATTTCTGATTAAAACTTCACTATCTTTTTTTAGGATCTTAATGACTTAAGGTTTAAAGAGACTGTGCAATGTCTTTGCACTCCACAAGTATATTTTAGCAAGGTAAGAAAAATTTACAAACTCAAAATCCAACAACCTCTTAAAGTGGTTGCTTCTACTTTATTTATATATATATATAATGCATATATTTTTTGTACCTATAGGTTTTGGATGCAGCATTAAAAATTGATGTGGATAAGAATGTTAAGAAATCACTCACTCGTGTGATAATTACTAGAGCTGATATTGATATGAAGGAGATAAAAACTGAGTATCAAAAGTTATATGGAGTTTCTTTGCCTCAGAAAATTGAAGAGACTGCTAAAGGAAACTACAAGGATTTCTTGCTAACCTTAATTGCTAGAGGAGGCTAATTGATGAGATTAATCAAAGAAAAAAAACTTTGAGAGATGAAATTTGAGTTGTTGTTTTGTGTTGCTTATAATGTTTATCGATTCAAATTTGTATTGTTTATGTTATGCTGTGTTTGATCTTGTATTATTATTCCGTCACCGAAGAAAAAACTAAAATATAATCGAATAAATATTATTCTGCTATCTGAATACACGTTTGATGGAATTTCATCATAGTTTTAAATAGACATTTTTTTATTCGCGCATTAAGAATACGAAATGACAGAAAATGAATCGACAAGAAATTCAAAGTTACTTTATTATTACTATGGTATTATTATTGTTATTATTACCATAGTCATTTGAAAAAAAAGCACAAAACAATTTGAAAACATGTTCTTATAACAAGAGCTTTCCTATTCTCTCCCTATAAGAGTAACAAGGAACCTCTTGTAGTCTCCTGAGATCTCCCTGGCCACTGCATCCTCGAGACGAACACTGTTTCTGTGATAGTACAGCTCTTTGATGTCCTTCAAGTCCTTCTCGGCCCTTGTCACCACCACGCGGGTTAGTTCATCTTCATCGGTTCCTATCCTTTTCAGCGCGCTCCGGAGAACCTACATCAACCATCAACCAAATAGTATAACTTATATCATCACTTATGTTAGTTGCAGACCGTAATTTGAAACTATTACACCATCTCATTATATTATAAGCAAATTTTGACTTTTTTGGGTTCATTTAACGATCGATGTATCTGGTGTACGTTTTAGTAGTGTCGGTATTAATATTACCTTTTCATAGTACTTCTTGTGGTCATCAATGCAACGAATGGCAACATGAGCAGCTTTAAGGAAGTCATCAGACTCTTCATTCAACAGTCTCTGCAAACACAAAGTTTGTTATACAAATAGCTTCGACATAATAAGTACTTATTTGTTAAGTGCTTAATTCAAACCTTGCTAATAGAGTAGCCATGATCATCTCTGTAACGGTTGAAAGTAGCCTTAAGTTGTCTCTTGCTCCTTGTAGTAAGGATCCTGGTAACTTCATCAAGGTTACCTTTCTTGTTTTTGATAGCCTCATGAAGAATTTCAGCCTCATATTTTGCCAAACTTGGATGGATATAATCGCCACCATATCGGAACGAGCTCACCAGTCCAACCAAAAGCTGCCAAAACAAACCATCAAATAGTACACTCAACATTGTAAATCATTTATATATACAGAACTGTCTCAAGTTTTTGGAAACCTGTGATAATGACCGAGACCATATTTAACTAGAGTTTAACTGTGACATGACTTTACCTGGCGAAAATAGCCAGAGGTATGTGCAGCCACGTGTTCTTCCAAAGAATGGTGGTATCGATAATGATAGGCGCGCCGCACATTCACAAGCTCTTCAGGTTTGAGAACACTTGCAATTTCCACAATCACATGATAATCTTTGTGAACATTCTTAAGAGCTACATTTGCCAACACAGCATAACAATCTGAAGGTTCCAAAATCCACCTATACATTGCTTTCTGTTCAAATTAATTAACTACAATTAGTTTCAATTATCTTGTTAATTAATACTAGTAATTATTCATTAACCATTATTACGGAATGAATATAATACCTCAAAGTTACCAGAGAGCTCTGATTCAAGACGTTTGATGAGATCTTCTTCGTACATGTCTTCGTAAATTTGTCTTATTTGTTGCCTTTGAGTAGCATTTCTATGGCCCATTATAGCTATGATAGCACTCTCATCAGTTCCCCACCCTATAAATTTAAACATAAAATAATCAATTATTTAATCACAGTTTAAGGATAACAAATTTTGAATTATAAAATCTAACAACCTTTGACTGCCTTATAAAGAACCATAGCATCATCTTCCGGAGTAAAATGCTGAGGAGCAACAATAGTAGCCATGGTTTCTAATGTTTATTTTATTCTATGATATGGTTGGATGTCTTTTTTTATTGAAGGTCCATGATTATATTTATAGTATGCTCTTACAATGTACATTTCTACAAATGTAATTAACAAGTTTTCTTTTTTCGACCTTTTTTGTTATAAAATCTTAAAATAATAAATTAATTCAATGTATTTCTTCTATGGTAAGCACTAATAAAAAAGTATTACTTTAGATTTCACTTTTATTATATTTATACAATTACCATTTTATTATGAAAAAGATACAAAGAATTTTATTTATACATTAAAAATATATTGGGTGGTCAAACTAAATTAATATAATAATATATAATATAATAGTTTCGTTAAGACAATTCAGTTGGTAGTTACGTAGGAAAAAGAGTTTAAACCTACGATATTTCACTTGTTCATTTTTAATGGACAAATTCTAGCCTATTTAACAAAACAAATATATAATAAATGTTAAATATGACTATAATTGTAAAACACACACGCGCACGCACACGCATCCGTACGCACGCATGCACGCGCGCGCGCGCACACACAATTTTAGCAACTAGCCTATTTAACAAAAGAAATATATAATAAATGTTAAATATGACTATAATTGTAAAACACACACGTGTACGCACACGCATACGTACGCACGCATGCACACCCGCGCGCGCGCGCGCGCACACACACACACACACACACATATATATATATATATATATATATATATATATATATATATATATATATATATATATATATATATATTTATATTTATATTTAGGAGAGACACAATATTGTTATGTATAAGTTTTTTAACTCTAAAAAACACTTTCTTTGGTGCTAGTGCTAGGAAATCAAAAGTATCAAAGACAAATGATATGAAGCTATGTTGATTGTTGAAACACATTTACTCATGTTTAACCACTTTACATAAATCAACATTGAGAGTTATTTGTTCCAATATAAAACCTACACTCTTTAGTTCCACCAATGGAAAAACTTCAGTGAAGTTCACACATGCATGTTTCTCTCCTATCCACTTTTACACTTAACATTTGCTGACCTAAATGTTGATTTGCCTTTTTGTAGATTGTCGTAATTGTGAAAAAACAACCGGCGAAAACAAACAGAAGAGTCGCCACCGAACATTATTTATCCCAAAGGAAGGGAAAGGAAACGATCGAAGAAAACCTAAAAGAAAGGAGAAGACAAGGTCATCATCGCAACCAAATCTTGGATTCGGAAGTCGGTTACGCAAGGGGAAGGTATTAGCACCCCTTAAGTTTGTTGTACTCAACGGGATCCACGCTTGGTGTCTAATCAAAGGGTGTGTCATCTAAAAGCTACTGCTAAACGAAAATAGGAAAGGGAAAATGTTCTAGACTGGGCCGAAGCTTAACCCACAACCAAGCAGGCCCAAACCCCACTGGGGTTGGGCCCAAGAGGACCGCGCTGACGGGCTGAAGACCCATCGGGCACAACCTTCTCTCCCGCCGGGCATAAACCAACAGCTGTCGGGCAGGATCATCGCAGCCGACCAACCAGCATCTCTCTTCCCCGTCGTCGGGCAGAGTCCAACCTGCTTGGGGAGCTCTTCGAACCTCCCCCCACATTCTCTACGCGTCCCTCACGCAGGGACATGTCATAAAGTAACTATCCACGTCCTGGAGATTTGGTCTTCCTCCTCCCGAATAATGCAGAACAATTACCCTAGGGCGAAGACCACGTGTTGGCCTTCACGACGCCACGTCAGCCCTAGCAGTTACTAACATTGGGCCTGGCAGCCCAGCCCAATGCTAGGTAACCGTTGGCCCTGCGCTGGGGGCTCACTATAAATACCCTCTTCACTAGAGGGTCAGGTAACTTAACTCTCCTACTCTCTCTTTGTACTTGCTCCCACTCTACTCGTGACTTACTTTGGCATCGAAGTGTGTTTCAGGTACACCCCCTCCTCTTCCATACCTTCGGTGAACAGCTAGCAGATCAACGACGCGTGGCAGGTCACTGATTCCTTTCTAATCAGGTAAGATCAGAAAAGAAAAAGGAGACTCAATAGGACATCGCCACCCTATGCCTACGTATTCCCTCATACAATGGGAAAGTCAGAGTCAACGTAGTTCGGGAAACTACGAGTGATAGAGGGAAGGTTTCTCGCCAAGACATCGTCATCTTGTGCCTACGTATCCTCATTTGGTATGAGAAGTCAGAGCAAACGTAGTTCGAGTAACTAAACCACATGTTGGTTAAGTGTTTTTTATGAGCAACATTAAGTTTCCATTCCAGTAGTTAGGGACGATGTCTGTTTGTGGTAGAACGGAAGAGTAACGTACTCTTTTGTGAAAATGATTTTGAAAGACAATCCCAAATGATAAAAAAGTTTGAATTTTGTTTATGAGTTTTAGAGAAGTGAATGGATTTGATTTTGTGATCCACGTTGCACTAAAGACTATGATATAGGAACGAATGTATTGCATATCTCCCTCAGACGGGACGTACACTAAACACTCTAGACAAGTAAGGAGAAACCCATCACTCATCATTTCCCATATGCTTAAGGCTCGTGGCGCATAATATTCATCGTCTTTATTAAGTGTTTTGGAATTGTTTTGAGATGAGAAGAGAATGTTAGAACACATATTGGTGTTTAATATTATCTCTATGTTTTGATGATAACTCTAATAAAATTTTGTATTAAGAAAATATATATTATAATTTTGTTCAAGTGTTTTGTGTTTCAGATTTTAAAATAAATATCATTATGAAAGCAAAATGCATCTGAACAGCAAGTTACGCAAAGCTCTGAAGCATCAGAAGCAAGCCATCATAAGACTCTGAGCACTGCCAGAAGAGACTCTGAAGCAGAAGCTGCAGAAGCATCTGAAGCGTAGCTAAAGATTTTGTATGAAGAGTTTCAAGCATTGTTTCAGAAGACTCTGAATATACTTTATGCTGCAAGTACAGAGGCTCTGATGAACATTTATGCTCTGATCAGATCACTCACGCTAAAGCACTATTGCTGCAACTCTGATAACATTGAATCTGATCTGAAGAACAAGAAGCACATCAGAGGATTTGATGTTGTTTACGTTTGAAAAGATGTCAGCACGTGAATAGACTTGGTACTATTCTCAATGTCCTCTCCAACGAAACTATTCCTTATTTGTGATAGACACAAGGATTCAGGCAAAAGGCATTTCTCTAAATATTCTACTTGTGAGAAAGGAAAAGTCATGTGAAGGCAAAAGGCTACAACTACTTTACTTGCACAGTCTTCAAGCATTGAACTTTCAGCACTATAAAAGGACGTCTTCTACATCTCTTCAAAGTTGACGAAATTGAATCAATTGAAATTATTCTCAACTCTCATACAATCATTCAAAGCTGAATAGTTTTATCTTTTGTTCTTAATACTTGTGTAAAAAATCACAGTTGTGATTAAAGCTTGTTAGAAGCAAACTCAAACACACTTGTTAGTTTACATTTATTTGTAAATGTTCCTTAAGAAGACCAAGTTGTGGTCAGTAGTTCTTGAGAAGACTAAGACAATTGTTCTTAGTGTTTGACAACGTAATCAGTTTGAATATAGTGGATTAAGTCCTTGTGGAGAAAGGCAAATCACTCTTGATAGGGTGAACTGGATTAGTTGAGTTCAACAAACCAGGATAAAAATCATTGTGTTTTTATTGCCATAATATTTTCTAAACCTTTATTCAACCCCCCTTCTAAGTGTTTTTCTCACCTTCAGTTGGCATCAGAGCTCCGGTTCTGTTAGTGCTCTCACTTCACTGTGAACAGAAAAAATCCAGTTGAGAAAACTCTTGATATATTTTGGTTGATACATTATGGCTGAAGCTTCAACATCCAAAAACAAAAGATATGAGGACAAAGATAGAATCAGCAGTAAACCCCCTATGTTTGATGGGGAAAAGTTTGACTACTGGAAAGACAAAATTGAAAGCTTCTTTCTAGGATATGATGCTGACCTTTGGGACTTAGTCATTGATGGGTATGTTCACCCCACTGATGGGGATGGAAAAAAGATAGACAGAAAATCTATGACTGAAGCTCAGAAGAAAGAATTCAGGAATCATCATAAAGCAAGGACCATCTTGTTAAATGCAATATCTCATACAGAGTATGAGAAAATAACAAACAGAGATACTACATTTGATATGTTTGAATATTTGAAGATGACTCATGAAGGGAATTCTCAAGTCAAGGAGACCAAGGCTCTGACGCTGATCCAGAAATATGAAGCCTTCAAAATGGAGGGATCTGAATCTATAGAAGCTATGTTCTCTAGATTCCAGATTCTCACAGCTGGCTTGAAAGTTCTGGACAAGGGCTACTCCACTGCTGATCATGTTAAGAAGATCATCAAAAGTTTGCCTATCAGATGGAGACCAATGGTCACTGCTCTGAAGCTAGCAAAGGATCTAAACAAGATCACATTGGAGGAGACGTCAAGTTTGGAGGGAACCAGAGAGGCAAGATAGTTGGCTCTGGAACTATTGGCAATGGTAATCTTCCTTCCATTTCTAATGTCTTACTTGTTGAAGGATTAACACATAACTTATTGTCTATAAGTCAATTAAGTGACAATGGTTATGACATAATCTTTAATAAAAAATGTTGCAAGGCTGTTAGTCAAAAGGATGGCTCAATCCTATTTAATGGAAAGAGGAAGAACAACATTTATAAAATTAATCTTTCAGAACTTAAGGTTCAGAATGTAAAATGCCTTATGTCTGTTAATGATGAGAAATGGGTCTGGCACAGAAGATTGTGGCATATTAGTATGAGACGTATATCTCAGATTAATAAACTCAATCTGGTCAGAGGACTTCCTCAGTTGAAGTTCAACTCAGATGCTCTTTATGAAGCATGTCAAAAAGGAAAATTTTCAAAATCTTCTTTTAAAACTAAAAATGTTGTTTCAACCTCAAGACCATTAGAGTTACTTCATATTGATCTGTTTGAACCAGTGAAAACTGCATCCATTAGAGGCAAGAAGTACGGGTTAGTCATTGTTGATGACTACAGCAGATGGACGTGGGTGAAATTCCTAAAACACAAGGATGAGTCACATTCTGTGTTCTTTGACTTCTGCAAACAAGTCCATAATGAAAAAGATTTTAAAATTGTTAAAGTCAGAAGTGATCATGGTGGCGAATTTGAAAACAAATATTTTGAAAAATATTTTAATGAAAATGGCATTGCTCATGATTTCTCCTGCCCTAGAACTCCTCAACAGAATGGAGTTGTAGAGAGGAAAAATAGAACTTTGCAAGAAATGACCAGAACCATGATCAACGAGACTAATCTGGCAAAGCATTTTTGGGCAGAAGCAATAAACACAGCGTGTTATATTTAGAATAGTGTCTGTAAGACCTCTTTTGGAGAAGACTCCCTATGAATTGTGGAGGAACAGAAAGTCCAACATTTCTTATTTCCATCCTTTTGGATGTGTATGTTTTATGTTGAATACTAAAGAGAATCTGAACAAGTTTGATTCTAAAGCACATAAGTGTTTCATGCTTGGGTATTCTGAACGCTCTAAAGGCTACAGAGTATACAATACTGAGACACAAATTGTGGAGGAATCTATACATGTTAGATTTGATGATAAGCTTGGCAATCAAAAGCCAAAGCAGCTTGTTAATTCTGCAGATAGATAAGTAATTCTCACAGACTCTAAAGGCTCAGAGGCAGAAAAGGCTCAAGTGAAAGAACCAGAAGCAACACCAGATGCAACTCCATTGGCTTCTCAGATGAACAATTTAAATATTTCTGAAGAACCAAATGTTAAGGGATCATCATCTAGAATCAAAGCCTCTCACCCAGAGGATGTGATAATTGGGAAGAAGGATGACCCTATCAGAACAAGGTCTTTCCTTAGATCATCTGCAACGTCACTTTTTGGGTTGGTGTCTATCATTGAACCAACTTCTGTTGATGAAGCTTTGAATGATAATGAGTGGATACTTGCTATGCAAGAAGAGCTAAATCAATTCACCAGAAATGATGTTTGGGATCTGGTACCAAGGCCAAAAGGATTCAATATTATTGGAACCAAATGGGTCTTCAGAAATAAATTGAATCAGCAAGGAGAAGTTGTAAGGAACAAGGCAAGGCTAGTTGCTCAAGGGTATAGTCAGCAAGAATGAATTGACTACACAGAGACTTATGCTCCTGTGGCCAGGTTAGAGTCTATACGCCTACTCATTTCTTTTGCTGCACATAATAACATCACTTTTTATCAGATGGATGTTAAGAGTGCCTTTTTAAATGGTATTATAGAAGAGGAAGTTTATGTTCATCAACCTCCTGGCTTTGAAAATGATAAATTTCCAGAACATGTTTTCAAACTTAAAAAAATCTCTCTATGGCTTAAAACAAGCTCCCAGAGCTTGGTATGAGAGGCTGAGTAATTTTCTTTTGGAAAAGAATTTTATCAGAGGCAAAGTGGACACAACTCTCTTCTGTAAATCATTTAAGAAAAATTTGTTAATTTGTCAAATTTATGTAGATGATATTATATTTGGATCTACCAATGTTACGCTGGGAAAGGAGTTTGCTCTTTCTATGCAGGCTGAATTTGAGATGAGCATGATGGGAGAACTCAGATTCTTCCTGGGAATCCAAGTCAATCAAACTCCAGAAGGCACCTACATACATCAGACTAAGTATGTGAAGGAGCTTCTGAAGAAGTTTAACATGACTGAAAGCAAATCAACAAAGACTCCAATGCATCCTACAAGCACTCTTGGTAAGGAAGAGGTTAGTAAGAAAGTAGATCAAAAGCTTTACAGAGGTATGATTGGATCTCTTCTGTATTTGACTGCTTCTAGACCTGATATTCTATTCAGTGTTTGTCTGTGTGCCAGATTCTAATAAGATCCTAGAGAATCACACTTAACAGCTGTTAAGAGGATTCTAAGGTATCTGAAAGGTACTACTAATGTGGGTTTGTGTTACAGAAGATCTGATGATTATAAATTAGTTGGATTCTGTGATGCTGATTACGCTAGAGACAGATTGAAAGAAAAAGTACTTCTGGAAGCTGCCAGTTTCTTGGAAGTCATCTGATCTCTTGGTTCAGCAAGAAGCAACCCACTATTGCGCTTTCAACAACAGAAGAAGAATACATTGCTGCTGCTGGTTGTAGCACTCAGATGCTCTGGATGAAGAGTCAACTAGAAGATTATTAGATCCATGAGAGTAACATTTCAATCTTCTGTGATAATACTTCTGCTATATGTTTGTCTAAAAATCCTATTTTACACTCTAAGGCAAAACATATAGAGATAAAACATCACTTTATCAGAGACTATGTTCAGAAGGGAGTTATCAGTTTAAACTTTGTTGATACAGATCATCAATGGGATGATATATTTACAAAACCCCTTGCTGAAGATAGATTCAAATTTATTCTAAAAAATATAAGTATGGATTTCTGTCTAGAATAAAATGTTCTTTCAGAAGAAATTTTTTTCTCAGATGAAAATGTTTTGACTCTGAAGTATTACATTTATTTATTTATTGTTTATTACTTTATTCTTTGTGTGCAAATCTGAACTAACAAGCCTCAGCGGATATGAACATTGGCTAACGTTTCATTTCTCAAAGAAGTTTCAGAAGCACATGCAAGCAAACACGTTAACTCTGAATCTGAAAAGGTGGAGTGCACAATACTGAATTGACGTTTGAGGTACTGTTTTTGAGTATTGAGTTTCTCGTTTTCCCCCAATTGTCAGAATCATTAATTGCTTGAAATGATTATATTCTTTTCATTAAATGCTAAGTGGTAAGCATGCTGAACGTGTGATTCTTGTGTGCCCTAATTTCTTCTATAAATGCCACAACTTTACACATTTCACACTTTTCACTCTCACGAACACCTTGTATGCATTTCTTCTTGTTTCATTGTTTCCATCTCTCTCCTAAACCCAAACATCTCAGTAACCTTAATTCTTCAAGATCATACATGGAAACTCATCTTCAACCTCAGCTCAGTTCCAATATTCAATGGCTGTTGTTTCTTCCTCAAACATGGGTGCTGTTGTGTTTAAGGAACCTATTAGAACTTTACTCACACCAGTTGACAAGTTGGAAGTCTTGTGTGAATCCATTGTTAACTTTGAATCGTTTGCTGAAAATGGGTATGATCTTCGTCCCATTGTTGATGCACAGTGTTGGACCAAATTTTTTGATAGGCTGATGGGACCAGTTTATCCTTGTCTGGTGAAGGAATTCTGGATACATGCTTCTACTTGCCCTAAGTTTATAGTTTCTTATGTTCTGGGTAAAGAAATTGTTATTACTGAAGATTTGATAAGGAAACTCATAGGGTATGAGGAAACTGATGGAGTCACTAATCTGCCATATGAGCGTGTGGATATGACTGATGTGTATAGAGAAGTTTGCTCATCTGGAGTAGCTTCTAACAAGGTTAAGGATTTGAAGTCAGTTTACAGGATCTGGGCTAAGATTTTCATGAGTTTCATTCATCATAGAAAATCTTCCAATTCTCCAGACTATGTTAACACTGATCATCTATACTTCATGTATTGTCTGAGTCAGAGCACAAAGGTGGATCTGCCATATCTTCTGTTTAATCATCTGTGGACACACGTTAAACAGTCAAGGGAAGAGGTCAGAACCAAACATCATAATATAAGGACTTGGATTCCAATGGGAAGAATTATCTCAGACATTCTGACAGAGAATGGTCTTGTTGGTCATCTGGTAGAAGCTGGACTGAAGGAAGAGTTAGCTTTTGTAATTGGAAAACCTCTGAACGGGAAGAGTATTCAGAGGATGAAAGTTTTAGAAGAAGTTACTTCTGCTCCAAAGAAAATAAACTCTGAAGAGGTCACTCAAAGAAGGATTCCAGATGATAATTTTCCTATGTTCTTTGCTAATGAACCAAGGGAGATTATTCTGAATTACATTACAGAGTGTCTGAATGATGGAATTCCTCTACCAGCAAATCTGGTTCAGAAGGCAGGTGAACCTGCTCCAAATCTTTATGAGGCCAGACACAAGAAGAAGAGAAAGGTTGCTGAAGAAGAACCTTCTAAACCCAAGATGAAGGCTACTGGTGAAGCTGCTGCTGTCAAGCCTAAAAGGGTCAAGAAGCAAAAGGTCAATCCTCCAGAGGCAAGTCTAGACGAGATTCTGGAAACTGTCAAAGAGGTATTAACATCTGATCAAACTCTCCATGAACCTATACCATCACCTTCACCTTCTCCTCCTTGTGTTTCTAAACCTAAGAAACCTTATGTTACAGCTTCTTCTGTACCCCAACCTCTATCAACTCCATCTGAATAGTATACATCTGAACCAACACATTCTCAACCATTTGATATTGCCCCATCTGACAAACAAACACCTGCACCACAATCATCTGAAATTCCCCCACCAGAACCACAAACTTCAAAACCTACAGAACCAACACAAGCAGAACCAACACCACAAGAACAAGAACAACAACAACCACAACCAGAACAATCCATTCCTTCTAATCCTGAACCAGAATCTATCCAACCATCTGAACCTTTCATACCTGATTCTGTTGTTTTAGATATTCAACCTTTGACAACTCTGGTTGATATATCTTCCACATCTTGTCATTCATCTGAATCATCTGATTCATCTGAATCTGACTTACCACCAGAAGTTTACTCACCCATCTCTCCGTGGCTATGAACCTAGAACATCTGAGTTCATATCCTTTGCTTCTTTCAAACCTCATCCCTCTGATACCCTTACATATGGTCTAAAACTTAAAAACTTTTACACCAGAATAGAAGCATCTGACCCTACCATTCCACATGAAACTATTTCTTCAACTATCCTTCCATCTGTTCTTCAAGCCTATCTTACACAACAACTAGATATCATCTTACCTGAACCTCTGCACTCTCAAAAATCTGTCTTTATCCCCTATACTTCTACACCATTTAATGTCATACCTTTTGCATCAAACTTCAAACAGTTCCTATTTCCCACTTCATCTTCATCCAGATTCAAAGCTTTCACTTCATCATCTGAACACCCTTCATTACCTTCTTATCCTCGTCCTCTGTTCATCATCCCAAACTTTACCATACCACCCTCACCAGAACAACCCAAACCATCACCTCTAGAAGCCTACCTTAAACCTAAATCCAGATTAGATGTTAATGCTTTGTTTGCTAATTTCAAGAAAGAAATAAGGATGAGTTTGGACTCTGTTAAGGAGGAATGTCTCTCAAGCATTAATCCAGAAGCTTCTGAAGAATGATGGAATAAGTTCATTGCCAGATTCAACTCTGTGGCTTCTAATCTGAAGACCATTTGCTCTGATGACGCAAAGGTTAGATTTGCTGAAGTTGTCAGACAGACACTATGGAATGTGAACAGATCTCCAACATTTCTTCTTGAGGATACACCTTCAACTTCTAGAGTTACTGCTACTTATGAGACTCTTGAAGAATCTGCTCCTGAAGTCACTCTAGAAACCAATCCATTGGCTATGATGATTGTTAACTAACCATTTGAATCTGTGCCTCCAGAATCTGCATCTGCAATGGTCATTGACTCTGCTCCTGCATCTGACTCTGCTCCTGCTACTTCGTCTGAAGTTAAGAAAGAGCATCCAGACTTAGAAGACAAGATTGTTGTGCTGGAAGCTGGTCAATATGAAATTAAGTCTTGGATGGCAAAACAAGATGAGAAGACATACAATATACAGAAATAGATGGCTAAGCAAGAGGAATCTACTTCTGAGATGACCCACATCCTTAAACTTCTTGCATCTCGCTTATCTTAGTTCTTATGTTTGTGCACTTTAAGTGTCATTTTGATTCTGTTTCTGTTTTATCTAAATCATGTTTTGTTCTTGATGTACTCTGTTTATCTGAATGAATATGTCTATTTGATTATCTGTTTTACATCTGTTGATGTTATCAGCTTTATTCTATTTTCTTCTGTTAACCTTTTATTTGTCATTAAGAGTTTTCTTTTTGATTATGACAAAAAGGGGGAGAAAAAGAAATTCTGTTTGTTCAAATATAAACAGTTACTAAAATGAAATTCAGACATAACAAATTATATCTAACGTTGAATTTTAGTCTTTCAGAACTAATGAGTTTATCTGACAAAATTAATTGAAGTTACCTTGAGAGTCCCCAAATCAGATTTTTACTCAAACCAGGTTTAACCAGGCTCGGATAAGTCAAAACTAGGTTCTGATTACCAGGCTCTGATCCTAGAAGTTAACCAAGCTCTGATTATGAAAAATAAATCAGGCTCTGATTCTGGAAAGAAAATCAGTAAGAGTAAACCAGGCTCTGTTTCTGGAAAGAAAATCAAGCTATTACCAGGCTCTAATTCTGGAAGGAAAATCAAGCTCTGATTTTGGAAAGTATATTCTAAACAGGATTCTAACCAGAAGTTTTTCAACCAGGCTCTTAATCTGAATAGTTTACTCATGCAAAAAGGAAAGTATTTTCTTCTATTAGAGTATTCATTTCAGGGGGAGATTCTTTATCTCAGGGGGAGTTATATATTTATCCTTTTTATTGAACAAAATTTCCTATGTTTTGTCATCATCAAAAAGGGGGAGATTGTTAGAACAGAGATTGGTGTTTAATATTATCTCTATGTTTTGATGATAACTCTAATGAAATTTTGTATAAAGAAAATATATACTCTAATTTTGTTTAAGTGTTTTGTGTTTCAAATATTAAAATAAATATCATTATGGAAGCAAAATGCATCTAAACAGCAAGTTACGCAAAGCTCTGAAGCATCAGAAGCAAGCCATCAGAAGACTCTGAGTGCTGCCAGAAGAGACTCTAAAGCAGAAGCTGCAGAAGACTCTGAAGCAGAAGCTGCAGAAGCATCTGAAGCGTAGCTGAAGATTTTGTATGAAGAGTTTCAAGCATTGTTTCAGAAGACTCTGAATGTACTTTACGCTGCAAGTACAGAGGCTCTGATGAACAGTTATGCTTTGATCAGATCGCTCACGCTAAAGCACTATTGCTGCAACTCTGATAACATTGAATCTGATATGAAGAACAAGAAGCACATCAGAGGATATGATGTTGTTTACGTTTGAAAAAATGTCAGCACGTGAATAGACTTGGTACTATTCTCAACGTCCTCTCCAACGAAACTATTCCTTATTTGTGATAAACACAAGGATTCAGGAAAAAGGCATTTCTCTGAACATTCTACTTGTGAGAAAGGAAAAGTCATGTGAAGACAAAAGGCTACAGCTACTCTACTTGCACAATCTTCAAGCATTGGACTTTCAGCACTATAAAAGGACGTCTTCTACATCTCTTCAAAGTTGACGAAATTGAATCAATTGAAATTATTCTCAACTCTCATACAATCATTCGAAGCTGAATAGTTTTATCTTTCATTCTTAATACTTGTGTAAAAAATCACAGTTGTGATTAAAGCTTATTAGAAGCAAACTCAACCACACTTGTTAGTTTACATTTATTTGTAAAGGTTCCTTAAGAAGACCAAGTTGTGGTCAATAGTTCTTGAGAAGACTAAGACAATTGTTCTTAGTGTTTGACACTATAATCAGTTTGAATATAGTGGATTAAGTCCTTGTGGAGAAAGGAAAATCACTCTTGATAGGGTGGACTGGATTAGTTGAGTTCAATGAATCAGGATAAAAATCATTGTGTTTTTATTGCCATAATATTTTCTAACCCTTATTCAACCCCCCTTCTAAGTGTTTTTCTCACCTTCAGAGAAGACTCAAAGAAAAACACTAAGAGGAACTGAAACCCCTATTGTTATCATATAAAATGGTCCTAAGGTTGAGATAAAAGGGAAATCTACCTAATGTTATCATACAAATGATGGACCTAAAGTTGAGATAAAGGGGTTATCCTAGTTGTTATCATGCAAAGGATTGAAATCCTAATGTCTCTCCTACTCCCACCTTAATCAGAAACTAAGCGGGGCTAGGAATCCTAAGGGATCATGTGAGCAAACACAAGTAAACATCATTCAATTCAATCACAAATAAAAAAACAGCTCAATAAGAAAAGAAAGATGAAAAAGAAGAGTGAAGAAAGATGCAAACACAAAAAATAAACATGGAAGTTCAAATGCAAGAGGAAACAAGAAAACATCAATCTCAACCATATAAGGTAGACAACAACATCATGCCAAAGCAAGCAAGGAAACAACAATATGCTAAGCCATATCCAAAGATTGAAATTGAAATTCTGGTATGCAGATTTCAGATGTCCCAAGAACATTGATCTCTGCTGAAACAAGGACGAGGACAGATCATGAACAATTTAAATTTCTTTAAATTATGCCAATGTCATGACCAACGCCATGACCTCTATTGTGACATCTGCATACTGACAGACTATTTATCTAAACATTTAAATTGTGCAGAATTGTAAATGCTAAAAGATAAATAACACAGTAATTGTTTACCCAGTTCGGTGCAACATCACCTACATCTGGGGGCTACCAAGCCAGGGAGGAAATTAACTATTAGCATAATCAATTCAAAGTCAAACAACCAGTTTGCGCTTCTCACTTAATCTCTACCCAATGACACTTCAACCTAGAGACACTCTAGACCTGAGTATTCCCACTCACTCCCCCTCAATCACACCACAGTGATATCAATACATAATTACAAATCAGTTGTGGAGATACACTTCAAACACACACCATGATCTTGCTTCACAACTTTGATCAAGTGAGACACACTCTTGCTTAACAGCTTTGAGTAACACAATGAACACAACAGTTCATACACCATAACCAAAGCAATTATTCAGCATACAATTGCTTGGCACACAAGGAATCCTAAGACTCCTACACACGTGAAGAATCACTGCATACCACAGAATTCTCCACTCACAAATATGTATACCACAATGTATCAAATGAAACAATGGGTGATTTACACACAAGGGGCTCTCAAACCGTAGACCTTTATTTTACACTCAAGTTGTTCTTGCTGTGAATGCTTGATTTCCTCTGCTTCTGCTCCTCCTTTTATAGTAGTACAGATTGGTCTTGGGCTGATCCAAAGTAACATACATTAGTTTTAACAAAGTAAAACTAGTTTCCACAATTCAAGGTGCTATCAAATAGGTCATGGCGTTTCATGATATGGTCAGCAGTGCCTAGAATCTCTCCTGAGATAACTAAGGAGTCATAACAGGTTTCCTGAAGTATAGCCTGAGTTTCCTCTTGCACCTGCACGCGTGATGTCATATGCTCAATATCATATGATATCCTGTATGACATCCAACTCTCTTTGTGCTTAGCTGACCAAACTTGCCCTGCTGAACACTCCTGCAGAATTTTCTTCACACTAGTAGAAACAAACATATTATAGTTTCCTAAAAAGTCTCAAAGATCCTTTTTATGAACCCCAACTAAATCTGCACTTTGTTCCTACTAATTCTTTTTGGCCTGCACATACTGATGAGGTATATCCAAAGCACTTCTGTCAAGTGATGGCAGCTCCTGCTGTACCAGACATCAATGTCATGATATTGGTTATGACATTCTGATTAAAACTCATGACAACAGTTCTGTCATCAGCTCATGCTTGCTCCTATAGCGATGTCATAACTATGGTAATGACATCCTGCTTAACATTAGTGCAGAGTCATGTTTTACCAAAATTTAGCCAATCATAGGACCATGGATACTCATAGAATCATGGCACTAACAATCTCCCCCTTTGGAAAATTTTGGCTAATACACCTAAACAACTTATCAGGGCAGCAGCAGTAGTTTACACAAACTATTGTGCTCCTCCTTAATAGTTGCATCTAGGAAGCAACAACATAGTAGCAATAACACTTTTCTCCTCCTTGGTCTAGTCAAAACTTTGACAACAAGTGGAGTAATTGTACATACATATGCTCAACACAAACTGTACATACAGTCATCTCACCAATACACAAGTTACTTGACCTCTACTAGAGACTGCACCACTTCAGCACCAATCCATGGACAGAGCCTTAATCCCTCCTTTATGAACTCACTCAGCCAGTGTAAAATCAGTCCTGAATCATAGCTCCTTGAGTCTTGAGTTCTTGCCTTGTCTGAAGCTGCACCTTCAGGAGAGACACTTTTGCCATCACTAATTTAAGGATAATCAATTAACTACTTGCCAAGTAACAATTGATTGTTAATCCCTAATTTGAGACACACACATATTCTGTAGAGAAAAATAAATTCTCCCAGACAGAAACCAATGTTGTTTCCTAGGCCAGTCATCACAGTCCTAATTCAAACCAACATCAGTGGTTCAAGAACACAAGCTTGCCTGAGGATCAGCAAACTTTGTACAGGGCTCCACATCAGCTGCTACACATCAGACAAGTACGCAACATCTCTTGTCATGCATAATCAGCACTCCCCCTAAAAGAGAGCACCCAAGCACATGAAGAATCATCCCATCATCTTCATATTCACACACATGTAGCACATGCACTTCTGCACCCCCTTGGTTTCACAGACCACACCAGAACCAAACCTTATAGGAGAGGTAGTTGCAGGATGGACAACTATCTGGGAGTTCACTCAGATTCAGCTTAGAAACTCCTTTAAGATGTCAAGGTGAATGTCCTTCCAAATGCATGCAATCAGAGCTGATGATGTCTTGATCTTCATCTTTACCTGTCATACAAGGCAAAACAATTGGATAGAGGTGATCGCGACTTTCTATGTCTAACTCAATTAACTGCAAGTGCACAGTCTATCGCGTAGTAATAATAGATATCGATCCCACAAGGACTCGTAATCAAACTAGTATTTTCGGGTGTTACTGTGTTTAGCTAGGTTGGTAATATTTTAGGGGAGTAGTAACGAAATAAGTGCGTAAACTAAAGGGAACTAAAGCTTTTAATTAAGGTATAAATGCTTGAATCGGTATGTAATATGTTACTTCTTCAGGGATTCTATAGGTCACCGGTGTCTTTAGGTTTTCAAAAATAGTTTAAGAAGAAAATGATGGTTTAAAGACCTTTGCCTCACGATGGTTGTTGACGCTAGTCGCAACTCTAAGGCGGAACGTATGCTGTCGCTATCCCGTTCGGGGTTAAAGTTACTTTTTGAAAACTATTAAATTCTAATTCCTTTTAAAGCGTTGTCGCTGTTTTTAAAATGAATGCCTAGTTTTTACTATCTGGTCTTAGCCTCAGCTGTCGCTTGTTGGTTCGTACCTTTATGAATTTCCCACTGTCGTGGCAAAACTACTGTAAATAATTTCTCGCTGTCGCGAGGAAGGTTTATTTAGAAAAGTCAATTTAAAAATTGAAGCCATAAATAAGTTTTGAAAAGGTAGATATACACCGGTTAATTATTGAATCCCATCAGATTATTTATTACATATCGATTACTTAAGATTTAGCCAGACATGGAATATAAATTAACAACACGTAAATAATGGAAAAAAATAATAATATGCATTACAATAGGAAATAGCAATTCAATTTACGATTAGGATAGAAACCTGTAAACAATTTGATTTGGCTTTTGGGAAATCCTCCAAAATGGCGGCAGGATTTAGTCTTTATGCCAATTACTCGTACAGAATAGAAATGGAATGGTAAAACAACAATTGCAAGGAAGGAAAGAAAAAAAGGAAATAAAACAACGATAAGAAAATGGGAAACTGAATATTGCTCTGAAAGTAAATTGGCAGCACTTTGTCTCTTCAATGCGGCCCCCCTTTTCTGGTACCAACTACCTCTTTTTATAGATGGGATATTCAACGGTTTATTTCTTCGGGAAGTGGGAATGATATCAGAAAATATAGGAGTTAGTGGTCCACTCCTCTTTGGCACTTTCATCACTTGACAGCACATGCAGAAAAACTGCATTTTAACTCCATGACGGTCGTCATGGACCTGTGACGGTCGTCACACCCTTGTGACGGTCGTCATATCAGCAGAACTCGTTTTTTTGCTGCTTTTTAGCCTGATTTTCACCTGGTTTTCACTTGTAAATTGTTCTTTTCTTTATCTTGCTCCATTTGAGCATGGACTTTGAATACCTGCAAAATACTGGGCAAATAGTGTGGAAATATCCAAAATCGAAGTAAAAACGGTCGCCGATTAGTAGAAAAGTACATCATTATATATATATATATATATATATATATATATATATATATATATATATATATATATATATATATATATATATATATATATATATATATATATATATATATATATATATATATATATATATATATATATATATATATATATATATATATATATATATATATATATATATATATATATATATATATATATATATATATATATATATATATATATATATATATATATATATATATATATATATATATATATATATATATATATATATATATATATATGATTTCGCGTTATCAAACTCCCCTAAACTTGAATCTTTGCATGTCCTCAAGTAAAGGTAGGAAAAATTTAAAGTTCGGCAAGCACGCGGCACGCTCTTCCCTTGATAAGATTTCTCGGACGCCAAGTTTAGAAGAACCGGGGGTCAAATGGAAATAAAGCGTATACGGCGACGACACTTGATTGTAAGTCTTCGAATGCCTCTCTTTTATGCAAGCTAGTCTCAATCATGTTACTGCAGCTCGACTTCAAGTTTCTCGCGACAAATTTTACCCGGCTTCGCTCTGGCGCAGTCACATTAAGCCTGTTATCCATACATGTTCATGGCAAGCAAACCTGTTGGCGATTTTGATCTCTCTGCTAGTTTGATTTTTTTTTCTTTGCACATATGCTTATTCTGCTATAAATTTGCAAAAGTTTCATACCGTTGGGCTAAATGCTCGGGTGAGGAGCACCTAACTTAGACGGGACATATCTCTATATTCATGCAATATGGCTTTTCTTTTCTTTCAAGATTATTGAATTCTTACTAGAGATCATACACTTATTTGCATCGGTTTCTTGCTTAGAAGTTTTTAGGATGGTGATGACTGCTCGTATAAAGTACTGGAGGCTCCGTTCGAGTCGAAACTTGAGGCTTTGGTACGAGTAAGTAGTGAGGCTGACTCGCATAAACCAGAGGTCTAATGTGTCAGGGCGTAGAAGCTTTGTTAAAATTTTCTTCACGGAAATTCCAACTTGGTAAAGTTTAGGCGTAACGCGTGATGCTTTGGAGAGGATAAAAGTTTCTTTGTATATGTCAGATGAAGCGTGGGGAGTTCACGTAACGAAGACATATATATATATATATATATATATATATATATATATATATATATATATATATATATATATATATATATATATATATATATATATATATATATATATATATATATATATATATATATATATATATATATATATATATATATATATATATATATATATATATATATATATATATATATATATATATATATATATAAGAGCTTATTTGCCGAAAATTAAAATTACTTTAAATTGAAAATTCAAAAGAAAAAGTACAATCGGAAATGGGAAGTAACAGGGAAATAACGGTCCGCTCCCACACTATCTCAATCAGTGTCCTCACTGATTTGAAAGAATGTGGAAGGGAGAAATACAAAGGAAATAAATAAAGAAAACAAAATGACAAAAATGAAAAATACTACTAGTCCCTTCCTCTTCCTCGATCTCTACCTCGGCCTCTGGCTGTGCCGTCGCATGCCGCGAGGTTCAGAGCTCTGGTGTGGAAGATATAATCACGGAGGCCGTCGACTCGCACAGTGAGGTGTGCCATCTCATCGGCCATGCCGGAATGGACATCCTGCATCATCTGCAAAGATTGCCGAATTTGACCGGTTTGCTCTCTCTGCCATGCTTCGAATTCTTCAGCCCTTCGGTTCTGCTGTTCCATCATAAGCATCATCTGGTTTTACTGTTCGATGTAGCGGAGGAGGGCCTCAGATGTGTCATCAGTGGCAGGACGGCGGCGGCGGCGCGCGGAAGGGCCTTCGGCAGCAGGTGCTTGTGATGGCTCAGGCTGGTCGACTCTGTCTAGCTCCTCTTGAACTTCGTCCCTGGGCTCTTGGATATTATCCTGTGTTGGGGCAGCAGGGGCAGTGGTATCGAAGAGCCAGTTGGCTCTATCCTCCGGATGCATTTGGGTGCGTGAAGGCATGATGATGCTCTGGATAGTGCGGCCTCGCACTACCGGATGGTATCTCTCATCTGCGCGGGCCTTGATAAGGTGGGAGGCGCGGCAGTGGTCGGTGTCTAGGAAGACAGGGGGCATCTGGCGGAGTGTCTGGAGGCGGTCGCCAAGGCCGGGGCCTATGGCAATGGATGTGATGATGCCACCGAAATAGAAAGGTTTTGAGCCGCGATTACAATTGGCTTGAATGTGAGCCAAGAGGAACGGGGCGGCGTTAACAGGTTCCGAAGCGAACACGCAACAGAGGAAAAACAACTCCTTCGAGTTGACCTTGTGGTTACTGTCACGAGCGAATATTGTGTTGCTCAACACGCGGTGGAAGTAGCGGATAGTTGGGTTGTGGATATGAGTGGCGTTCAGAGTGTCCCAACTTTCTGGAGTGGTTCCGGTCAGTTGGTTCCAGAGAGGGAAAGCTTCTTGGTAGAACTGATCGGAAATGCGGCAGTGAGCATCGTTGCTGTGAGATAACTGTAGAATGACGGCGATGCGGTCATGGGGGACTTGATATTCGGTGCCAAACAGACGAATGCAGGCGGCGCCAGTGAGTTGGTTGGTATCGCCGGGTGATGTTGCGTATGCGAAGGAGCTGAGAAACTTCAGTGTGAGTTGCTCGTAGGTGGGTTGGGGATTGGTGCAGAGATGTTAGATGTCGGCTCTTTGTAACATCCAAGTTACGCCATCCAGAATCCCTAGTTCCGTCAGAGAATCCAGGTGAGCATACCGGGTCGGCTGAAGCGACCGCTAATGGAATGCTAAGAAGTTGGTGTGCTTCCGTTCGCCGGCCTCGCCTTCTCGGAAAGTGATAGTGCTCAAATCGGGGTTTGCACGATTTTGTCTGGCCATTTTGGTGAGAGAAGTGCAGAGGTTTGAGAATAGGAAGTTTCTGAGGATGATGAGGTATGGGAATGCAGAGGTTAATATATAATAATGGATTGGAAGTTGAAGTGGTGGAGATTTAATGGGGGATTCGGAGGGTTTTTAGTGGGTTTTAAATGTGGGAAAATGGGGAATTAGGGGAGTGGAAGTGGAGAGGTGCGTAACCTCTGTTTTGACAGAGTTGGGGTTTTATCTGTGTAACGACCGTCAGGGATGTGTGACGGTCGTAACACGCGTGACGACCGTTAGAGGGGTGTGACGACCGACACATCAGCAAATTCTGCAGAAATGCAGAATTTCGCTTGTGGGGCGTTTTAACAGTGGAAAATTTGATTTTTGCATTTTGATAGACTAATTACAAAATAAGAAATAACAGGAAACATAATTAAGGGAGATACTGAAATGAAATGAAAATAGCATTGAATAAAAAATGAGTTTAAAGTAATACAATATCCAAAAAGGAACAATTGCAAAATGAAATAATGTGAAACAATGTGAAATGCAGTAAACTAAAATTAAAGAGAAAACTAAAATATCACTCCTTTGGTTTCTTCAAGTTGTTGACCTGCTGAATAACGTCATTAAATTGGTCGCTAACTACGTCCATGTAAGTAACGAAATTCATGTGAAGCTGCGTTAATTCATCTTTGATAGTGGTTATTTCCAGCTTGAGGTCGTCCATAGTTCTTAGAACAGTGTCCAACTTATCTGTGTTTTGTTCAAGAGTGGGGTCAGGAAAGTTATGGTAGTTAGGAGGGGTCTCAGGATCTATCTCCACTTCGGACTCATAATCTTGGTAGTACAAATAGTCATGTGCTTCTGAGATTTGATCACTATCATACATGTAAGCCTGAGGTGTGGAGTGAGGCGATGGGGGTCCCATAGGCTTGTCCAATTCATAAAGCCAATTGTCTCTGTTATAGATACTGGTTAGCTCATGGTTGGGCAATGTGAAAAGGTGGACAGGTTGATCAGCTATGAGGTATTCGTAGGCTCCTGGTCCTAAGGTACCTAAGATACGTCTGTTGAAGCAGAACTGGATGTCCACTGATCTGAGGTTGCCGAAACGAACGACTTTGTTCAGGTAATACCTCAGGCCAATTTCGTGGGCGATCATGGTGACTAGGCCTCCTATTAAAATGGGTGAGTGCGGTTCCTGATTGAGGCATGTAAATGCCCTCATCATAAAAGGGACAACATTTACAGGGAGGCCTTGTGAAGCACAGAGAAGGATGAACAACTCGTCCTTTGAGACTGTTGTAATGTTTTCCTCCTTCCCAAAGAGGGTATGGGCTAAAATCCTATGGAAATAGCGGAAGACTGGATTGTGTATCTTGTTGTTGTGCATGTCATTCGGTTCTGGGTGATAGTTACCGGTGATGGAACCCCAGAATTGTTCTAACTCGAGATCAATATCCTCTTCAGTGGTAGTAAACACAAAAGGTCCGCTATGGAAGCCTAGGATGTTAGCTAACGTGGTACGGTTGTGTGTTTGGTCCATTCCAAACATTCTAAAGGTTATCAGCTCTTTAGTGGATCCATAGCCATGTTCAAGTAAGTAACTTAAGGAGCTAAGGAATTCGAACGTCAGTTTGCGGAAGGTAGCAAATCGGGTCTTTAGAGCAGTTTGCTCCCAGCCTAATTGGTTAAATAAATACTGAATGCTATCCTGGATTCCTAGCTTGTCCATGGTGGGTTTATCGTAGTACAGAGTCGAAGCAAAGCTTCTCTTAGTCAGTGCCTCAAATCTGGCCTTATGAGCTAGTCCTCTAAGCACAACAGTCGTAACGTCGATGTCAGCCATACTCGTTAGTCGGATAAAAACGGGAGAAAAGTAGAACGACTTTAAAATCCTGGAAAAGTTAAAATCACATTCACTCAGATCATATTTTTAAGAAGCAAAGGGTGCTAAAAGAAAGAAAGAATAAAATAAGTAGTGGAAAAATAAGAAAATAAAAATTTATAGAAATTATAAGTTAAAAGGAAAATATAGTTTTAATAAATTTAGAAGGCAAAAAAATGGAAAAGTTGGGTTGCCTCCCAATCAGCGCTGTCTTTAACGTCAGAAGCCTGACGGTAGCTTGGCTGTAAGCTATTCGGGGGGCTCGAGCAATTTCAAATTGCTCACGTGGTCGCTGTGTTCATTTTGATTATAATGCTTCAAACGCTGTCCGTTTACTATAAACGGTGCATTGATTTGATTTTTGATTTCAACAACTCCACTCTTAAGGACTTTGGTGACCTCAAAAGGTCCAGACCATCTAGATTTTTATTTTCCAGGGAAGAGTTTTAATCTGGAGTTGAATAGGAGCACGATGTCTCCTACACTGAATTGTTTCCGGATCGAACGTTTATCATGCCATTTCTTGGTTCTTTCTTTGTAGATGCGAGCATTCTCGTACGCGTCTAATCTGAGCTCTTCCAATTCATGAAGGTTTAAGATTCGTTTCTCTCCTGCCGCAGTGTAGTTGAAGTTTAGCGTCTTAATAGCCCAGAAGGCTTTATGCTCTAATTCTATCGGCAGGTGACATGATTTTCCGTAAACTAGTTTAAATGGTGTGGTGCCTATTGGTGTCTTAAAGGCGGTCCTATAAGCCCATAAAGCTTCGTTCAGCTTTGAGGACCAATCTTTCCTGGAGGTTGCGACAATCTTTTCTAAAATTTGCTTTATTTCTTTGTTCGAAACCTCCACTTGTCCACTAGTTTGTGGATGATACGGTGTGGCTACGCGGTGTTTGACTCTGTATTTAGAGAGGAGTTTGTCAAAGATTCGCGATATGAAGTGTGAACCACCGTTACTAATGACGAGTCTGGGAACACCGAATCTAGGAAAGATTGTGTTTTTAAAGAGTTTAACGACTACTCGCGTGTCATTTGTTGGAGCGACAACGACCTCTATCCATTTCGATACATAGTCGACAGCGACGAGTATATATTTATTTCCAAAAGAAGACGGGAAAGGTCCCATGAAGTCGATTCCCCAGACGTCAAAGATTTCTACTTCTAAAATTCCTCTTTGTGGCATTTCGTCGCGTCGTGAGATGTTGCCAGTGCGTTGGCACCGGTCTCATTTTAGTATAGTGATATGGACATCCTTCCAGAGACTGGGCCAAAATAGGCCAGATTGTAGAATTTTAGTGCACGTCTTTGAGGTGCTAGCATGACCACCATAAGGTGCTGAATGGCATTGGGAGATGATGTCTTCTATTTCTTCCTCTGGGACACAGCGATGGTATAAGTTGTCGGCGTCTCGTTTGAAGAGTAGAGGTTCTTCCCAGTAGTAATGCTTTAAGTCATGGAAGAATTTCTTCTTTTATTGATAAGTCAGGTCGGGTGGAAGCACGCCTGCAGCCAAGTAACTAACGATGTCGGAAAACCATGGCAAAGTGGCTTGGGTATAGACAGCTTCCACGACTTTTTCCAGTTCCGATTCTTCCGAAGTTGAGTTGGACATATCGCTTTCCAATTTGGCTATCAGACGTTCGTAGGGAAAGTCGTCATTGATAGGCACTGGTTCTTGTTTAAATCCCTCTATACGGGATAAGTGATCTGCAACTACGTTCTCGGTCCCCTTCTTATCTTTAATTTCTAAGTCGAACTCTTGTAATAATAGGATCCATCTCAATAATCTGGGTTTGGCGTCCTTTTTGCTTATTAGGTATCTAATGGCAGCGTGATCTGTGTATATGATTATTTTGGCTCCTACCTAGTAGGAGCGGAATTTGTCAAGAGCAAACACGACTGCTAGAAGTTTCTTTTCCGTTGTGGCGTAGTTCATTTGGGCAGGGTCTAATGTTCTACTGGCGTAATAGATAACGTGAAGCTTCTTGTCTTTCCTTTGTCCTAGAACTGCGCCTACAGCGTAATCACTCGCATCGCACATGATTTCGAATGGTAGTCGCCAATCTGGGGGTTGCATGATTGGTGTGGTGATAAGTGCTGACTTTAGAGTTTCGAATGCCTCTAAGCATTCTTTGTCGAAGATGAACTCGACATCTTTCTTTAACAAACCTGTAAGAGGTTTTGTGATTTTCGAGAAATCCTTTATGAATCTTCGGTAGAATCCAGCGTGTCCTAAGAAGCTTCGTATTTCTCATACGGTTTTCGGAGGTTGGAGATCCTTTATGATCTCTATTTTGGCTTTTTCAACTTCGATCCCCTTTTCAGATATGACGTGTCCTAAAACGATGCCTTGTCGGACCATGAAATGGAATTTTTCCCAATTAAGGACAAGGTTCACTTTAGTGCATCTTTTGAGTACCATCTCTAAATTCGACAGACAGCTTTCAAAACTTTTTCCGCATACAGAGAAGTCATCCATGAACACTTCCATGATGTCGTGTATGTAATCTTCAAAGATTGCCATCATGCATCTCTGAAAGGTTGTTGGAGCATTGCACAGTCCGAACGGTATTCGGCGATAAGCAAAAGTACCATAGGGACAGGTGAATGTTGTCTTTTCCTGGTCATCGGGGTGAATAGGAATTTGAAAGAATCACGAATAACCATCTAGATAGCAGAAGTACGAATGTTTCGGTAGTCTTTCCAACATTTGGTCTATGAAAGGTAAAGGGAAGTGATCTTTCCGAGTTGCCTTGTTCAGTTTTCTGTAATCGATACACATCCTGTTTCCGGTCACAACTCTTTGGGTTATCGATTCACCTTTCGCATTCTTCACTACAGTAACGCCTCCTTTCTTGGGTACTACGTGTACTGGGCTGACCCATTGGCTGTCGGACATCGGGTATATGATTCTTGCGTCTAGTAACTTTTTTACCTCGTCTTTGACTACAGTGCTTAGGATCGGGTTTATCCTTCTCTGATGTTCTCTTGAAGTTTTGCAGTCTTCCTCCAGCATGATACGGTGCATACAGATGGAGGGACTTATGCCTTTTAGATCGCTTATATTATAGCCTAACGCAGTTGGGTATTTCCTTAGGACTTCTAATAATTGCTCAGTTTCTGTTTGTCCTAAATTAGCGTTGACTATTACTGGTCTTTTGAATTCTGTGTCTAGGAATTCGTACCTGAGGGTTTTAGGTAGCTCTTTAAGTTCTAAAGCTGGGTTTTTCGGACCTAGCATGTGATTTGGAGTGAGTGCTAAGATCTCGCTCAGACTATCATCTTTGTATGGTGCACGCCAGTTGTCGTCTTCATAAATAACAGGGATTTTGATTTTCATGATTTCAGAATATGTAGTTTCCTCCTTCTCTAATTCTCGTATGCATTCGTCAATGACATCTACTATATAGCATGTGTCATCTATAGCTGGTGCCTTCAAGAACTTAGTAAGGATGAACTCTATCTTTTCTTCTCCTACTTCGAATGTTAGCCTTCCTTTCTTTACGTCTATGATAGCTCCGGCTGTAGCTAGGAACGGTCTTCCTAGGATAATTGGGGTAACAAAGTCCTCTTTGATGTCCATGATTATAAAGTCGGTTGGGATATAGAATTGACCTATGCGTACTGGAACGTTTTCCAGTACACCGACGAGATATTTGACTGATCGGTCAGCCAATTGCACGGACATTTTAGTTGGTCTTAGTTCTCCCATATTCAACTTTTTGCATATAGATAAAGGCATGACGCTTATACTGGCTCCTAGATCGCATAGAGCTTTGTCTATAACGAACTTTCCTATGACGCAAGGTATGGAGAAGCTACCTGGGTCTTTTAGTTTAGGAGGCATGTTGTTTTGAATGATTGCGCTACATTCGGCAGTAAGTGTCACTGTCTTGTTATCCTCTATTTTCCTTTTATTAGACAAGATTTCTTTAAGAAACTTAGCGTATGACGGCATTTGAGTTATCGCTTCTGTGAACGGGATAGTGATGTTTAGTTGTTTCAGAAGTTCAACAAATTTCTTAAATTGTCCTGAAGTTTTGGAGTTTATTAATCTTTGAGGATAAGGGATAGGTGGTTTATATGGTGCTGGAGGCACATATGAGTTTTCATCTTTGGCGGCCTTTTGCTCGTCACATTCCTTCTTTTCTGTTTCAGACTCCTTTTCGGTTGGTTTATCAGATTTCTGATGCATTACTAAATCTTCATTCCTAGGATCTGTTGGGCCTTCCAATTCTTTTCCACTTCTCAATATAACAGCGTTTGTGTGACCTTTAGGATTAGGTTCGGGCTGGCCTGGAAATGTTCCAGCTGGGGCAGCTGCAGAGGCTTGTTGTTGAGCCACTTGTGATATCTGCGTTTCGAGCATTTTATTGTGGGTGGCTAAAGCATCTACTTTTCCGGTCAGCTGTTTAATTTGCTCGCTAGTGTGTATGTTTTGATTCAGGAATTCTTTGTTTGTTTGAGCTTGAGTAGCTATGAATTTTTCCATCATCAATTCGAGGTTTGATTTCCTAGGGGCAGTCTGGGCAGCAGCGGCTGGTTTTTGATAACCTGGCGGAGCAGCGGGTGCTTGCAAGGCATTATCGTTCTTGTAGGAAAAATTTGGGTGGTTCCTCCATCCTGGGTTTTAAGTATTTGCGTAAGGATTTCCTTGAGCGTAGTTTACTTGATCTGGTGGGATTCCTGCCAGTAATGGGCACTCGGGCGCATCATGAGTGGCAATTCCACATAACTCGCAGTTTGGAGTTACAGCAGCTACGGTTGCAGTTGGGTTAACGGTCAAACTGTCGATTTTCTGTGTTAGAGCATTTACTTTAGCGTTGAACTTTTCAAAGCTGCTGATCTCGTACATCCCACCTTTCGCTGCGGGTTTCTCTGCTGGAGTTCGTTCACCTCCCCATTAGCAGTGGTTCTGAGACATGTTTTCGATTAGTTGATAGGCTTCATTGTATGGCTTATCCATAAGTGCACCGCCCGCGGCGGCGTCTACCGTTAATCTGGTGTTATACAGAAGCCCATTGTAGAAAGTATGAATTGTCACCCAGTCTTCTAAACCGTGGTGAGGACATGCTCTCATCATATTTTTGAACCTTTCCCACGCTTCGTAGAGAGATTCAATATCTTTTTGTCGAAATCCATTGATTTGAGCTCTAAGCATAGCAGTCTTGCTTGGCGGAAAGTATCTCTCTAAGAAAACGTTCTTCAACTGTTCCCACGTTGTAACGGATTTGGATGGTAAGGATTGTAACCATGTCCAAGCTCTGTCTCTAAGAAAGAAAGGAAAAAGACGAAGTCTTATTGCGTCTGGAGTCACTCCATTTGCCTTCACTGTGTCTACATATTGCACAAACTTCATTAAGTGTTTGTTTAGATCCTCAGTTGCATTTCCTGAGAATTGATTTTGTTGTACAGCTGACAGCAATGACGGTTTTAGTTCGAAATTGGTTCGATTGATAGCTGGGGCAACAATGCTACTTCGAGGTTCCATCTGAGAGGATGTAGCGTAGTCCTTCAGCGGTTTGTTCTGAGGTCCTTCAGCCATCTTTGCTTCTTCAACAGGAGGATGAGCTAGAAGATCAGGAATATTGTGTCTTCGTTGATATTCAATGATGCGCCTTCTTAAATGTAGGAAGCGCTCTAGTTCGGTGATTGTAGGTTGTAAGATGTCGCCTTGTAAGAGATTACTTGGCATACAATCGAAGAACGAGTAGAGGGAGAGAGAATTGTTAACCTAGTCTATAGTGTGTAACAAAAGATTACACTATTGACTAAACGGGTCCCTGGCAACGGCGCCAAAAAATTGATTGCGACTTTCTATGTCTAACTCAATTAACTGCAAGTGCACAGTCTATCGCGTAGTAATAATAGATATCGATCCCACAGGGACTCGTAATCAAACTAGTATTTTCGGGTGTTACTGTGTTTAGCTAGGTTGGTAATATTTTAGGGGAATAGTAACGAAATAAGTGCGTAAACTAAAGGGAACTAAAGCTTTTAATTAAGGTATAGATGCTTGAATCGGTATGTAATATGTTACTTCTTCAGGGATTCTATAGGTCACCGGTGTCTTTAGGTTTCAAAAATAGTTTAAGAAGAAAATGATGGTTTAAAGACCTTTGCCTCACGATGGTTGTTGACGCTAGTTGCAACTCTAAGGCGGAACGTATGCTGTCGCTATCCCGTTCGGGGTTAAAGTTACTTTTTGAAAACTATTAAGTTCTAATTCCTTTTAAAGCGTTGTCGCTCTTTTTAAAATGAATGCCTAGTTTTTACTATCTGGTCTTAGCCTCAGTTGTCGCTTGTTGGTTCGTACCTTTATGAATTTCCCACTGTCGTGGCAAAACTACTGTAAATAATTTCTCGCTGTCGCGACGAAGGTTTATTTAGAAAAGTCAATTTAAAAACTGAAGCCATAAATAAGTTTTGAAAAGGTAGATATACACCGGTTAATTATTGAATCCCATCAGATTATTTATTACATACCGATTACTTAAGATTTAGCCAGACATGGAATATAAATTAACAACACGTAAATAATGGCAGAAAATAATAATATGCATTACAATAGGAAATAGCAATTCAATTTACGATTAGAATAGAAACCTGTAAACAATTTGATTTGGCTTTTGGGAAATCCTCCAAAATGGCGGCAGGATTTAGTCTTTATGCCAATTACTCGTACAGAAAAGAAATGGGAAGGTAAAACAACAATTGCAAGGAAGGAAAGAAAAAAAGAAAATAAAACAACGATAAGAAAATGGGAAACTGAATATTGCTCTGAAAGTAAATTGGTAGCACTTCGTCTCTTCAATGCGGCCCCCCTTTTCTGGTACCAGCTACCTCCTTTTATAGATGGGATATTCAACGGTTTATTTCTTCGGGAAGTGGGAATGATATCAGAAAATATAGGAGTTAGTGGTCCACTCCTCTTTGGCACTTTCATCACTTGACAGCACATGCAGAAAAACTGCATTTTAACTCCATGACGGTCGTCATGGACCTGTGACGGTCGTCACACGCATGACGGTCGTCACACGCATGACGGTCGTCACACCCTTGTGACGGTCGTCATATCAGCATAACTCATTTTTTGCTGCTTTTTGGCCTGATTTTCACCTGGTTTTCACTTGTAAATTCTTCTTTTCTTTATCTTGCTCCATTTGAGCATGGACTTTGAATACCTGCAAAATACTGGGCAAATAGTGTGGAAATATCCGAAATCGGAGTGAAAACGGTCGCCGATTAGTAGAAAAGTACATCATTATATATATATATATGTGTGTGTGTATATATATATATATATATATATATATATATATATATATATATATATATATATATATATATATATATATATATATATATATATATATATATATATATATATATATATATATATGATTTTGCGTTATCAAGAGGCCCAAAACCTGATTTGGTCAATTGATACCCAAAGACAGCACCAAGAGCAGAACCACTGATAGGTTCATCCTGAACAGTAACCCAATGTCACAATAGCTAGTATGACATTCCACTCTCCTAGAGGCATCTAATCACAAACTGCTTGAAGTCACAAGAAATCTTGAGACACAACTGTACCATTGCAGTAACACGTACTAGATAAAAGTATACCTCCCCATACCAACGATAACTAGTGCTCTATTTCCAGAAGCACGTGAATGGAAAACATAAGACTCATCTTCATGTCTTCAAGAGCTCACTCCCTGTTCAACACACCTGCTGAATGCATTCACTTACTGCTTGAACCATAGGTAACTAGCACACCTATTAGACAGAGACTCTCCCCCTATCTTCTATAGGAGTTGCACCTTACAACAAGAAACACTCAAGACCACCATATTACCTCAAGACCAACCTCATGCTCATACTGCTCCACTTCTATCTGAAGTTACCACTCCTCCACAAGACTTCTGGACTGAACACCTCATAACCCAAGACATTCTTTCCTCATCATTCTCCCATATGATAAGTTAGAACACTTCTGGTTTAACTGATGAATATTCATATTCATTATCATAGTCCAGATGCAATGAACCACTCTAGTCTTGTAAAAAACCTTCACACCATACTCCACGACAGTCCTTCTACCTCATCATTCTCCTGTATGACAAGATAGAGTACTCCTTAGTCAGAATGTGAACCCTGAGTTCCACAACAGATCTTCAAGTCCAGCAAACAAAGTGATGTTCTGACAGACATCATACATTAACCACTTGGACTTACTATCTAAGCAGTAATCCAATATGAGGATCTTCAGAAAGCACAACTCCACCAGCTTGATCAAATACCTCTCCAAAAGAAGGTAATCTTCCATACACAACATAGGGCTTCTACTCCAAGCTCCAACATATGAATAGAAATAGATCCTCCTTTGGTCTTCAACCAACTACCCTTCTGCACAAGAGTACTTAGTTCCAAGCATGAACAGTTCTAGAACCTTCTGTGGTATTCAAATGACTACCCTTCTGCACAAGAATAGTTTTCTAAAGGCACACTGCTTAAACAAAGCCACTGTTTGGTTATTCAGCATCTTTCATAGCTCTAGAAAATCTGCTACTCCACCAGGCCACTTTGATCTTCAAGTCATAAATTCTACTTGCTCCAAGGCAAGGCATCTACTCCTTCACACAGCTCCCGCAAACTGCATGAGGTGAATCATTAATTCCATTCATACCTGAGAAGATCAACTCATCTTTCATCAATGAAGGCCTTGAAGTTATTGCTTGATGTCACAACTTTGGTTAAGACATCCAGCTGGGGGGTTCATGCTTTCATTCTTCCACTTAGAATAACCTCATCACTTATTCAGAAAGAGCACATAGACTTGAGTTTGAGTGGAAAACCTCCATCTTGATTTATTGGACCACACCACATTGCTTGAAATGCATTTGCTTCATGATCTCCTCTTAAGAGAAACCAAATATGCCAAGGCTTGATTCTTTAATGAGGAAGGGTCACAAAAGAAATCTTTACACAAGGATTCCCGCTTTCCTCAAGTAGAGACTTCTTTAGAAAGTCAGAGATACCTGCCACTTATCCTTGACCTCCAAGCTGATCCAGATCTCATGCTCCTGTGCACTTAGATCAGAAATAAACTGACCCAAGCAGAGCTACCAGCACCATCTTCTAGACCAGTTTCTTTCCAGGAAACTTTCTAGATATGCTTCTAGTAGAGACTAGAGCACACCTGCTGCACTCCAATAAGTTGATTCAAGAGAACTGTCTTAATCTCCACTTCCATCAGCACTACATTCTAGTCTTAGTTTCTTGCCAGGAAACTTACTAGAATAAAGTCAGATCCTACTACACATGCGTATGGTACATGTGATTCACTTCTTGAATCAACAGAATTCAGCACACTCTCTGTTGATGGAATGTCTCAACATCTGGTTGAATATCATATTCTTGAAGTAGATCAAACAAATTAGGGGCCTTATGCTTGTGCTGCTACTGATGAGACAACTTGATCATCAACTAAGGATAATTCATTAAATACTTGAGAATATCTCAAATAGCAAAGAATCTTAAATCCTTAATGAATCCTTCTCTGAACTTCAACAATCTTGAACTTCATGGATAACCAATTAAATACGTGTGTAGTCCACAAATAGCAATTGATCTTAAATCCACACAACTTCAGCAATACCAAGGCTGAAACATCAAGGATGACACCCTTGACTCAACCTGCCTATGACTTCCTCTACTGAAAGAACCTATGCAAGTCATGAGTGGTGAAAATAAATTACCTCCCACTATCTTCTCTAAAACAACCTTCAGCAATCTGTAAACCACAACAGAGCAGCTCAAGCACACATGCTACAACTCAGGCACTCAAACAACACAGCAGTAGCTTTCAGCAGTCTGTAGGACAAGAATCAGAGCAGCATAAACCAAGCAGTATCAAGCAGGATCACCAGCTTGTCAGACCAAATAGAGTAGCAACAAACACCATCTTCACACTTGCCACAACCATACATCAAACCGAATATAGGCCAATCTTCTCCCAGGGCAACCATAGTTCTTTCATTAGAAAAATATGCAACGGAACCACCAAAAGAACATCTTCAACATGCCCAGGTCACAGAAGCTCAGAGGGCACAACAGCAGAAACACAGAATCCTTAAACTCCATAAGAAGCAACTCAAACTTTTACCGAGATCATCAAATCAGCTACAGCCTCTCCTTGTTCCAAAACATCAGAAAGTATCTCCCAAGATCTCATCCAGAACAGACAGGACGCCTGCTCTGATACCAATTGAAATTCTGGTATGCAGATTCCAGATGTCCCAAGAACATTGATCTCTGGTGAAACAAGGACGAGGACAGATCATGAACAATTTAAATTTCTTTAAATTGTGCCAATGTCATGACCTCTGTTGTGACATCTGCATACTGACAGACTATTTATCTAAACATTTAAATTGTACAGAATTGTAAATGCTGAAAGATAAATAGCACAGTAACTGTTTACCCAGTTCAGTGCAACATCACCTACATCTGGGGGCTACCAAGCCAGGGAGGAAATTCACTATTAGCATAATTAATTCAAAGTCAAACAATCAGTTTGCACTTCTCACTTAATCTCTACCCAATGACACTTAAACCTAGAGACACTCTAGACCTGAGTATTCCCACCCACTCCCCCTCAATCACACCACAATGATATCAATACACAATTACAAATCAGTTGTGGAGATACACTCCAAACACACACCATGATCTTACTTCACAACTTTGATCAAGTGAGACACACTCTTGCTTAATAACTTTGAGTGACACAATGAACACAACAGTTCATACACCATAACCAAAGCAATTATTCAGCATACAATTGCTTGGCACACAAGGAATCCTAAGACTCCTACACACGTGAAGAATCACTGCATACCATATAATTCTCCACTCACAAATATGTCTACCACAATGTATCAAATGAAACAAAGCGTGACTTACACACAAGGGACTCTCAAACCGTAGACCTTTAATTTACACTCAAGTTGTTCTTGCTGTGAATGCTTGACTTCCTCTGCTTCTGCTCCTCCTTTTATAGTAGTGCAGACTGGGCTTGGGCTGGTCCAAAGTAACAAACATTAGTTTTAACAAAGTAAAACTAATTTCCACAATTCAAGGTGCTATCAAATAGGTCATGGCGTTTCATGATATGGTCAGCAGTGCCTAGAATCTCTCCTGAGATAACTAAGGAGTCATAACAGATTTCCTGAAGTATAGCCTGAGTTTCCTCTTGCACCTGCACGCCTGATGTCATACGCTCAATGTCATATGACCTCCAACTCTCTTTGTGCTTAGCTGACCAAACTTGCCCTGCTGAACACTCCTGCAAAATTTTCTTCACACCAGTAGAAACAAACATATTATAGTTTCCTAAAAATTCTCAAAGATCCTTTTTATGAACCCCAACTAAATCTGCACTTTGTTCCTACTAACTCTTTTTGGCCTGCACATACTGATGAGGTATATCCAAAGCACTTTTGTCAAGTAATGGCAGCTCCTGCTGTACCAGACATCAATGTCATGATATTGGTCATGACATTCTGATTAAAACTCATGACAACAGTTCTGTCATCAGCTCTTTCTTGCTCCTATAGCGATGTCATAACTATGGTAATGACATCCTGCTTAACATTAGTGCAGAGTCATGTTTTACCAAAATTTAGTCAATCATAGGACCATGGATACTCATAGAATTATGACACTAACAGAAATCAAAACACAATGGCATAACAAAAGTGCTCACACACATTCAAATGACCTAAACACCAATCACAAAGCCAAGAGAAATGAGATCAAATGAGTAAAAAAGCAAGATGGGGCAGTAGCACATCATGTCATTTTCAACTCAAATAAAAAAAACAAAGAAAGAGTACAAAGAAGATCAAACATGAACTTTATTCAAAAACAAATCAAAAGCCATACAAATCAAGTATGCATGACATAACCCTAAGGGAAAAGGCATGGGATTAGGACATGAAACCAAGATGAAGCAACAATCTCTAAATGAACATCAAGTTAAACATCCATTCATAAAACACACAAGAGAGACCACAAAGGTTGAATTTAATGATATGCATCAAAAGGTCATCATACATCAAAGTCAATCTCAAAAGGAAAGAAAGATTCACACAAGCAAAGGAATCTCAAATGAGACTATAGGAAAATCAGAATACCATCAAAATGGATTTAGAATCAAGTTTGAACAAATTTTGAACCTTAAAACTATTTTAAAAAACTATTTAAAAATTCAAATAAAGCCTATAAAAAGATAGAAATTAGTTAAACCATAAAAAGAAATCCAAGAAAATCACCATAGATCAGAGACCATCATAGGATCATGTACCATTTTTCTCACAATTTTAAAATGCCTAAAAATTATTTTAAACCAAATAAAATCAAGCAAATAATCCAAAAATTCAAGGAAAATAGCAAAACCAGAAATAAAAAACAAAGAAAATTACCATAGGTCAAAGACCATCATAGGATCATATGATATTTTTCTCATAATTTTCAGATGCCTAAAAACAATTTTAAACTAATTAAAATCAAGCAAATAAACAAAAAAAAACATGAGAAAAAGAAAAATAAAAAATAAAAAAGCACAAAAGTAAGAATCAGAGAGATAAAAATAAAATAATTTTTTAGAAACTAATTTGGTATTTTTCTGATGAAAAATGAATTTTCTATAAATTTCTGAAAATAAAATGAATTTAAAACAAAATTTGAAAAAGAAAATAAACATAAAAACTCTGGCGCGTTGGATCTCCATTCATTAAATGACGTGGCTGATCTGATGGTCTAGAAGCGCGCATCTATGGCGGATCTGAGTCAAACTCATCACACCAAGCCATTAAAAGTCAGACTCACAGGATTAGAACACATGGCAGGCTGGACGGTCAAATGATGCTAGCTCATCATCTTCAACCTCCAGCCATCTGAAATCCACAGAGAGTTGCAGGAAATCGTGCTTCCATCAAACCATAACCATATGTGCTCATTATGGTATTATTTGATGCGTCTTTTCAAGACGATCTCAACCATATCATTGCGCCAAATTTCTTTTACACACAACTTACTCGATTTGGAAAAAGTCAGATCACATTCAAAACACTGATTTGAAAATAGACATGCCAAATTCAACCACAGCTAAAAATTAACACTACTAACAACATCAGTGCACCAAAGACTACATCATAGCAACAAATTTAAAGCAAAATCGTGAAGAATTATACCTATTGAAGCTCAACTCTAAAGCTCTGAAAATGGAGTTCCCAAGCTTGATTCAGGCCATGGTTCTTCAAGTTCTTGAGCTGGTTAGGTTCACTGGATGTAGAGGAAGCTAATTGAGTGGAGATTTTGAGTGATTAGGGCGTGGAAATGAAGAACCAAAATTCAAGATTAAGAGTTCAAAAGGGATCTCAGTTGTAGAAATGGGTGGAATGAGGCCCTTATTTATAACAGAGAAGTTTGGAATGCTAAAGGAGGGTAAATGATGCAAATTGAAACGAATTCATGCACACCTGTGTCATGAGCAAAGTGTGACTTGCAGCGTGTCAAAACTCATCCAAAACTTGTGTTTCAAGGCTCTAATCAATGCAACAAACTTTGTTAATCATGTTTAGATTGAATTTTCACCTTAATTTGGTGATTAGAAGCCACATTAATCAAGTTCAATTCTGTTTTCAAAGGCAATCTCAGTTTTAAACTTCCAATATTGTAGCCATGATTCTCATAATGTAGGAGGCTTTATGAACTGATTCTTCTTGCATTGGATAAAGGGAATTGCAAGCTTTGAAATGTGAAAAGAAAGTATTGATTTGGAAATCTGAGCTGAGAGATATTGATCTTCAAATTAGCTTGCATCAAGGAATTCAAATTTACAAAACATTTAGAAAAATTTCAAGTCTTTTTAAGGACTAAAAATGACCTACAATGTTTTGATAAAATCCAAGGTCTTCCATGAGTTTTTGGAAAATTCATGCTGAGTAAAAGTTGTAGAGGACATATTCAAGTTCATTTTAGAAAAATAATGAGCTTTAAATAATGAAAATTGACCAAGTTATGACCTTTGGAAGTTGGCATGAAAACCTCTTCAAAACTCAAAATGGCCTATAATGTCTCCATACTTTTGATGACTTTTCAAGCATAATTGGACCTTTCCATACAAAGAGAGTTTGTTGGGGATGATGAGAAGAGTACATTAGAAAAAGAACCACCTCAAAATTTTGAAAATTGAGAGAGTTATTCCCTTTTGATCGTAGCATCCACAATTTGCTAAATTAGGTCAAACAACTTGAATAAACTTTGAATCTCTTGAGCATTTCTTGCAAATTAAGGTATGATGAGTCACATATGACCTTGAAATGATGTTATCTTGAAGCACACTTGATTATGAGGGGACCTTAGGGCTTGAGCATGCCACAAAGTTAAGAATAAAATCTTGTTTGAGGTTGAAGAATCATGTTCTTTTTCTTGAAAGTCAAACCACGATACCTGGATCCCATGCTTAGAAATTATGCTATGCGTAAATGAATATGAAACATAAGCCAAAAACTTAAGAAAATATGAGAAAATTTTAGGGTGTTACAACTGCCTTTATTCAAACAACTTGGACCTAAAAGAATGATAACAATGAATTTCAGACATTCAAGGTACATGGAGGTTGAATATCAAAAGAACCCAGAAATTTGCAACCTGTGGGATGTATAGGGTGAAGGGATTGCCAACCGAAGGTAGACTTGAAATTAGTGGGTACCAACCAAAAGTTGGGATAACCAATAGACACAAGATACCAATTGTTGCACCCAAAATTTGACCAACTACTCATCGCAATTTGGCTTAGGTTTCGACTCATTTCATTACGCATTTGCATACCGCGTACATTGCATTTTTTCCCGTCAGATTGACTTTATCGGGATTACAGTCCTCCGGTCGCGCTCCAGGCATTTCAGACCAATACGAGGACGTATTTTGAGAATCGGTGCTCGTCCCGGTGTTTTCAGCTCTCGCTGTTGTTTTTGAGGACATCTCGGTGTCCGAATTTTTACCGTTTATTTCAATATAGTTCGCTAATCGGTTTAATCGGCTTTCTCGGTAGTTTTAGATTTTTCCCTTATTTTCTAGATTTTTTAATAGATTTAATTCATTTTTCTAGGTATCAGATAGATTTTTTTAATAGCTTTTAGGTATTAATTGATATTTAATAGTTTAGGGATTTCTTTAATGATTTTTAAATAGATTTTAAGAATAAATCCTATTTTAGATATTAAGTAGATTTTTAGATATTGATTTTTAATAGGATAATTTCTTTTATTAGGATTTTTAAATAGAAATTAGTAGAGTTTTTTTTCTATTTTTGTTTGTATAGAAATTATAGGAATTATTAGAGTTTTTTCCATATTTTTATTAGTTTAGATAGTAAATAGGATTATTAGAGAATAATAGAAATTAGAATTTAATGGTAGATTAATTAGGGCTTTAATCATTTGTTTAGATATTAATTAGGGTCTGATTAGAGTGTGTTAGAATTAATTAGAGTAGGTTTGTTTTAATTTTCGTTTAAGTCCTAATTTCAGTTTTAAGTCTTAATAAGTCTTAATCAGTATTAATCTGTTTTAATTCATCATTAGTATTAATCAGATCCAATTCATGGGCCGTGTGGCAGTTTTTGGGGGCCCAGCATCCAGAATCAGCCACTTGTCACGTTATAAAGCCATCCACGCGTGCTCAGGAAAAGGTCCCACTTCATTCTCCATTTTTCTGCCATGTTTTTCACTTCATTCTCCACCTTTCATCCACGTTTCATTCCCTCAGCCACTCCACGTTTTCACCTCTGAGACCCCACTTCCACGCCACGTTTCACACTCTCCAATGGCCACGTTTCACTTCCTCCATCTTCCACCTCGCCTAACACTTGTCCTTCCCCCTCAGCATGCACCACCACACGTGTCCTCACTCTCTCTTCCCAGCCTCCACTTGTCTTCACCTTGGCCTCGCCGGACGCATGGCCGCCGGCCATGCAACCGCCGCGTAGGCCACATCCTAACTACCTCCGACCACCGCAACTGTCGTCGGAAACCCTAACAGTCACCGGAAACTTCATCATCTCACCAAGAAATGCATCATCTTCATCAGTTTTCCAGTTTTTTCTAGAGGATCTTCATGTGTTCTTCATCATTCGCCCTCCATCATCATCGTTCAACAACAATGTTCTTCACTAATTTCCAGAAATTCATCAAACTCCTTCAACGATCTTCCTATGTTCTTCAACCAATCTCCAGAAATTGAAGGATCCTCAACAACATTCTCGATTCTAGAAGAACTCGAAGTGTGTTGTTCATCCAAGAATCACCAAGATTCATCCGTTCATCATGCGCTCATCATCAATTCCCAGATTTCATCACGAACCTTCATCCTCCGCCATGAGCGATTCACCAAGAACGTTCACTATCATCTCCAGATTCAATCTTCAACCCCGATCAAACTCCAAGGATCATCAGGTAATGAGTTTCCTGATTTGCATCGCCGTTCTTCATCATTTCATCAAGAAGTCTTCAAGAACATGCACCAAGATCTGCATCAACAATCTTCATCCGATTCCCAGAATTTCTTCTTCCGTTCATCAACGATCTAGGTCAAAGAACTTCATCGCGTTCAAGATTTCTTCAGAAGCTTCCTGAGATTTCCAGATCGTCCATAAGCAGTCTTCGTGTAAGCTTCATCCGATCTTCACCGACATTCCTCCATGGATCTTCAAGAACCTCAGAGGATGGATCGGTTCGTCTCTCCAGAAAGGTGATAGTTCTGATTATTGTCTTTCATTCATTGGTATTTGCTGATTCAAGATGAAATCAGAAGATGAAACGAAGAAGTTTTGAGACGAATGAGGAAGTGAGAGAGAGTGAAGCTGAAGTTGGACGGCGCGTGAACAGTAGTATGGGGAACTTAGGGTTTTTTCTGAAGTTGGAACGAGGAGGAGAGGGCTGTCAAGTGGATTGGGCCGGGCCCATTAGTCTGTTGTCCGTACACCTCCGTTTTCTTCATACACCCTTCCATTTTTTGTTTTTGTCATGGATTGGTTGTTGGGCTAGGCCCACTACGAACAACTACTGGTCGCACCCCCCGGTTCACTTTCAGCACCCCCCTCCCCGTTTCTGTTTCATTCTTACTGGGCTGGGCCCTGTTCACTTTTCTGTTTGACACCCTCCGGTCTGCTCTTCAAACCCCCTGGGTTTTTTATTCTTTTCTGAAGTTGTGCATCGGGCTGGGCCCAGTTTCTGCATTATTTTTACTGCCTCACCCCTAGCGGCAGTTTTGCACCCCCCTTTTGTTTTTATATTTCTTTTTTTCATTTATTTCTTTTAAATGCATTTGTTTAGATTTTTTAGGAAAAAATATGTGATATAAACATAGAAAAAAAATAGAAAATATGGTGATATAAAAATAATAGATTTTTAATATTCTTCTTTTTAGGATATAATTTCTTTTAGGAGTTTACTTTGCATTTTTTAGAAGTAGATTTAAATGTCCACTTGTTAGGGGACTATTTTTCATTAGACTTTCCGTAATAGATGGATAGGATTTTTTAGGAGTTTATTTTCCTGTATTCAATCATTGTAATTTCTTTCAGAATATTAATAAAATGAGATTGATGTTGTGGTCTCCGTTCTACCCGTAGTTAGGCTGAACTACAGATGCTCTGACTTTCCCTGATGAGAATATGTAGGCATAGGATGCGATATCCTAGCGAGCACACTAACAACTAACACTTGGTTCTCTCGCTGCTGTGCGATCGAGACTTTCCCGCTGACGACTGATGTTATCCTTTTCTCTTGCCCAAGTGCATTTGAGACCAGAACATAGTTCTAGTTCCCGTAGGTTCCCATACCTCGAAACCCGACATACTACGTCCGTTCTACCGCAAACAGGTACGCCTAAGTCTCCAATGGTCGAGCAGCGTCCACCTAACTGCTAGAACGCGTACGCTAGTATCGTCAACTTAATCTCTTACCCCCCGTGTGACCGAGAACACCCTTGTCTAGCCGTAGTTAGCCTGAACTACGTCATGCTCTGATTTCTCTGAAGAGAATACGTAGGCCCAAGACGCGACGTCTTGCCGAGCAACTTAACCCGTAGTTTCCCGAACTACGTAGACTCTGATTTCTCTTTCTCTGATGAGAATACGTAGGCATAGAGTGCGACGCTCTATCGAGTCAATTTCTTTCCGTTTAGATTTAGCAGCCGTAGATAGATTGTTTTTCACTCGTCCAAGTAAACCAAGCAAGCATGGATCCCGTCGAGTACGACGGACGTGAGGGGTGCTAATACCTTCCCCTTGCGTAACCGACTCCCGAACCCAGACAATGGTTGCGATGACCTTGTCTTACCCTTTTTTGTCAGGTTTTTCCGATCGTTTCCTTTCCCGCTCTGAGGGATAAATAACGAAAGGTGGCAACTCTTCTGTTTTTCCGGCACCTTATTTTCGCGCAAGCGACAGCTGGCAACTCTGCTGGGGATCAAACCCAGAATCTCTGGTTCTCCGGTTCCCTATGCGAGTCAGTCCTAGTGCTTGTTTGTTTACTTGTTGGGTGGCGTTTATTTATCGCATTTTTACTTCTCGCACTTTATTTCCCGCATTTTATTTTTCAGTATGATACGATTATCTGTGCTGTTGTGGGATGGGAGTTCTGATGAGTGAGAAGCCAGACCCAGGCTTGAGTGCACTATAGACTTAGAGTGGAAATTAGTGGGCGCGTGCTTGCTTTGTAGGCACTAGTGTCTCATGAAATCCACGCTCAGACGAGGTTCATCCGGTTGGCTTCTCTTTCAACCCTTTGGGTTGAGACGGTTGCTGGTTTGGTGGATTGTCGACTCTGGGGACCGATCATTTGTGATTCAGCTAAGTGAGGCCGCTTCATGAGCTGGTGATGCCACACCTTCTGGGTATCGTATCACCCCTCTTGAAAGTCTGTGACGCTGATGAACGCATAGGATGCCGTACCTCGAGTCAGTTTAGGTCCATACCCGTGAGTGGGAGGGTTTTTGCAGGAAACTTGACTTCCAGCCTACCCGATATCTTGGTTTTCTCTCGTCAGAGCAGACTTATCTCGTCAGCAGCGCAGCAGCAATCAGAGCTTTGTGGGGGTTGTGATCCCGTGTTTGCTGCATCTTGCATTGCATTTGCATGAGCATTCCTGCATCATATTGCATGCCATTCTCCAGCTAGTCAAAGCTCTTATCCAGCCGTTATTTTGATTCTGAAGGTGAGTATTGAAGACGACCAAAGGGCTGAAGCAGGGCTGAAGCAGATTTGAGCAGTGAAGTCAGTTGACAGTTGTTGGTAGTTATGTCAGAGAGCAGCTTCCAGTTTGTTGATACCTTGTCAGGTTTCACTGTAACGTCCAATCCTTTGTATGGATCTATGCATGACGAAGACTTTCCGCAAGTGAACAACCTTACTGCAGCTCAGCCTGTACAGCCATCTGTTGAAGACCGAGGTCTACGTGAGCAGTTTGTTGTCCGAGGTGAACGTTCTCCTTCTGTTGATATCTCAGACTACCAGGGTTTTGCCTTCCCTATGACAAAGTCCCGAAGAGAGGTCCTGATAGCAAAGAACGAAGACCCATTAGCTCCCGTGTATGCTGAAAGGTTTCGTGCATTGGATGAAAGATTCAAAGCCTTGAAAGTTAAAGACGCTGTTAACCCTAGTGCTGCAAACATGTGTCTGGTTCCTGGCCTAGTGTTACCTCCGAAGTTCAGAATGCCGAGGTTTGAAAGGTACAAAGGAGATAGTTTCCCGAAGCAACATTTGGTGATGTTCTTCCGAAGAATGACTTCGTTTGTGCACAACGACAAGCTGATGATTCATTGCTTTCAAGATAGCCTGACTGGGGCGTCTCTGAGTTGGTATATGCAGTTAGAAAGTAATCAGATCTGATCATGGGCGGACTTAGCCAATGCTTTCCTGAAGCAGTATGACTACAATCGTGATGAAGCTCCTAGTCGTATGCAGCTGCAAGAATTGTCTCAAGGGAACAATGAACCTTTCAGGAAGTATGTTCATAGAAGGAGAGAATTTGCTGCTAGAGTGCAACCACCGCTTCTAGACCAAGAGCTAAAAGGCGTTTTCGTAAACTCCTTGCAGATCCCGTACTTCGAAAGAATGCTCGGAGTCGCACCAAATTTCTATGAATTGGTAAAGACAGGAGAACGCATCGAGTATGGTGTAAAGACTGGAAGAATCCAGAATGTTTCAGGCGGTCAGGCTAGCGAAACAGAATCTCTCTGTAGCTTTCAAACTAATGAAGGAGTTATGGTCAATGCAATCATGAATGATGTTGGATATCCTCGAGGCGAATCGATGAAATCTGTTGGTTCTCCGTCTTCTCAGCGGTCAGTATCTTCTGTGTCTCGTTATTCTGGACAGACAATTATGCCTGGGGCACCCCATCGGGAACTTTATGTCGCTCCTCTTGCAAATCCACGAGCCCGTGGCCGAGGTTATCAGAATCAGCGTCAGAATCAGAACCGACCTCGTAACAACTTGGAACGAAGGAATGCTCCTTCCCATCCAGTTCCTGTGCCGTTTAGCCAGATTCTTCCGCAGTTGATTCAGAATTCTTTGGTGGAACCGAAAGCTCTCAAGCCTGTTCCAGAGCCTTACCCTCCAGGGTACAATCCCCATGCTCAGTGTGGATACCATGGTGGATCTCCAGGGCATTCAACTGAAGATTGCAAAGCTTTTCAGGCAAAAGTACAACAGTTGATCGACCAAGGGTGCATTTCCTTTCCAGAGGGAGTTTTGGTTGTGCATGACAACCTCTCAGCTGCCTGAGCTCGCAGATTCAGAAGGTTATTTCCAGAAGCCAGTGGTCCAGACAGGCAGACGTCCTCAGCATTGGCAATCCTCAGACTTTTTTATCATTTGCATTTGTAGTTTCTCTTCTGTTAGTTACTACTTGCTGTTAAACATTGTATGTTTCGAATGGTAATGTTAATAAGGTGACTATGCATTTTTCTGAATTAATCATGTCGTTGTCACTCATTTACTGCATTGCACTGACACTTGCACTTTATTCACTCCACTTTATCACTATGATTAGAAAAGAGTGGAGGGAGGATGATGAAACTGAATACTCATAACCGATGATCGTATGCTTTCAGATAAAACCTTGCCGATGACGTACAAGGCATTGTTTCAAATCCCCTAAACACCGGAGAGACAAGGAAGAGAATCCCTTGTTAACCACTTCGAGCCGAGAAGTAGGAGTTTCTTTCGGACTTTTGAACCCTCATATCTTAACCCGGGGCAGGGTAGTTGTCAGTTAGCTTGATTGAGCGTTCAAGTATTATGGAGGAGTGTTGTCTTTCGAGGACCAATCACATCGTATTCCTCCCCAGAGGTCGTACCTCGTCAACCACAATGGTTAAACCTCACCAATCAGGAGTGAGACAGTTGCAATCCTTTCGGAGCAATCAAGACAGCCAGTGTCGCACGACTTGTTTCGGAAAAAAAGAGAATAAGAAAGCCCGCTAAGTAAAAGAAAAGAAAAGCTGGAAAGAGAATACTTAGGTAAAAATCAGGGCATCCCGCTGGACTTCAAAAGAAAAATCGAAAAGAACTCTGAAGAGTCAGTCCAGGCAAAAATTAGGGAATCAAAAGAATGAAAAAGAAAGGATACAAAAAGAAAAATCCTCGAACAAGGACAAAGTCGTGTAGATACAGGCACTGAAACAAAAAAGGAGTAACTGTCACTCCGAAACACCTTGTGAATGCTTTAACCAGTTGTTCCCAATATTCAACACACCTCTCGAAGAGGCGAGCGCTCGAGCCAAGTTAACTGAACTTTAGGATCGGAGATCATCACGTAGAAGGGGTGGGTACAAATCATAATTTGAGCCAAATATCCTTTGTTTCACGAACCGTGAACCCGACCACGATACAACCCTTAAAAGACCTAATTGAGGCAGAGTTTATTCTGAAAGCGCATTACGATAAGGTTGAGTAACCTAACTCCTGCATGATTTGCTAATCATATCCTTGTTGTATTTTTCACTGATCGAATCAGCACTACGTTTGAACTCTTTAGCTCATTCGTCACTCACTATCATGACACGTAAATGAGTGACAATGCATTTTTTCAAAATCTGCATGAACACTGCATTAAAATTACCATTCGTGAATAGACAATTTTAATTGCAGGTCAGTAGTTGATACAAAGGAACTCCAACAGGGAATAACCAACCAGGACTGAATCGTAGCAGTCTGGATCAGAATGGTACGCCGTGAAACCCTGTGAATTTGGGGCATTGACTTCCTGTGAGTTTAGAATCAGTTTGTCTGAGGACAAGTCCCGAAGCATCGGTTGATTATGGGACAGATTGTTCGAGAAGCAGTTGATCAGAAGTGAATCTTCTCGAGACCCAATCAGGGCAGTTATCCAGAATTCCTGTGATTTGAGGGCAGATCCCTCCAGTGTTCAATCAGGGCATGTTGAGTCGCTCAACACTCGTTCAGGGGCAAGCTACTTCAGAAGTATATTGGAACCAGCCATGCTGAGAGTTGATTAATTGAGGATGAATCCTTCCGTTGTACAGATGTTGGGGCAAGCCATCTGAAGATTGTCTTGTTGCCAGTTGCTTTCTGTTCAGAATGAATTTTCCCAAAAGTCGAATTGGGGCAAGTTGAATTGTACTGGGGCAATTTGTTCAAATGAGTTTGTTCACCCTAGCAAGAGTTGAATGTCGGGGAATCGTGTCATTACCCTGCCCAAAAACCTGGACCTTCTAAAGAAGCCTTGCTGTCATTGGATTATTATCCTACAGCCTAACCTGTTACTCGGCTGAACCTTGTAACCGAATCGTTTCAAAGCCCAGTTCTCACCTGGAAAACCAGAAATCAGTTCTCGTCTAAAATCCAAACCGGAAACCAGCCCTGTCTGGTCACCTTTCCTGTAACCTATTGTTCAACCAGTTCTCATCTGGCCAACACAGTTTTAAAGCCTAGTTCTTGTCTGGCAAACCAAAAATCAATTCCCGTCTGATATCCAAACCGTAAGTCAGTTCTCGTCTGACAACCTAATATATTTTGCCACCAGTTCTCGTCTGATAGTCCACCTCGAATGCTAGTTCTCGTCTAGTATTCCCCTTCAAATCCACTTTTGTTGGTAACCAGAATGAATCCCTATCACCATAAACCTATCCTTAAACCAGAAAAAGCCTAAATGTACCTGGCCCGATGATTCCTAGTGACTCGTATGTTGCCACGTTCCCCGACACAAGGCTCGATTGATCCCAGCTCCATGATTGGTATTCTGTATTTCCTGTGTTGGTGTTGTCGAATCAGGATTGTTTTCTCAGCAGAGACGTGCAGTTTGAGATTGTTTCCCCTGAGCAGTTTGAGATTGCAGCAAATTGAGATGGCATTTATCCCTTATCAGAGTAGGATCAAGATTATCCCCAGCAGGGCGAGATTGATATTCCCGGCAGAGTATGGCCATCCCCAGCATTGAACGTTGATTAGCCTGATGTGCTATTTCCCAAGTGGGTTGAGGCTGAAGCTTTCCCTGACCGGCAGATTTGGGTTTATTTCCCCAGCAGTGGGACTGATGCAATGTTGTATCCCCACAAAGTCCGAGTTTGACTCCTTTTCCCTCCGAGTCCAGGTCATTGACTCATTCCTCAAGCAGAGGTCGACAGTGATTCCCTCCTTGAGTAATTTCTAGACGAGTAGACTTTGATGTCAGGCAGATAAGAGTTATTTCTCAGCAGATTGCTTCGTACCCTATAAGGACTTAGGGTGTTCTAAAAAAAAGAGACCGTTCAGGGTTGTTTTCCTCGGTGAAGTGAGATTCAATTTCAGTGATCGATTGTTATCTTCCGCAGACGCCAGAGGTGTTTCCTTGATAGGATCAGTACATCTCCATCAGAGTGGTACCATGAGTAGCTAAGGATTGATATCCCCAGCAGTGTTGATACATATGTGTTCCTCTTCAGACTTGATAGTCCAGCAGATATTGCCCAGAAGGGTCAGTCCCCGTAAGGCGTATGAAAGATTATTCTCAGCAGATCAGGATTGATATCCCCGATAAAGTTCAGCAGTCTCTCCCCGCAGAGTCTGAATGCAAGATCAGGAGCATTGATATGTATCCCCGAGCAGAGAAGATTCTCTCCCCAATCAGATGTATCCTGAAAGAACGTCATCTCCTCAGCTAAGTCAAGCGCCGAAGCTCGTGTTCATCCCCTAGCACCGGGTCACAAGTGCAGGTTTCGTAGGAAACTCTTCGTAAGCCGAAGTATGCAGCAACTGATGGTGCCAGACTGAAGTCTCCAGCGGAATTGAAATTCCCCACCAAAGTCTTACTCTCCCCCGAAGTCGGATGATTCCTCCTTCCCCAGCGGAATTGAAATTCCACGGAGCCGTACTCTCCGGTAAGCAGAATGATTTCTTCTTCCTCAGCCGAGTTTGCAGTTCCCCAAGAGAGCCGAATCCTTGGAAGCTGCTCAAGCCATGATTGGCTTTTCCCCGGCAAGAGTTGCCCAGGATGACTCCTGAAATCCCCAACAAAGTGTTCGCTCAGGATGATTCCTGAAAACTCCAGCATGGTTACCAGTGCAAGATGATTCTTGAAGTCCCCGGCGGAGTTATTTTTCCAAGATGATTCTTGAAGTCCTCAGCAGAGTTGATTCATCCAGAATGATTTCTGGATCCCCGAAGTGGAGTTACTTGATAGTTCTCCAGAGTTCCCCAGCGGCGAAGCGTCCTCCCCTGCAGGTTTCTGACGGCGAAGTTGAAATCTCCCTTGAAGACTCCATGATTGAAGTCTGACCGTGTTTATGAAGTAATTCTCTCAGCTGATGTGGAATGCCTGATGGCATGATCAACCTGATGGTTGAAGTCCGGCTGATGCCCGACAGTGGTCTGTGAATGCCTGATGGCATGATTGACTATGTATTACCGGTTACCGAGTGACCAACTCCCCAATGAAGTTTCTTCACCCTGACGGCGAGGTCAGATTATGTTGATTCCCCAGCGGCGATGTTGGACGTTTGTCTTGACGGCGAGGTCAGATTATGTTGAGTACTTGACGGCGATGTGGGGTGTTCCCCAGAGTTATAGTGAATTGGCGGCGATGTCAGATTCTTCATATTTTCCAGCGGCGATGTTGAGTGCTTTGGTTCCGACGGCGAGGTCAAATTCTTCAGTTTTCCAGCGGCGATGTTGGGTATGTAAGACAATTTAGTTTTCCAGCGGCGATGTTGGGTGGTTCTCAGATCCTTTGTATCTCCAGCGGCGAGGTTGTACGGTTGTTTCTGGCGGCGATGTCAGTTGATCCAGTTTTCCAGCGGCGATGTTGGATGTTTGTTTCTGACGGCGATGTCAGATTATCCTTTAGTTCTCCAGCAGCGATGTTGGGTGCTTTTGTCAGATTCTTCAGTTTTCCAGCGGCGATGTTGGGTATGTCAGATTGATTTAGTTCTCCAGCGGCGATGTTGGGTATGTTTGTTTCTGACGGCGATGTCAGGTTGATTTAATTCTCCAGCGGCGATGTTGGGTATTTTGGTTGTTTGGCGGCGACGTCAGATCCTCTAGTTCTCCAGCGGCGATGTTGGGTATTTTGGTTTCTGACGGCGATGTCAGGTGATTTAGTCTTCCAGCGGCGATGTTGGGTGTTTTGGTTGTCTGATGGCGATGTCAGAGGAATTTGATGTGGATAACTGACGGCGATGTCAGATCAGTATTTCTCCAGCTAGTTGCCGTGCAGCTACTATTCCAGTTTTTGGAGATTTGTTCCCCTCAGAGTATCGTGTACTTGAGCAGTTGGCAAATTTCCGGGTTTATCGGTATTCAACCGTCTCGCACCTTGATTGGCTGAGAGTCGTTCGCTCCTCACCCAGTCAGGTTCAAGCCGTTTGAATAGGGGCAGCTGTTGCACCCCAAAATTTGACCAACTACTCATCGCAATTTGGCTCAGGTTTCGACTCATTTCATTTCGCATTTGCATACCGCGTACATTGCATTTTTTCCCGTCAGATTGACTTTATCGGGATTACAGTCCTCTGATCGCACTCCAGGCATTTCAGACCAATACGAGGACGTATTTTGAGAATCGGTGCTCGTCCCGGTGTTTTCAGCTCTCGCTGTTGTTTTTGAGGACATCTCGGTGTCCGAATTTTTACCGTTTATTTCGATATAGTTCGCTAATCGGTTTAATCGGCTTTCTCGGTAGTTTTAGATTTTTCCCTTATTTTCTAGATTTTTTAATAGATTTAATTCATTTTTCTAGGTATCAGATAGATTTTTTTAATAGCTTTTAGGTATTAATTGATTTTTAATAGTTTAGGGATTTCTTTAATGATTTTTAAATAGATTTTAAGAATAAATCCTATTTTAGATATTAAGTAGATTTTTAGATATTGATTTTTAATAGGATAATTTCTTTTATTAGGATTTTTAAATAGAAATTAGTAGAGTTTTTTTTCTATTTTTGTTTGTATAGAAATTATAGGAATTATTAGAGTTTTTTTCCATATTTTTATTAGTTTAGATAGTAAATAGGATTATTAGAGAATAATAGAAATTAGAATTTAATGGTAGATTAATTAGGGCTTTAATCATTTGTTTAAATATTAATTAGGGTCTGATTAGAGTGTGTTAGAATTAATTAGAGTAGGTTTGTTTTAATTTTCGTTTAAGTCCTAATTTCAGTTTTAAGTCTTAATAAGTCTTAATCAGTATTAATCTGTTTTAATTCATCATTAGTATTAATCAGATCCAATTCATGGGCCGTGTGGCAGTTTTTGGGGGCCCAGCATCCAGAATCAGCCACTTGTCACGTTATAAAGCCATCCACGCGTGCTCAGGAAAAGGTCCCACTTCATTCTCCATTTTTCTGCCACGTTTTTCACTTCATTCTCCACCTTTCATCCACGTTTCATTCCCTCAGCCACTCCACATTTTCACCTCTGAGACCCCACTTCCACGCCACGTTTCACACTCTCCAATGGCCACGTTTCACTTCCTCCATCTTCCACCTCGCCTAACACTTGTCCTTCCCCCTCAGCACGCACCACCACACGTGTCCTCACTCTCTCTTCCCAGCCTCCACTTGTCTTCACCCTGGCCTCGCCGGACGCATGGCCGCCGGCCATGCAACCGCCGCGCCGGCCACCTCCTAACTACCTCCGACCACCGCAACTGTCGTCGGAAACCCTAACAGTCACCGGAAACTTCATCATCTCACCAAGAAACGCATCATCTTCATCAGTTTTCCAGTTTTTTCCAGAGGATCTTCATGTGTTCTTCATCATTCGCCCTCCATCATCATCGTTCAACAACAATGTTCTTCACTAATTTCAAGAAATTCGTCAAACTCCTTCAACGATCTTCCTATGTTCTTCAACCAATCTCCAGAAATTGAAGGATCCTCAACAACATTCTCGATTCCAGAAGAACTCGAAGTGCGTTGTTCATCCAAGAATCACCAAGATTCATCCGTTCATCATGCGCTCATCATCAATTCCCAGATTTCATCACGAACCTTCATCCTCCGCCATGAGCGATTCACCAAGAACGTTCACTATCATCTCTAGATTCAATCTTCAACCCCGATCAAACTCCAAGGATCATCAGGTAATGAGTTTCCTGATTTGCATCACCGTTCTTCATCATTTCATCAAGAAGTCTTCAAGAACATGCACCAAGATCTGCATCAACAATCTTCATCCGATTCCCAGAATTTCTTCTTCCGTTCATCAACGATCTAGGTCAAAGAACTTCATCGCATTCAAGATTTCTTCAGAAGCTTCCTGAGATTTCCAGATCATCCATAAGCAGTCTTCGTGTAAGCTTCATCCGATCTTCATCGACATTCCTCCATGGATCTTCAAGAACCTCAGAGGATGGATCGGTTCGTCTCTCCAGAAAGGTGATAGTTCTGATTATTGTCGTTCATTCATTGGTATTTGCTGATTCAAGATGAAATCAGAAGATGAAACGAAGAAGTTTTGAGACGAATGAGGAAGCGAGAGAGAGTGAAGCTGAAGTTGGACGGCGCGTGAACAGTAGTATGGGGAACTTAGGGTTTTTTCTGAAGTTGGAACGAGGAGGAGAGGGCTGTCAAGTGGATTGGGCCGGGCCCATTAGTCTGCTGTCCGTACACCTCCGTTTTCTTCATACACCCTTCCGTTTTTTGTTTTTGTCATGGATTGGTTGTTGGGCTAGGCCCACTACGAACAACTACTGGTCACACCCCCCGGTTCACTTTCAGCACCCCCCTCCCCGTTTCTGTTTCATTCTTACTGGGCTGGGCCCTGTTCACTTTTCTGTTTGACACCCTCCGGTCTGCTCTTCAAACCCCCTGGGTTTTTTATTCTTTTCTGAAGTTGTGCATCGGGCTGGGCCCCGTTTCTGCATTATTTTTACTGCCTCGCCCCTAGCGGCAGTTTTGCACCCCCCCTTTTGTTTTTATATTTCTTTTTTTTCATTTATTTCTTTTAAATGCATTTGTTTAGATTTTTTAGGAAAAAATATGTGATATAAGCATAGAAAAAAAATAGAAAATATGGTGATATAAAAATAATAGATTTTTAATATTCTTCTTTTTAGGATATAATTTCTTTTAGGAGTTTACTTTGCATTTTTTAGAAGTAGATTTAAATGTACACTTGTTAGGGGACTATTTTTCATTAGACTTTCCGTAATAGATGGATAGGATTTTTTAGGAGTTTATTTTCCTGTATTCAATCATTGTAATTTCTTTCAGAATATTAATAAAATGAGATTGATGTTGTGGTCTCCGTTCTACCCGTAGTTAGGCTGAACTACAGATGCTCTGACTTTCCCTGATGAGAATATGTAGGCATAGGATGCGATATCCTAGCGAGCACACTAACAACTAACACTTGGTTCTCTCGCTGCTGTGCGATCGAGACTTTCCCGATGACGACTGATGTTATCCTTTTCTCTTGCCCAAGTGAATTTGAGACCTGTCGCTACGCGAAAAATGACACAGAGTCGCCACCGGATTTTATTTATCCCAACGGAGGGAAAGGGAAATAGCGATAAAACCTTAGGGAAAAAAGCGTGGTCGTCGCAACCAAGTCTTAGGGTTCGGGAGTCGGTTATGCGAAGGGAAGGTGTTAGCACCCCTCGCATCCATCGTACTCGATGGGAACCTTCTAGGTTATTTGGCGTGAATGGGTGTTTTATCTTAAAATTTTGTTTGCTTAAGGAAAGGAGGGGTTGGTTGTTTTATTATAGTGCTCGCCAAGGATTATGGCCCTTGTGCCTATGTATCCTCACTTAAAAGAAGTGAAGAATCAGAGCTCTGTAGTTCGGAGGCTTTATGAAATTGTTGTTTGTTGGTTGATTTTATACCTTGAAAAAGGGTTTTTTGGATTGACGCCCTAAGGCCAAAATAGTTTGATGAGTTGATGTTGTTTTTAGTTTTTTTTTGAAGAAAATGTGTTCTTGACTAGGATTATACAAAAGACTTTGGATAGAGATGAATGTATCGAATAACCAATTCGAGCGCCTTGTATTCGAAACATTCGGAATGAGTGTAGGAGGGTTCCATTCTCATTCCTTCTCCACCACTTTAAAGTTCATGGTGCATAATTCCAATCATATATTTTATTGTTTTTTTATTTTATTTTATGCGAAAAGAGAAACACTTGACGTTGGATCAAGATTTATTGCTTGTAAAGATATTTGAAGTGATGTGATTTAGGTCGATGGCGGTGCACAAGGCATCCGACTTACATGTTCAAAAATGGCTCGATAAAATCGAGAGTTTACTTTTAAAAATAGTTTTTGGAAACAAATGTCAACAAGGGCCATAACAATATTCACATACAAACATCATACAAACATAAGCCACACGGCTCAAAAAAATCGAGACACACAAAAAAAACGGGTGAAAAAAGTTGAAACAGTGATGCAACACGGCCGACCGTGTTGTGTGATACGGCCCGTGTTGCAAGGCCTGGGGAAAAAACTTCATACAGTAGCGTGACACGGCCCGTGTTGCTGGTCCAGGTCGAAATCTCACATTTTTTTATGTTTTCGTTTCGTTTTTGTGGTTCCTTGAGGATGGTTTCTTAGTCCCTTAGGGGATCTTACATGATGTACAGTTCAACAACACATAAAAGAGTGAATGAAATGAATATAAAAGCAAAGAATAAAAGGAGAAAGATTTGAAGAAATGGATACCAAGAGCTTTCTATCCTTCTTGCAAGTACTCCAATGACCTTTGTTGGATGTGCTCTCCCCTCTTCACTCTATGTTGTGAAGGTTTGGTTTCTCAATGATCCTCTTGTGTCTCTATCTCACTCTCTTTTTTTCTGTTTTTTTGAGGGTTTCTTGCTAACTATTTTCTGGTTTTTTGCTCTTACTCTTTGCTCTCTATGTGTAGTCTCTACTCTGCTTGCTTCTTGTGTTGTGTTATCTTTTGATAGTAAGGAATACTCTGTTTTCTATGCTTGCTTGCAGCCCATTTTCCACCTTTTCTGTCAACTTTTTCTGCTGTCCTAAAGCCACACACTTTGCACACCTTTTCATCACCAACTTTCCATTATTGGCAATGCCTTTTTCTTCCTTTTGTGCAACCCCACTTTTCCCTTCTATTTCTAGTATGACTTGCTGCATTTTTCTGCTGTAGCATACTATACTACTATCCCTCTTTTTGTCCATTAGTCTCTTGGATGGTATTGCTTTGTATCTTGCCATGTAGCCAATTGTTACCACTCTTTGACAGCATTTGCAAACTGATATTTAGCAAGTAAATATATCATTTGCATGTTATTTCCTTGACTTTGTGACATAAAAAATGATCTTGTAACATAGTACATGTTGTCCTCTTGATTTTGTGACATGTAGTAATTCTTCAACTCTTGCATGGGGCTGTTTTGCCTATGATTGAACATGCATAATCTTGGCCCATAAACATTCCAATGTTGATTTAATTCTTGCATATTTCTTGGATGTTTGTGAGCATAATGTAGCACATGAAAAAAATGGTGTAGTATAAAGAGTACCATATCATAGATTTGATTAAAGACTTGAATGAAGATTTAGAAATAGATTAATTTCTAAACATTATCTAGAGTTGGAATTTTTGTAACAAATGACATGATTGTAATGTCACAAAATTCCTCTTAGTATTATTTTTATCTCCATTCATGAATCTTGAATTTTGGATGATGGATTCCCTCATGTGCTTAAAAATGAAATCTTGAATTATGCATTGATGATCTTGATTCATGCCTTAATAATTTTCACTCCACTTATGCCATAAAAATAAACATGTATGAAGGAGCTTTGGATTTGGCCTAGCATTCATGTATATTAATATTTATCTTGAATATCCTTGTATTTTGTCAAGTAACTTCCCCTTGCCAAAATTTTCATGAGTAGACTTTTTCCTTAGATCAAACCTTAGGTGATGAACCTTTCCTTCCATGTAGTCCAAGATAGACAAGTTATCTCATGGAAAATGACAAATCGACCCAATCCGTACCCACATGCTCGATATGCAATAAAATGATGTATGATATGGCGAATGTAGGGTATAAAGGCTAAAGGTGAAAATGAGGGTGTGACAAGACCAGACCGTAGTTCTAGTTCCCGTAGGTTCCCATACCCCGAAACCCGACATACTACGTCCGTTCTACCGCAAACAGGTACGCCTAAGTCTCCAATGGTCGAGCAGCGTCCACCTAACTGCTAGAACGCGTACGCTAGTATCGTCAACTTAATCTCTCACCCCCGTGTGACCGAGAACAACCTTGTCTAGCCGTAGTTAGCCTGAACTACGTCATGCTCTGATTTCTCTGAAGAGAATATGTAGGCCCAAGACGCGACGTCTTGCCGAGCAACTTAACCCGTAGTTTCCCGAACTACGCAGACTCTGATTTCTCTTTCTTTGATGAGAATACGTAGGCATAGAGTGCGACGCTCTATCGAGTCAATTTCTTTCCGTTTAGATTTATCAGCCGTAGATAGATTGTTTTTCACCCGTCCAAGTAAACCAAGCAAGCGTGGATCCCGTCGAGTACGACGGACGTGAGAGGTGCTAATACCTTCCCCTTGCGTAACCGACTCCCGAACCCAAACAATGGTTGCGATGACCTTGTCTTACCCTTTTTCGTCAGGTTTTTCCGATCGTTTCCTTTCCCTCTCTGAGGGATAAATAACGAAAGGTAGCGACTCTTCTGTTTTGCCGGCACCTTATTTTCGCGCAAGCGACACCAACCAAAAGTTGGGATAACAAGAAATAATAATCAAGAAGATAACGAAGGCTACTAACCAAAAGTTAGGATCACTAGAGAGAGAGAGAGAGTAACAACAAAAAATTGTGAGAAAATGATACTAACAAAAAGTTAGAATCACGCGGACACCGACTGATGGAGAACACACAAAAATGAAGACTACCAACCAAAAGTTGGGATCACCAACAAAGATTACCAACCAAAAGTTGGGATAAAAGGCTACTAACCAAAAGTTAGGATCACCAGAATGCCGATCAAAGGCAAACTCACAAAAATGAAGACTACCAACCAAAAGCTGGGATCACGACTTCATAGGGGAGAATACCAACCAAAAGTTGGGATGATCAACAGAAATTACCAAACAAAAGTTGGGATGAAAGGCTACTAACTGAAATTCATGACCGCCGGAAGGGACACTAACCACAATTTGGTATACGACCCACAAAAGATACCAACCAAAAGTTGGGATAGTAATCGGGTACAAGGAAGTAGAATCAACTAACTTACAACCTGAAAAGAAGACTTTGTTGGGCGAAAGAGAAGTTTAAACAAACAACTCTGTCAGAGGATACAAGTAAGATGAACAGATCTATCAATGATTTTTCTGCTGTGGATAATGATAACAAAATCTTTTGAATTATGCCATTATCTGCTGGAGAGACGTATGGCAACAAAGGAATCAAACCTGACTTATGCTTCGAATGCATATGTTTAAATATGGCGTAATGCTCCATACGAAATGGAACTGCTACGCATTTGAGGATGTAATGCATAAATGCAAATGATATGCAAAAGAACACCACCGGGATAAGTGCTGAGAAGATCAGCAAATAAAATCTACCGATGAAGACACACTGGATGGCCTTCCTGAAAATCTCTGTTGAAAACTCCACTCTGTCAAGAATTGTGAATAACCTTCATTGGGAGATTGTCCTAAAAATATGGTCTCTGAAAGATGCTAATGATCATTGGACTTTTACTGGGGAATAATGGCCGTCACTGACTTATTCGTCGAGGGAACCAACACCAAACTCTGGTTGGGGAGAGAAGTCAATGATACCAATCCTATCGGGAAACAACATGAACTTGCCCCGCTGTTGGTGAAATACCCTTCCAACTTACCCTGCTATGGATAAGTGCACACCACTGCTGGAAAAAATACTTTTGATCTGATAATAGGACTCTTTAGGGAAGGAAAAGTCTCTGCTATGGGAAGACAAAGAGTCTTCTGCTGAACATATGCCTGACTACATATCAACACCATCCTACCTGGAGTAGTCAGCCTTTGAATACTCGCTGAGGAGTACAAATCGAATATGGCTGGGGAACAAACTCTGAACTCTTGCCCGGGGAGGAATGATTCACCATGCGTTACTGATACTGTTAGAACTTCACCGTTGGGGAGAAAAAGCTCTACTGGGGAGAGGATCATGTCATCCTGCAAATAAACAATAAGCAATAGGATGTTCTATATGCGAAATGGCTACCTCAGTTACCATTCATGACACCTATCGTTCAAGTAAATTCAATGTTTTTCAAAATTCTCTGCAAATCCCCAATGTTTTCACATGTAATGTTTATCAAAAATATTAGACGTTTTCGCAAATAAAACAGTAAAAGTAAAAACAGAAATGAAAAGATCTTTGAGTGAAATGAATACTTTATTGATTGAAATGACCTGTAAATAGGCAAGTTACAATTTGGATGCAATTCCTGAAAAGAGGTAATTGCGCAAAAAATACAAAAAGGAATACATAAGTGTTGGCAATGTGGAAACAGATAACCACCATATGTCGATTCAGCTATGACCTGTATGTCTTCAATGTTCACAAATGCTTTGCCTTCTGAAAAGACTGAATAGACTGATTCCTTTCCTTCGAGATAACCATGTATCAAAATGAATCACATATCAAACACATACCACAGTCGATTGTTTTTAAATCCCTAACTTTTGCCTGGATCGCCCTTACGGGTTTTCAATCCACCGAGATACCCATTTTTGCCAAAGTTGCCTTTTTAGGTTTTCAACTTTGAGGGTTTATTCTTTTTTCTTTTATTCCTATTTTTTTTCCCGAACCATTTTCTTTTATGGTTCGCCGAGATGCCCCATTTTTGCCTGGACTTTTCTTTTTTTTGTCCAGCGGGTCTCTTTTAAGCAAAATATTTTTTAACCACGTATGCATTCACAGGGAACGTAAAGTCTTCACCATCCATAGTAGATAGTAACAAGGCTCCACCAGAGAAAACCTTTCAGGCCATGATTCTTCAATTTCTTGAGCTGGTTAGCTTCACAGGATGTAGATGAAGCTAACTGAGTGGAGATTTTGAGTGATTAGGGCATGGAAATGAAGAACATAAATTCAAGCTTAAGAGTTCAAATGGGATCTCATCAGGGTGATTATGGCTATCAAAGCTTGTGGAAATGGGTGGAATGAGGCCCTTACTTATAGGAGAGAAGTTTGGAATGCTGAGGGAGGGTGAATGATGCAAATTGAAATGAATTCGTGCACACTTGTGTCATGAGCAAATTGTGACTTACAGCGTGTCAAAACTCATCCAAAACCTGCGTTTCAAGGCTCTAATCAATCCAGGAAACTTTGTTAATCATGTTTAGATTAAATTCGTGCCTTAATTTGGTGATTAGAAGCCACATTAATCAAGTTCAATTCTATTTTCAAAGGCAATCTAAGTTTTAAACTTCCAATTTTGTAGCCATGGTTCTTACAGTGTAGGAGGCTTTATGAACTGATTCTTCTTGCATTGGATAGAGAGAATTGCAAGCTTTGGAATGTGAAAAGAAAGTATTGATTTGACAATATTAGCTAAGAGATATTGATCTTCAAAGTAGCTTGCATCAAGGAATTCAAGTTTATAAAACACTTAGAAAATTTTTAAGTCTTTTTAAGGACTAAAAATGACCTGTAATGTTTTGATAAAATCCAAGGTCTTTCATGAGTTTTTGAAACTTTCATGCTGAATCAAAGTTGTAGAGGACATTTTCAAGTTCATTTTAGAAAAAGAATAGGCTTCAAATGGTGAAATTTGACCATGTTATGACCTTTGGAAGTTGGCATGAAAACCTCTTCAAAACTCAAAATGACCTATAATGTCTCCATACTTTTGATATTTTTCCAAGAACAATTGGACCTTTCCATACAATGAGAGTTTGTTGGGGATGATGACAAGATTTCATTAGAAAAAGAACAACCTCAAAATTTTGAAAATTGAGAGAGTTATGCCCTTTTGATCAAACAACTTGAACCAACTTTGAATCTCTTGAACATTTCTTGCAAATTAAAGCATGACGAGTCACATATGATCTTGAAATGATGTTGTATTGCAGCAAACTTGATGATGAGGGGACCTTGGGGCTTAAGGATGCCATAAAGTTATGAAGAAAACCTTGCTTGAGGTTGAAGAATCATGTTCTTCTTCTTGAAAGTAAAACCATTATACCATGATCCCATGCTTAGAAACTATGCTATGCATAAATTAATATGAAAATGAAATGAAACATAAGCCAAAAACTTAAGAAAAGATGGAAAATTTTTGGGGTGTTACATAGATCAATAAAGAAATTCCCAATCATCTCTTTCTTCAAAGATACTCTGACCTGTCAAATTATATCAAATAAGACATCCATAATAACAAATTCATGTCGGTATTTGAAGTCTGGAAACTCCTACAATGAATCCTCTGTTACCCAAATATATTCAAGCATGTCTTGAAACAATTAAGACAATCATCATCAATAGAAAATAAGAGAATAATAAGATGATATCTAATAATCATATCATATATTGTTTAAATTTAGTGTTTAATTAGAAACTTCTTATCATCAATAGAGTTTGAGCTAGAAACTATTATAATAGATAAAAAAATAATTATTTTTAAAATAATTTTTGATTTATAAATATCAATAACTAATCGCTGGCATTTTGAATGTTTTTATGAGTATTTTATGTTTGAATGTTAGTAGTTTAATCTTTATTTTTGTGCACTTTTACTTTCGTATGCGTGTTTTCTCTATGTTTCATGTAAGAAGAACAAACTACAAATTAGAGCAAAAATGAAAACAAGCACATGAAGACTATTCAATAGAATGGTCTCTCGTACAAAAATGTGAGCCTATTATGTTCATGCCATAATGGCCATTATTGGTCGTAATAGGAGCACCCATAAAGAAAAATAGCCAACATTACCACTTGCAAGTAGCAGGAATTACTAGTCATAGCTAGCATTACCACCTGCCTGTAGCAAATATTAATGACCATAACAAGCATTACCATCTGCTCGTGGTAGGTGATCCACTGTCGCGCACGAATCAAAAACGAGTATTTTTGAAAAAGTAGTAAAGCCACAATGACTCGAATCGTATCTCAAGGATTCCTGTATTATTTCAACCAATTAAAGAAAAGGTTTATGGGGGGTTTTAAGTTTGATTTATAAAATAGTGCAATTAAGTGATTAAAATAAGCGATTATAAAATAAGTCGATCCATTGTTTCGGTTTCCGGCTAATCATTGGTTTTTTTCCTAACCAACTCCCTAAGTGGCTTCGATCTCTATTTGATTTCAATATCAAATGACAAGCGCACTAAGATATTAAACATATTGACATTCCTATTTTCCGAATTAAGCAAACAGATAAACACAATCGTGAATTAAGCCAACACGATATAGAAATGCGATTTAACGACTAAGCGACGTAAAAAGAGATTAAAAGTTAGGAATACAATTATACGAATTAAATCAAACCATTATGAAAAATAAAAGATTAAGAAAAATAAATTTCATATATTATAATTGAAATAGAAACGAAATTGAATTGATAGAATAAAAACCTTAAAGCGTTGGAAACACGATTACAGTAGATCGACTCCTGATGATTAGTTTTTCATTGTAATCGTACAAAAGCAAAAAGTAAAATTCGTAAAAAGAAGGTGAAAGCTATAGTAGCATGGCTTCTAGGTATATGAAAGAATCAATAATTCCGGTTCTAACACAACTGGGTCGAAAAACATAAAAAAACTCGCCCAAAACTAAGTATTCCTTAAGGGAGAATTCAGGTCCTGACATCAACAACATTTTGGAGCCTTTTACACGCTGAATCATGTTTTTCCTACAACATGAAAGTTGTATCTCTATGTCTTAGCTTTCCAGCACCTATTAGAATGTGTCGATCCGATTCTTGTAGCTCCATTTATAATCCAAACAGTGGAAAGATATTAAATGATTGCTAAAGCTGAAAATAAGTTGTGAAAATAGATTAAAGGGAAACAAATACTTTATTCTAAAAACATAACAAAACAGTAAAATAAAATTTAAAAAACAAACTAAGGAAATTCCTAAGTACAAACATAAGAGAATGTTCATTAAGATGCACTAATCATAGGCATTACCGGTCTTAGCATAACAGAGGTTGACCTTAGATTATGTTTCGTGTCAGCCAAAGACTTAGGGCCTACTACTCCACGTCGGCCAAAGGCCCAATACCACAAGGTTCATTATCTCGTTTACAATGTTAGATCTAAGGTATAAATACCTTCATAAAGAGTTCTCAAGTACACAATCTCTAATTTCCACTTTCACTTCTAGTATCTTAAACCCTAAATAGACTTAGGCATTGGAGAGCTAACCATGAAGTTACCCCTCCCCTTGCCCCACGAGTCCATTGTGTCAGAGATAGTAACACTAAATAATGGAACCGCGTTAATATCGATCTCTCTTATTCAAGAAGAATCGTGATCGTAACCTTCGATCCATGGTGTCGCATCAGTGTAGTGCATCAGACAATGCCTCCGTTCATGCCTCCTTAGATTTTGGAAACAACATAGTCAATGAGAAAACTCAAGAAATTGCTATAAACGGCCCAGTCAGACAACTCTTCGACTACCTCTTCATCGCTTGGGCCTAAAACTCCCTCAATATTTGCGAAGATCGTAAGGAAAAGTGATTTCACACCTGACCTTAGAATTGTGTCAGCCTCTAAAGTCAAATCTCCAAGATGTCCAGACTCAAGCCTCATTGAATCCCGGCCAGACGAATGTACTAATGCTTTCTACTCCTGTTAGGATGGTCTTGTCGTCGGCCTCAGGTTGGTATCACAAGTTCATAGTTAATGGGCTGGGTGGCACAAGTTCATTGTTAACATCGGGCACCGAGGTGCATCTTATGGATACTATAGGGTTTCCACTGGATGCACTCGAGGCTTCCACTGCTCATATATTGAAGAAGTGGACCACTGGAGAGGCTCAATATAGAAAACCTTGAGCACCGACCGGAAGAAGACCTGTCGATATCTGCACTTAACCATTGTCTAAAATAACAGTTGGAAAGATTCACCATAGAAGCTCTCAAATCCTGTTTTAGAAGGGAATTGACAAGTCAGAATCGCCTGATTTTCGGGCAGACAACCTGAATATCCCAAACATATAGGGGAAGCTCTAGATTCGAAGACATCGGTCTACCTCAACCCTGGGAAGAAGATCCTAACAGGCATAATAGGAACTGAACCTCTCACCAGCCAATGCCTCAGCCCTCCAAGTCATCCAAGCATTAGATCTCTTAGATATTACATATGAGGAAAAATATATGGTAAACACTTACATCCGGTCGCAAGATTTATTTAATGCATTTTTAATTTAATTATATAATAGTGAAGTAAAATACATAAATACATTGTTGTTCTACTTTTTTCCTTTTCCCCTTTTTAGGACACTAAAACATGAATGCATGTTTCAGCAAACCGAGGAACAACCATTATAGTTGATGTCTGTCTTCAGATTTCAAGGGTGTTGTCGGATACACTTTAAGCTTCCGATTACAGAAATCGAAACCCCCGACACTTTGCCTACTTTAGAATTTAGAGGTGTTATCAGGTACACTTTGAGTTCTTGGCTACAACAATCGATTTTGCAAAGCACCTCGTGCATCTTTATAATTTAGGGGTGTTGCCGGATACACTTCGAGCACCTGACTACAGTAATTAATTCCTCACAGTACCTCGTGCATATTCAATACTCAAGGGTGCTTTCATATACGCTTTGAGCATCCAACAACAATGATCAATTCTCTACAGCGCCTCATGCATCTTCACAATTCAAAGGTGTTTTTGATTATGCTTTGAGCACCCGACTATAACACTCAATTCCCCCATAATGCTTTGTGCATCTTCAAAATCCAAGGGAGCTCGGAGACGCTTTTCACATCCGATTATAACCAATTCCCCTGGGGTGCTACCAAAGACGCTTTTCACATTTGAATACAACATCCAAATACCCCCTGTTAAATAAATACAAACTTTCACGCGTAGCTAACGCACCCCCTCTAGATTTAGCCAATCCGAGGGCGAGCCTGATGAAGCCTGAAGACGTCTACCTTGATCCGAGCTATTTCCTGGGGACAGGGACGAGGACCCTCTACCTTTGACCATGTAAGATCCTATATTACGTGGAGCGTAGTTAAAAACATGGCCGCATCTAGCCGGTTTTATGTCCCTCGTCTATAAGTATGATTCAAAACACCACCATGATTAACCAAATTCATATGTTATCCACGTAACATGATTAAGGCATAGTCGCATCTAACTGGTCTCACATGAAATACTTACAGGTATAATGAGGAACATAAACACTCAGAGTCGGGCTCACATTTCACTTTCATATTAATATGACATGCATACACATCATATTGTGCCAACGCTTCCTTCGTGCAAGCATAGTCTGAGCATAGTCATGTGCTACTACCTCAACATACTATCGAGACAACATGTGTGTCTTAATGCAACACGCTTTCAAAGAAAAACATACATACATAGCTTTGTATAATATTAAGGTCATTTACACTTTAAAAAACTATCACGTACTACTTTCTAAGACAAAAACATTATACAAATTGCAGAATTCCAAGGCAAGCCCTTGCTCTCCTTGAATCTCGACCGGAGAACAGTGACGGCTAAATAAGGAGCACTAAAACACCAAAAAGTACAAGCATGCTAAAGGTAATAATTCAAACACATAAACATAATAAATATTTTTTACAAACTAAGGAACAAAGGCACTGTTGAATATTACAGGAACAAATAAAAAAGAAAGAGAACAAAATAGTCCTCATAAGTCATTCCCGACTCCTAAGATCCATGATTGCTTTCAGTATCCCTCTCAGAAGCAGCTTCTAAAGGGTCCAACTGGTTGGCAGTGAAGTAAGACAAGGACAAAACAACTGAGGCTACTCCAACATTTCATCTCGAACCCTGCACACAAAGTCTACTGCGCATTGAAGGGGTTATTGATATTTTTGCCGAGCAACAACCACCTTCTCCTTCAATACCTTCAAAGCATTGGCCTGATCATATTTTCTATGATGATGATCTTTTCGTTTTCTTTGAGCATCTGACACATCTCTTTCGCATCTTCAGAAACCTTCTTACACCGCTTCTCCTTGTTAACAAAAAAGACCTACAACTTCTCTATATGTGCAACCAAAATGGATGGTTTTTCATACCGACTGTCGCACCTCAAAAATTCATTCGAGAAACACGACCCTCGCGCTAAAGACGCGGAAATGCGGTTCGACAAAGTTTCCATTGAACTTTATTTATCCCAAAGAGACGGGAAAGGAAAATATCGAGAAAACCTTTTAAAACGAAAGGACAGGAACAAGGCCATCGCAATCAATGTTCCGAGTTTGGGAGTCGGTTACGCAAGGGGAAGGTATTAGCACCCCTCACGTTCGTTGTACTCAACAGAAACTTCTTAATACGATTTGCGATGGGCGTTATCTAAGCTTGATTGTTTTCTTCTCAAAATTAAATGTGAATCGGTAGGATAAAAGGATAAAGACGCTAAGGGGAAATGGGTGGTTATAGGATTGGGTGCTCACCAAGGATTGGGTCCCTTGTGCCTACATATGCTCATTCGGACGAGAATGAGAAATCAGAGCTCTCGTAGTTTGACTACGGGAAGGATGAGGGGAAACGGAAGATGGAGGGAAGGTAGCGAAAAATGGAAGTGTGCTCGCCAAGATCATTGCAATCTTGTGCCTATGTATCTTACATTCAAGCAAGAATGAAGAATAAGAGTGTTCGTAGTTTGTGGAGACGACCATGAAAAAAGAGAGGTTAAATTGGTTTGAAGTTTGGTTTGGAAACAAAAGATTCAATGACAAACAACCCAAGGAGCGTGCCTCAAGAGCTGTCACTCAAGAATCCAAGAAATGCAAGATTCCAAGAACTCAGTTCTTTTGGAGTTGATTAGAAAGGTTTCGAGAAAGAGTTGAACATTTTGAAATCGAAAGAGTGAATGAATAACAACTCAAGGGGCGTGCCTGGAGAGCTATTCATTCAAAGATCCAAAGGATGCTAGACTCCAAGAATCTCTTTCTTTCGTAAGTTTGGTTACAAAAATGTTTGAATAAATATTAGATGTTTTAAGACGAAATGTTGAATAAACGACAACCTAAAGTGTGCGCCTCAAGAGCCATTCATTCGAAGATTCAAGGAATGCTAGACTCCGAGAATCTTCTTCTTTCATTAAGAAAAGCGTTTGAAAAAGATAGAATCAAATACGTTGCGAAAAGAGGTGGACTACGAGGCAAAAGGCACTCGACTTACAACTTGTTTAAAATACCGCTTGACGTTGGATCAAGGGTTTGATTTTATTTGCGTGCAAAGACATGATGGAATGGAAATTGGTTTGAAAATATCTCAACAACAAGTAGAGGGTTTGGTTGAAAATGGAACCGGCTCGACGACGAATCGAGGGTTAGGTTGTGAGAAATGATACTAGTCCCTGAGGGTGTTCCTAATAATGAAACCACGATGAAATGTGAAAGTGTGTGCGATAGGTTGGTGGAAAATGTGTACGAGCACTTGGCTTACGAGGGGTGTTTGAAAATGGCTCGATGAGGAATTGAGAATTAGTTTGAAAACGATTTAGTCTACGCTAGTCCCTAAGGGTGCTTCTAGAAGATAAACCACAATCAAAGAAATACGAATGCTTACATCGAAATGGGAGAGGGATACATGTAAGTTACACGGGATTGCACGAAATAAAAGGTCTCATTGTAAGGTATTCCAAGAGGAAGCCATATGTGTGCAAAGTGTCCTAAAATATGCCTTAAACAAAAGTCAGACAAAACCTCCTTGTTAGGGTCTCGAATAAAGTCCAATAATCCGTTGCTCGGATAAGTAACCAACAGTCCACCAATTTAGGCTTTTATTTTGATAGTTGTTATATGTTTTCGAATATGTGAATAAGAGATGAAAAATATGAATATGAATATGCATAATATGAATAATATGGCAAAATATATTGTCAGACAATGGCGCAGATCTAGAAGGGGGGTTGAATAGATTGCTTGTTTAAAACAGAGTCGGCGTTACCAAAAATTGGTTTTTAAAATTATTTAAGGCGGAAGCGGCCGGGGAGTTATACGCGTCTAAAATGAGCGGTTACTAGAAAACTGGATATGCGTAAAGCCTTTGGAATTTGATAAACAAGATATGAGAATCACTACTTCAATCACACTTCAATTAGATTATGTTCACTATAAGGTGCGACCAGTTCCAATGCCTTTAAAATATAGACAAATTGAAAAGACAGCACAAGATGTTTTTAGTTCACATAATTGATCAAACACTTGGAGTGTAGAGCACTACAAGTGAATTCTATTTTGAGAGTTGAGTGCTCAAGTTTTCTATTACAATTAATGATTGTACTTGACTTAAAAATAGTTCAACACAACCAAAATCAGAATTTTCTTGACACAATTGTTTGTACTAAAAACTCATAAATTTAGCAATATAAACGTAAAAAAAAGACACAACGATTTATTGAGGTAGTTCCCCCGTCGTCCTCGCTTGGGGTACGTCTGCCCTCAATTCTAACAATAGAATTGAGACCTGTATATAGATAGATATAACCTGTTGGTCAATATTTATACAAGAAGCAAATAGAGATCAAACAATCAAACTTAATTTGTTGTTGTAGAGCATATTTCTTCTTGCCCCTTGATTCAAGTTGAATCAAGTACTTCGAACGTGGTGAATAAATCTCCGATTACGACACTCTCTTTGAACAACCCTAGATCTTCAAATATGGCTCGACTAATTTCAGTCACCCACGTGTTGAACCCGAATCTTCCACTCACTATCCTCTATTTACCACTACTAAACTGACAGAACCTCCAGCTCTTCGATTACCTTCACTCGGTTGAATCTGTAATGAATGATTCGTGCAAAAAAAACCCAAAATTCGAGATTCTTGGAGGACAAAACCCTAACAGTTTTATTCAAGAAAAACATGTCGATTACTCAACCCAAACCAGATTAAACCAATCTTCGGCTTTGGACGTTATCACATAGAACATGCACAATGCACAACAAAAATGATTATGTGTAGTTGTTGTGAAATGCTATGAAGAGAATGAAGATGATGAGAACCAAATCGACACGTAAGTTTCGCTTTTCTTGTTTTCTTAGTTTTTTGTGAAAGGAAAGCAAAACTCAACTTATATACAAAACATAACTGACTTAACAAACAAAACAGACTCGCAAGAACATTTGACATAACAAAATTTTAACACAAAACAACAAGCGGTCAATCTATGCAGTAAAGGGGTCAACCTGAGCTTACTCTTATACTTGATTATGTAGAAATCAGGACCATGCGTCGATGCACAACATGCAATTTTAGCCAAATACAAATGGTCACAGTATGAGTCGACCAGAGGGTCGACGCGAGCCCTCCTGAGACTAATTCATTAAAATGACTAGCTGTATGAGTCGACCGGAGCAGGATTTGGGTCAACTCAAAGCTCTGAAATAGGCAAAATGGCACTTTTTATGCATTAAGACACATTTGATGAAACCTATAGTATGGCAAATAAAACCAACTAAGCCAACCCTATATGAAACATAGATTTGGCCATCTCTATATACAACAATCATGTTTTTTTACGAGCGTTTGACTTATGAGAGACAAGACATGCAAATATGACATGGTGATAATGTCCAACGTACATCTTTCTATGGTGCTGAGTTTTGACATCATCAAAACAAGCACATCTATATATGAGGCTTTTCCCTCACATACTCCCCCTTTTTTATGATGGCAAAACAAATAGAACCTGGATGTATGATATGTCACGTTATCCTCCCCCTTGCTGTATGCCTTTATCCATACACACTCTTCTGCGTGAATACTGAGTCTTCACCTGTGATGTTTCTGTTCCTACTGCGGTGCTTGATACATTTTTCCCCCTTTGACAACATCAAAAAGAAAGAAATACCTGTCAATGAATTATATAAAAGTAAAAAAATACGCAAGTTCCAGACACTCGCAACAGGTTATACATTAACATACATTCGCATACAATGTAGTTAATGAACATATAAACAAAATGATAAATAAAGCCACGCAAAATAGAACAACAGTAAAGTTTGCTATCTCAGTAAAAAAAAAGTCATTAAACACACAAAAGTACATAAGCCATTCTACAACAAATAACAATATTAATGAACATATAATCAGATGCAAAATGCAGTATGCAAGACATCTTCAAGGTCTCCTTCCCCTGAAATGATGGCTACGCCCTCGAGAGGGATACTCCGGGGGCAATTGTGCATCAACTCTTTCAGTGAACTCCAAGATCGCTCTATTGAGGATGTTGAAGCTAGTGGCAAGAGCCCTATATTGACTGGCTGCGGTTTCAACAAACCTATCGAACCTTCTCATGACACCGGATGAAAATGCTTTGAAATTTTCGGTGTGAGTTTGAAATTGACTTTGGGGTTGAGAGAATCGCTCATCTTGAGCAGTCATGAAGGAGCGTTGCTCAAGCTGCATAGTCCTCATCATGTCAAGGAGTTCATCAGAGTGTTGTTGTGGATGCGGGAATGTTTGAGGCTCATAGCTCCAGTTTGGAGTGTCTTGATACTCCGAATGCTGTTGAGGCATATAATTGTCACCTAACAATGTCCATCCTGTATGTTGCCAGGCGCCCCACCCTTGTTCATTCTCATGATCCAAGTGAGTAGATTGATTCAGTCACCCGCTATTATATTGGTCATCAGCCTCTATAGGTTGTCCGCCTACCTGTTGTTCTTGTTCTTCTTCCTGTGCTTCTTCGTTCTGGTCATCACTCTCGTCTGATTCTTCCAACCGAGAGGTAGTCGCCTTGACAATGAACTTGTAATGACTTTCGATTAGATCCGAAATATATCCCATCATGGTAAGAGTCTTTTGGCAAAAATCTTGATCTGAGGTCAGTGATTTATAAGGTATGCCTTGAACTATGATTTTCGTGTTGTTGAGAACTTCTTGGATAAAGGACCCGTACGATAGAGCAGTCCCTCTACTTGAATCCCTCAGTGAATAAATCTGACTTATGATGTAGTGAGGCCAACTGATTTTGATCTTTTTCTTCAAAATATAGATCAAATGTGCCTCAGCTTGATCGACGCGAGAATAGCCGCCTTTCTTTGGCCGCAGAATGTGCGCCACAATCCAGTGTAAGATTCTATCCATTGGTTTTAATTTTCCCGTTGTGGCCGTCTTAGGAAAAAGGTCACTTGCCACCATATCATCAGCATAAGGTTTCTTCAACATGGAGTTCAAAGCCTCTTTGAACTTGTAGCCAATGACAGTACAAGCATCTGTGACCTTAATGATGGGCTCAACGGATACTGGTGACATGTCAAATAGAGTTTTCCATACTGAGTCGTTCACACATGCCTTGGTAGTCCCTACTTTTGTGTTGAACTCAAAACCTTGAAATTTCCCTTGAAGGCTAGTGTAGAATATCCTCACAAGGTCTTCATTGTACTTAGTGTTGCATTCTAAAAAATTATTGAACCCTTGAGCATCAAGAAGATCAATCACTTGTGGAATGTGCATACATTCAGTAGACTTTCGGTAGTAAGCATGTTGCTTCACCACATATCATTTGCTGAAATTTTTCTCATAGATTTCTGCAAGCTCAGGAGGTACAAGGGATACAACAGTTACCGGTAGGGCTCCAAATGATGGACCTGCATGGGAGGAGGATGCTCAGGTGGTTCTTTTGCCGGTGATTCTTTGGGTAGACATTTTCACTTTCAAGTTGAAATGAAGAATTTGTGATGAAGAGGGTATTCTTGAAGATGGAGGTAAGATGATGATTTAACCCCTTTTTGTAGATGCTAGGTTTTGGGAAGAGGAGAAGAAGATAGATAGCCTTGATGTAGGTTACAAAGCTCAATGCAAAATGTCTTAATGATGATGACTTTGAATGGACAATATGAATTAAATTTTATTGAAAGTAGTGGAAAAATGAACAGTTTCAGCAGACATTTTTCCCAAAATTCGCGCGATGCGTCGACTTGAAGGGTCATGCGTCGGCGCATACTGTGTGAAAAATAACATGGGTATGCGTCGAACGGAGGGTCGACCTGAGCATACCTGTTTCTTAGGCATGAAAAATATCACTTTTTGAGTCGACCGCTACCCTGCATAGGTCAACTCATGCAGGCAAACAAAAAACAACAAAACTTCAATTTTGATCAATTTAGCATACAATGAGACATAAATACTAAGCCAAATCATATTTCAAGCATACAAAGGAGCGAAATAAGCGCAATCATGATATACACGACAATGATGACATATAATTCGATACATTACATTTTATGAACATAGGAATTTTGAGAGACTCTAATTAATGAAGGATATTACCTCAGCTCCAAATGTAATGGAATGCCCTCACATATGGCTCTAAATATCTTCATTTGTTAGGTAACAGATGGACAAAGCAAATATAGATATAGATGTATATAACATGCGAGAGATATTTCTAAACATGATCCAAAATATCAAGAACACCGAGTTCCTGTCGGATGTGAAAGAAAGGATCTGTAGCAAGAGGTTTTGTAAAGATATCCACAAGTTGATTTTTAGTGTCAACATGCTCAAACACCACGTCGCCTTTCTCCACATGATCCCTAAGGAAGTGGTGTCGAATTTCGATATGCTTGGTGCGTGAATGTAGCACAGGATTCTTGGTTAGGTTAATAGCACTCGTGTTATCACAAAAAATTGGAACACACTCAAGTTTGAGGTTAAAGTAGAGCAATTGTTACTTAAGCCATAAGACTTTAGCACAAAAACTGTCGGCCGCAATGTATTCCGCTTTGGCGATTGACAAAGCTACAGAGACCTGCTTTTTGCTATGCCAACTTACCAAAGAGTTTGAAAATAGATGACACGTGTCACTCGTGCTTTTCCTATCTGATTTGAATCCCGCAAAATCAGAATTGGAAAAGCCAACCAAGGAGCAATCATTTCCCTTATAATACTAGAGCTCGTACTTTGGAGTACCCGAGAGGTATATAAGTATGTGCTTTACTGCTTTTAAATGGGATTCTTTAGGAGATGAATGGTACCTGGCGCACATACAAACACTAAACATAATGTTGGGTCTAGAGGCAGTAAGATAGAGGAGAGATCAAATCATACCTCGATAGTTTTTCACCTCTACATCCTTACCATTTTCGTCTCGGCTAAGATTCACACATGTTGGCATTGGAGTATCGATAGCTTTGGAGTTTGCCATGTCAAACTACTTGAGAAGCTCAAGGCAGTATTTTGTCTGGCTCGGAAAGGTACCCTTCTGCAGTTATTTGATTTGCAATCCGAAGAAATATGTGAGCTCTCCCATCATACTCATTTCAAATTCTCCCTGCATTAAAGTAGAAAACTCCCTTACCATATTCATGTTAGTTGACCCGAAAATGATATCATCAACATAAATTTGTACCAAAATTAAGTGTTTTCCTTGACGCTTAATGAAAAGAGTTGTGTCAACCTTTCCTCTTGAGTACCCTTGTTCAAGGAGAAACTTGCTTAGATGACCATACCAAGCCCTAAGGCTTGCTTGAGTCCATACAAAGCATGTTTTAATTTGTATATATGATCAGGATACTCATGGGATTTAAACCCCGAAGGTTGGGCAACATAAACCTCTTCATTTATATAGCCATTAAGGAACGCACTTTTCACATCCATTTGAGATAGCTTAAAATGTTTCACACACGTGAAGGCAAGTAGAAGGCGTATAGCCTCGAGTCCAACAGCTGGCGCATAAGTCTCCTCATAGTCGATGCCTTCCTATTGGTTATACCCATGCGCGACCAAACACGCCTTATTACGTGTTATTACTCTGTTTTTGTTCAGTTTGTTCCTAAACACCCATCGGGTAGCAATTACTCAAATGTCTCGCGGAGGAGGGACAAGGCCCCAAACCTCATTTATTTTAAACTGATTAAGTTCCTCTTGCATTGATAGGAACCAGTGTTCATCGAGTAAAGCCTCTTTTGGGTTTTTAGGTTCTACTTGAGAAACGAAAGCGAAATGATAACAAAAATTACTTAGCTTTGATCGAGTTGTCACTCCCTTTAAGATATCACTGAGGATATTGTCGATGGGATGGTCTTTGGAAGACTTCCAAGATGGAGGGAGATCATCTTCATTAGACGGATGAACTTCCTCAGTCTTCTTATGGCGGTCATCTTTTTCCTCGTTAACTTTGGCTAGGTCAGCCTGATCAATTCCCGTCTCAGTACCTTTGAGTATGTCTTCAGAAGATAAACCTGCACCATGAAATAAACTACCTTTTCCGAAAATTTTCGGATAAGACTCATCCAATGTGACGTGAACAGACTCTTCGACAGTAAGTAATCTCTTCTTGTATATTCTATAGGCTATACTTGACTGAGAGTATCCGAGGAAGATACCTCCGTCTGCCTTGGAATCAAATTTACCTAGACTTTATTTTCCATTGTTTAACACGAAACACTTAAAACCGAAGACATGTAGGTGAGACACATTTGGCTTTCGCCCTTTTAAAAGTTCATACGGTGTTTTGTTTAGAATAGGGCAAATGAACGCCCTATTTAAAATGTAACAAGCCGTACTAATGGCGTCAGCCCATAAATACTTAGGAAGCGCACTTTCGTTGATCATAGTTCTCCCTAACTCTTCCAAAATTTGATTTTTGCGCTCTACAACCCTATTTTGTTGAAGGGTACGCGGAGCGGAGAAGTTATAATCAATTTCGTGTCTACCACAATATTCCTCAAACAGATAATTCTCGAACTCACCCCCATGATAACTTCTAATTGATATGATGTTTGTGTTTAACTTAGTTTGAGAAAGCTTAACAAATTTTTCAAAGGCGGAGAATGTATCGCTCTTGCTAGCCAAGAATATAGTCCAGTAAAATCTAGAAAAATCACCGACTATAACAAAACCATAATAGTTACCACCTAGGCTTTTAATTCTAGATGGCCCAAATAGATCCATATGAAGAAGTTCAAGAAGTCTCATAGTTGAAACAATGTTTTTAGATTTAAACGAGATCCTTGTTTGCTTCCTCATTTGGCATGCATCACATAAGTGATCCTTGGTGAACTTGATTTTGGGCAAGCCTATGACTAGATTTTTTGAAACTATCTTATTTAGCAAGTCAAAATTGACATGCGCTAAACATCTATGCCACAACCATGAGTCCTCACTCATTGTCATGAGACATTTAACGCTAGTCAATGATACTTCACTCAAATCTAGCATATAGACATTATTTACTCTCAGACCATTAAACACATCTTTCATTTTATCATTGTGTTCAATTAGGCAACAATCTTTTAAAAATGATATCTTGTATCCTTTGTCGCATAATTGACTAATGCTAATAAGATTGTGTTTAAGGCCTTCGACTAGCAATACGTCAGAGATAGTAATAGATGAGGGATTACCTACACAACCTTTTCCAAGTATCGCACCCTAGTTTTTGTCTCCATAGGTTACAAATCCCTTCTTCTTTGCCACAAAGTCAATGAAGAGAGATATGTCTCCTGTCATATGTCTTGAGCAACCACTGTCGAGAACCCATCTTCTCTCGGTAGTCTCAAGACGTTGTACCTATGAACACAATTAACACGAATAGGTACCCAATCGTTTATTGGGTCCTTGGTTGTGAGTGAAAACATGGTCGCATTTAGGCAACCATTGATAAACCCCTTTAGGAACCAAAAATCTCCTAAAGCGACATTTAGCAATGGTGTGACCCTTTTTGCAATAATACAAACAAGAAAAGTTAACTCTTGTATCACTTTATCTATCATGATTCTTTACCACATATGTGTATTTTTTATATGGATTAACCATACTCTTTCTAAAATGTGCTTTATCGATAGCAAATGTGATTTTGGGTTCTAGAGCCTTGTTAAGTTTGGCCTTGAGATTTCTAACCTCATTTTGCCAAATGTAACAAGTATCACACCCAAAGTTAACTACTTTATTTCTTATTTCCTCACAATCCACTGTGGAAGCCTTTAACGCCTATAGTTTCCTTTCGGAATTAAGAATCTTTTGCTCTAAGTGAGCAAAAATTTGTTTATTTGAGGCTAGCCTTTTAATGGCTTCTTTGGCTTCATGATGTAAGGTATCAAAAGCAGTTTGCAATTCAGAATGAGACAGTCTATAGAATTATCGTATTTTTCATGTCGTACCTTTTTGTTTTTCTTCTTTTGATGAGCGGAGAGACAAAGATTGACGGATTCGTCTTCGTCACTAGAACTATCATCCTCGGATGACTCGCTATCACTTTCCCATGCGATGTAAGCTCTTCTCGGCTTAACTTGCTTCTTGTGTGACCGATTTGTTTCCTTTCCTTTGTCCTTTTTCATCAAGGGACAATCCGGCTTGTAATCTCCGGCTTTTCCGCACTTAAAGCACGACCATCTTGTTCTACTTCCTTTATTGTCGTCATTCTTAGAATATCTTGATTGTTTTCTAAAATTGACTAGATTCTTTTCAGAATTTTAGATACCATTTTTCTTGACATAGCGATTGTATCGCTTCACAAACATCCTCATATCCTCATTATTTTCGTCATCACTCGTATCACAATCACTCAGCTCTTTTGCATAGGACTTTGAACAATAAGCCTTTAGAGCTATGGACTTCTTTTCCTTTTTCTCAAATTGCTCGAGACTAAGAAGCATTTGCTCGTGTTCTTGAAGCTTTCCAAAGAGTGTTGTAAGATCCAAGGTCATAAGATCGTTTGCTTCCTTTATGGCGGTTACTTTTGGTTGCCATTCCCTGGTAAGACATCTTAAGACTTTGTTAGTAGCAACATCATTGGTAACTGGCCTACCAAGTGAATTTAGTCTATTGATAAGATGATAAAATCTCTTTTGCATGTCAGCAATGGTTTCCTCTTGCTCCATGTGAAAGAGATCAAAATCTTGTGTTAAAGTATTGATTCTAGCTAGTTTGACATCATTTGTTCCCTCATGGGCAACTTGCAAAAAGTTCCACATAGTCTTAGCAGTCAAACAATGAGGAAAATCTATAGTATTCGTCAACTCCCAAGGAGGAGATCAAAATATTTTTAGCTTTCCAATCGTAATTATACTTTTTCTCGTCATCATCATTCCATTATGCTTCAGGCTTAGGCACAATCATGTTATTTTCATTGGTCATGGTTATTTCCATAGGATCGTTCAAAACAACATTCCATACCTTCCTGTCAATGGAATTTATATGCACACACATACAGTCTTTTCAGTAACTATAGTTTTCTCGATTGAAAACATATGCTCTATTGTAAGCCCATTTAGGTTCGTTAGCCATTTTCTACTAAGTTATACTTGAAGCATGGAATAAACTGGTGCTCTTGATACCACTTGTTATACGATTGCGCAGATCTAGAAGGGGGGGGGGGTTGAATAGGTTGCTTGTTTAAAACAGAGTCGGCGCTACCAAAAATTGGTTTTTAAAATTGTTTAAGGCGGAAGCGGCAGAGGAACTATACACGTCTAAAACGAACGGTTACTAGAAAACCGGATATGCGTAAAGCCTATGGAATTTGATAAACGAGATATTAGAATCACTACTTCAATCACACTTCAATTAGATTGTGTTCACTATAAGGTGTGACTAGTTCTAATGCCTTTAAAATATAGACAATTTGAAAAGACAACACAAGATGTTTTTAGTTCACACAATTGATCAAACATTTGGAGTGCAGAGCACTACAAGTGAATTCTATTTTGAGAGTTGAATGCTCAAGTTTTCTATTACAATCAATGATTGTAATTGACTTAAAAATAGTTCAGCGCAACTCAAATCAGAATTTTCTTGACACAGTCGTTTGCACTAAAAACTCATAAATTTAGCAATATAAACATAAAGAAAAAGACACAACAATTTGTTGAGGCAGTTCCCCCGTCGTCGTCGCTCGGGGTATGTCTTCCCTCAATTCTAACAATAGAATTGAGACCTGTATATAGATATATATAACCTGTTGGTCAATGTTTATACAAGAAGCAAATAGAGATCAAACAATCCAACACAATTTGTTGTTGTAGAGCCTATTTCTTCTTGCCCCTTAATTCAAGTTGAATCAAGTACTTCGAAAAGGGTGAATAAACCTCCGATTATGGCACTCTCTTTGAACAACCCTCAGTCTTCAAATATGTCCCGGCTGCTTTCAATCACCCACATGTCGAACCCGAATCTTCCATTTACAATCCTCTGTTTACCGCTACTAAACCGATAGAACCTCCAGCTCTTCACTTACCTTTGCTCGGCTGAATCTGTGATGGAATGATTCGTGAAAAAAAACCCCAAAACCTGAGATTCTTGGAGGAAAAAACCCTAACAGTTTTATTCAAGAAAAACCTGTTGACTACTCAACCCAAATCAGATTAAACCAATCTTCGACTTTGGACGTTATTACCTCGAACATGCACAACAAAAATGATTATGTGTAGTTGTTGTGAAATGCTATGAAGAGAATGAAGATGATGAGAATCAAATTGACACGTAAATTTCATTTTTCTTGTTTTCTTAGTTTGTGAAAGGAAAGTACAACTCAACTTATATACAAAACATAACTAACTTAACAAACAAAACAGACTCACAAGAGCAGTTGACATAATAGAATTTTGACTCAAAACAGTGAGCGGTCGACCTATGCAGTAAAGGGGTCGACCTGAGCTTACCCATATACTTGATTATGCAAAAATCAAGACCATGCGTCGATGCACAACATGAAATTTTAGCCAAATACAAATGGCCACAGTATGAGTCGTCTAGAGGGTCGACGCGAGCCCTCCTGAGACTAATTCATTAAAATGACCAGCTGTATGAGTCGACTGGAGCTGACTTTGGATTGACTAAAAGCCCTTAAATAGGCAAAAATGCCACTTTTCATGCATTAAGACACATTTGATGAAACCTATAGTAAGGCAAACAAAACCAACTAAGCCAACCCTATATGAAACATAGATTTGGCCATCTCTATATGCAACAATCATATTTTTGACGAGCATTTGACTTATGAGCGACAAGACATGCAAATATGACATGGAGACAACGTCCAACATACATTTTTCTATGGAGCTGAGGTTTGACATCATCGAAATAAGCACATCTATATATGAGGCTTTGCTCTCACATATATAATAATATAATCAAGATAATATTTATAATAGTATAATCAAGATAATATTAACAAGTATATGAACAAGATAATATAAGTCGAGATATAATGACTGAATTTAAAAAAGGAGTATATTGACTGAAAAGTAAAACAAGAATATGTTGACGGAAAGTAAAGTTAGTTGTTAGTTTATTTGAATTGAATCGAGACGAAATGTAGTGCTAAATCGTCGTAGCTCGATATATGACGAAGATCAATTATAGGAGGTCCCACAAGTTGATATCCGTGCTGAAAAATACGATGGAAGAATGATATTGAGGATCATTTTCCAATGTAATCGTGTCACACAGACCAAAAAAGGGGGATGATCTCGTCTTAATTGCAAACTAGTGTCGATTAATTAAAGGTAACCTATCATGACCCCAAAGTATAGAAAATGATCCCAATGATCATTTTCTACAGATTTGACATACTGAAGGGTACCAACCTCGATAAATCAATGTTTACGAATAAAAGACTTTCATTAATCGAAATTGAAACTAAAATAGAGGATTTAAAATAAATAAAAAAATGAGAAAGTTTATCCAAGAAGGTGGTCTCATCCTAATCATGAAATTTAATTGATAAGTTGACCGTCCACGATTTTAGATTTTTGTCGACCAAAAAAGGATCAAAAAATGAAAAATAATACTAAATCATAATAAATAAAAAAGAAATACTAACAACTTATCATATTTTCTTTTTAAAAAAAATTTAACAAAATTTAAAACACAAAACTAAAAAAAAAGGGGGTGATGAACAGGGCAAGGGTATGAGAAGAGTGAGATCATGTGGGCTCTAGGCCCATCACCCACTCTTCATAATCCACATGGATAAACAAAAGGGGGTGTAGTTGTGTTGTCCATATCTGGTTGAAGGTGGTTTGTGGATTTGAGGTAGTGATTTTTGAGGTGAGTTGTAGAGATTGATGGTTGAAGAAGGAAAAAGGGTTTGCGATTTGGTTTTCTGCAGGATCGAGTTCCTCTCCTATTCTTCTGAATGGATAGTTTTATTTATAGCTATCTTGATAAGGGTGAGTTTTCTGAATGACTCGTATCAAATATTTGGGTGGACTTCCCTTTGAATCTTGGTTGATTTTCTAGAATATTATAGGGAGTGAAGTGAAAAACATCATCCTCTGATCTGGTGTGATTTTCTGTATACGAGTTTATGGTGGTCCCCTATATGTGTGCTGCTATTCATAATTTGATTCTCTATCCTAACACGTTTTTTTTTGCTGTTGTGGTATATTGACTTTTTTGCAGGTTAATGTTTTGGTCAAGTGCAACTCTTGTAGCGTAGCAATTCAGCTTGTATAAGTTTTCCATTTTGGCATGGTGGCTGAAAATTATGCAATTTATGGTCTTTGCACATGAGGTTTGTGAATGGTGTGAATGATTTGTATGAATTTTGGTTGTATATTGTGAATCATGGAGATGTATTGTGAATCAATAATAAGGGCATTTTGCCATGTTTTCTTCCTCACATGGCTTATGGATGGTGTCGGTTTTTGAGTGACTCAGTTGGAAAATATGTGTGCAACAACTTTTGGCTTCATCAAGTGCTTCTTGTGTCCCTTGTTTGGTCATGTGGAATGTGTGATGTAGCTTCTATGAGCATTATCTTCACCTTTTTTTTTTGCAATTTTTTTGTTATACTGGTTTGTATTGTAAATGAGCTTGTAACAATAATTTTGTGTATGGAGCTTGTACTTGGGTCTTGGTGAAATATAAATGGGCTTAGTAAAAAAACAAAAATCTTTTATCTACAAAAACCTTTTTTGTAGACTTTTCTTTGATGAATGAACTTTGAATCATAATGGGCCTTGAAGCAATATTTGCACCTCACTCTAGAATAAAACTTGGCATCATTTTGAAATTTTGGATTTAAAACCTTGACAATTAAACTTGAATGACATTATATAATAAGTAAATTTCAAAATTCTTTGCTTGAAACAAATGCAACCTGAATTAAATTGAAAAAACTAGAATCAATCACGAATCTTCTGAATTTTGCCACTTGATTCATGATAAAACAAAGCCATCATTATGAAGTAAATGAGCGATAAAGTGCCTTGAAATTAGAAGACTATGAATTGAGACATGGACTTCAAAGCATTGCATAAAACCCTAATTGAAAAATGAACTAGATCCTGATAATCCTCAGTCATCGAAGCACATGACCTATCATAGGCTGATAATATGATCCATATATAAATAACTGGAAATGGCACATAAACCCTAACTGAAGTCTCAGACACACACCACTTGAATCATGAACCTCTTGGTGTTATTCCCCTTGAATGAAACCCTTGTCTGACTTACAAATCAAATCAAAATCAATGAACCTCAACCTATGTTGTAGTCCTCCATGACTTGACAAACCTCAGATGAAACTCAGTTTAATTCAATCCAACCTTGTGATGCCTTGAGTTTAGCCAACAATATATATATATATATATATATATATATATATATATATATATATATATATATATATATATATATATATATATATATATATATATATATATATATATATATATATATATATATATATATATATATATATATATATATATATATATATATATATATATATATATATATATATATATATATATATATATATATATATATATATATATATATATATATATATATATATATATATATATATATATATATATATATATATATATATATATATATATTTGAATTTGGTGAATGATAGTTGGTGGAGGGATGCATAGAGGAAAGTAATATATAGGTAGGACATATTTGGGGTATGACAGATGCTCCTGTCTAATTGGCTTGGACCTAGTAAGATGAACTGCTATGACGTTCATTCTTTCAAGGTATAAGTCGATTAGATATGAAGAAGACTATGAATTTTTCCGAAAAGAAAGAAAGTGTCTGGGAAGTGAAATAACGAATCAATGTCAACCCTCGAATAGACACTGAGTAATCTTGCAAAAGTCGTTATCACCAAAAGAATGATAATAGAGACAACCTGACACCAAAAGGATGTAGGGGTCCATTACCAAAAGGATAATGGAGAACACTCACACAATATGGCACCAAAAGGATGACATACCCATCACCAAAAGGATGATAGAGCGACACACACACACTACCCTGACACCAAAAGGATGCGGGGGGTCCATTACCAAAAGGATAATGGAGAACACTCACACAATCTAGCACCAAAAGGATGATACAGCAAACTCACACACACAACCCTGACACCCAAAGGATGCAGGGGTCCATTACCAAAAGGATAATAGAGAACACTCACACAATTTGGAATCAAAAGGATGACATACCTATCACCAAAAGGATGATAGAACAACACACGCACACACACATAAGTTACTACCACCAAAAGGATTATAGGAATTTCCCAAATTTGAAGGCCACCAACACTAAAAGGATGCAGACTAGGTTAAACAGACGAGGTTTTGGCTATCACCAAAAGGGTGATAGGAAGGAAATTGACTAAAGGTCAAGTTTGCTGGAGATATGATGAGTGATGCTTATCTTAGGACATCAACAAAAGGTTGAAGCAGAGAAGTCACTGAGAGACACCATTCTTATCAGTAAAAGGTTGAAAGGAAATAACTCACTAGGGAACACCCAAGAGAAAGGTTGGATTGAAACAAATCAATATGGAACACCCACTGACTCGGAGAAATACCACTGGTTGAGCTAGGGACGCCAACTTCAACAACAAAAGGTTGAGAAACACAACTCAATGAGGAACTCCCGATGACTTGCTTAGAGATCACAACCTATCCACACAAGGTTGAAGTAACTTCATGAGGAACGCCTATGAACTTGAAGAAAATGCCCCTAACTGGGCTGAGTTTTCTTGCAACCTGATCAACCAAAAGGTTGAAACAACTTCATGGGGAACACCCACAGTCTTGAATAACATGCCCCTGACTGGGCTGGAGATCGTCTTGGAAAACTGGTCAACCATAAGGTTGAAACAACTTCGTGGGGAACGCCCACGGTTTTGAATAAACTGCTCCTGACTGGGCTAAAAACGGCCTTGAAAATCTCGAGATCGATCATGGACCTTGACTTGTATATATGAATGCTTGATGATAAAATGATGTTCCATATCGAATGGAAATGCAGATGCACATGCTGACGCGCGGAGATGCAAGTGCTGGGGAAGTATGATAGGTTCAGTATGCATATGATACAAATGATGCTTATGATATCAAATGCAATGTGTATGATGCATATGATTGCAGATGGTGATTGGATATGCAGGTGAGAGGTTCCAGCATGGTGGAATTTTGGTAGTTGCCAATACGGATTGGACTTTGGGTGGTGGGAGGGATTGATTTCCTCGAAACACAGTTCGTTGAAGACACCATGATTGAAGTGGAAAAAGATGCTTTTGGTGCTCCAAGTCTGGTCACTTGTTGATTTGTCGTGAACTTGTTTTAGAGAAGATCACAATTCTGCTTGATGGTCAGAATGACCTGGTCTTGCTCCAATCTGAACATGGTAATGGTCCGCCCCTGATTAACCAGTTCTGATCTAATTTCGGATGTCGAACTTTGATGTGCTCTGAGAGACCGTGTCCCTGATCAAGCTGTTGAATGATTTTCCCCTAGCCTGTGGGTTTTGAGGTAGCCTTGCTTTGTGTCAACCACTGAAAGTCAAGTTCTTCCTTGATTGCCCCTTGTTGGAGTGTCTTGGGTGTCTAACACTGATTTGCAATTAAAATTGTACATTCACAAATGGTAATCCTGATACAATGCTCATGCACGTTTTAAAAAAGTGTCGTTTATTCGAGTGTCATGATAGTGTGAAACGAATGGACTGTTAGCCTATACGTTGTGCTAATTTTGCTAATGTTTGAAAGATATAGCAAGGAAAATGACAACAATGCTGATGATTAGCAAATATGTGAGGAGTCAATTTATGAAACCTTGCAATAGTATGCTTTCAGAATAAACCTCGCCTTAATTAGGTCTTTCAAGGATTGTAACATGGCCTGATTCACGGTTATTGAAACAAAGGATATTAGGCTCAAATTTGATTTGTACCCACCCCTTCTTTATGATGATCTCCAGTCATACGTTCAGTTAATTCTACACACATTCGTCTTCCAAAAAGGTTGATGGTGTAAGCTTGACGATTCAAGGTCTGCTCGAAATGGCAGTCACCTTATTTTGTTTTAATGGATGTCAGTGACCCTTCGACTTTGATAATGGTGGCCACTGAATCTTATTTTCTTTTGTAGAGGGTTTGAGGACATCTTTTGATATTTTTTTATCCCTAACTTTTGCATGGATTGATTTTGCTTATCAAGTCCATCAGGGTTGCCTTGATTTTTGCCTAAGTCCTCTTTGAGGTGCTGCGAGGGGGCAACCTTTAGATGATTCATCAAGACCACCTTAAAATCAAAGAAGGGCATGTGCTCCCAAACCTGGTGAAAAGAGACTCGTATAGGGGAATCGAGCAACCCTCGAAAGATTCATATACACTCTCATATGGACCTATTGGTATAACCTCCCAATATGAGGAATTTTTAACCGTCATGTTGCTCTGGATTACGAATTCAACGGTGTTCAGAACATAAGAAGTCCTAACTATTTTGGTGACCACCCAATGGTACCTATTCACATTGGTTGACTCTATTAATCGGAGATCCTTACGGGCTAATACTTTAGCTCTATGATGATTACCAAGATTTACCCAGGACACAACATCATGCCACCCTTGGAACTCTATATGATGAGCAATTTTAGCGTTAGTAGGGTCATGACCAGTTGAATCCTGATATTTTCTGACAAAGTACCCGACATGTTCCCTCATTTGACAGGTAGAATCTCTTTCTGCCTCGGTTAAGACATTGGTTTCTCAACAAGGCTTTCACCCCCGTCATATTTCATAGGAAATAAAGATTCTAAAGAATTCATAAAGAGAGCTTTGTCTGAAAGAGAATCTCCAGAAGACTCATCCATCCTCAAATAGTCACTTAAAATGATGATTCCTGATTCAGAACACCCCTTGATAGAGGGGGAGAAATGCGATTCAGACTCCATTCCCTTTTTCAAAGACGAAGAAACACTACCCTCGAAGTCACTCTTGACGATAATAGGGTTACCACTCATCATAATGAAATGCGATAAAAAAAACTTGAATAAAATTTGAGGAGAAGGTACCTTGAAATATGAAGGCGAAAATATTGAAACAAGGAAGGGAGTTGAAAAGTCATAGCTTTAATGCTTTAAGATTACAAATGTGCCACTATTGTGAAGAAAATGTTTATCACCAAACATAACTTGGTTTTGATGAAGAAAAAAATTCTTTCTTAAGAAGAAAGATCAAAGAAGAAAAATAATGATTCAAGTTTCAAGTTTATATCAAGATTTAGATATCTTTGATAATGGATCATAAATAAAGGTGTATGCAATTCAATTCATATACACATCTTAAATGCTCAAGGTTATTCTTGTATTTCAACCATTTAAAGTTTGATTCTCGCTTTGAAAAATACCAAACCTAGTTTTAATACAATTGTTGCACCTCAAAATTTGCCCTCTTACTTTTAACCTTAATTGGCGTGTGCTTCACATTCATATGAATTTTTTATTTAGTTATGCATTCATCATGCATTGAATTGGCTCCTAGGACATGGGATCAAGAGGTTCTTTGAATCAAGGTTTCCTATTTATTTTGAGATTCTTTCATTCAAGTTTGAGGCAAGGGTTAAATTCTCATCATCATAAGCACCTTTGTCAAAGATCATCAAGCATCAAATTTATCTTCTTCAAGATTTCTCAAGAGTATCAGGTGCTTATGGTTTCTCCTTTGGTGCAATTGAGAGGGCTATGGATTAGTGTTTTATTTCCTTTCAGCATCTCAGGCTGCTTTCTTCATCAGTGTATATTTTAGGGAGAATCAGGGTTTCTTATTCATGGTTGAGCTTGTGGAGTTTTATCGGTTGAGGTTTATTGTATTAAGGTTTTCATGTTAAGGACATCTTGGTAATCATGTTTATTTCTACATTTCATGTCCTGTCTTCATCTACAAGGTTTCCTCGGGGAATCGTTCTTGTATTTAGATCATTGGTCATAAAGACAAGATATTTGTGGATTGAATTGCAAATCATTAGGTCATAGTGCAAGAAATCAAATTTTGGACCCATATTGTGATCAAGGCATTGTTGTCCTCTCATTTGCTTATTGCTATTACTGGTAATACAAGTTAATGTGGATTTGCAATTGTAGTTGGGAGTTCATTAAGAATGCAAGATTGATTTGGATTAGAGGTTTGATTTGAAGTCCATATGTTCAAAAGGATTGGTTCAAGGTTCATAAACATTTGATTGTCAAGAATTGATTCAAATATGCCAAGGTTGGAGAGTTCAGGTATATGGATTTCTTAGAAGTTAAGGTACAAGTCATAAGTACAAGATTCAATTTGATGCATTATTTCAATTTCAAGTTTTAGCGATTCATTAAACCAATTTCATGAACCTTTTATGTCAAAACCTTTATTTCTAGCCTTGTCTTCATTGTAAAAATCAAATTTCATGTCCAAGTATAACTACTCCACTTTTCAAACCCATTATTTTTAACCTATATCCATTTTAGATCTATTTTAAGACATTAACAAAAAAAATTGAATCAATTTCAAATAACCATTTAAACCATTTTGATATCCACCCTCTTCCACATCAAAGTTCCTATTCAATCTCTCTTCCTTCTTTCCATGGATCAAAACAAAAAGGGTGCGCTGGAGACAGTTTTTATTATTGAGTATGGTGAGGCAAGTCAATACCAGGTCCAAGAAATTATTGGAAAAGGAAGTAATTGTGTTGTATGTTCTGCGATTGGCATTCACATTGGTGAAAAAGTTGCAATCAAGAAAGTTCACGATGTTTTCAAGCATGTATCAGATGCTACACAAATTCTAAGAGATATTAAGCTCTTGTGATTGCTTTGTGTTCTGGCCTGGGCCCCGGCTTGACCGGGCGGGCCCAGCCCAAGGATATTCTCCCAAGCCCAATCCAGCTTGGGCCACAGCCATCGAGCACAGGGTCCCCGCCAGGCAGGCAATGTCCCTCCGCGGCCAGAACATTCTCCCTTGTCGAGCAGAACAACGTGTCCTTCACACGTTCTCCACGTGCTCCCCTCCGCGGGGACACGTCACCAACCAACTGCCCACCTCATAAAGAGCAGGTCAAACCCACTTTCCGAAGATCACGTGACAATTAAACTAGGGTGAAGACCATGTTATGGCCTTCACTACGCCATGTAAGCCCTAACAGTCATTTAGGTTGGGCCTGGCCATCCAGCCCAACTCAAATGACTGTTGGCCATGCGTTGGGGTCTTTCTATAAATACCCTCTTTCACAAGAGGGTCAGGTATTCACTTCTTACCCCTTTTTTGTATTTGTTGTCACTCTGTCTAAACTCTTACTTTGGCATCGGAGTGTCTTGCAGGTACACCCCCCATCTCCTTTTCAACACCGGTGAACATCTAGTAGATTAACAACGTGTGGCAAGACCTTGGTCCCCTTCTGATCAGGTCAGATCACTTTGACTTCCTGATATTATAGAAATTAGGCACATTATGCTTCCTCCGTCCCGACGGGAGTTCGAGGATATCTATGTTGCGTTTGAGTTGATGGAATCTGATCTACATCAACTAACTAAGGCAAATGAGGATCTTACGCCGAAGCATCATCAGTTTTCTTGTACCAACTTCTTCGTGGCCTCAAGTTTATACACACACTCGAAAGTCAATAACAGAAAAGAAAAATAGGTAGATACGAGAAGAAATACATAACATGTTTTATTGTGCAATAACAAAAAAAGCATATATTAGAAGAATTTCATAGCAGTTCAAAAACTGAAAATTACATGGCAGTGAAAGAAGCTTATTGAAAAAAATTCACAACACGGAGAAAAGTCCATCTGAGTTTAACAAACTTATAATATAAGCTCATTCACAGCTGCTCTAAAATAGAAAAATCTATAACAATATTATAACTCCATAACAAATTTTTTCACTCTAATAAACTTTCTTTTGGATTCTTCTTGCACTCTCCCCCTATAAATTCAAAACTCGCCTCATTTTGCAGCCAACGTCTTTTCTCCTTCTTTAATTATTCTCTCATCTTCACTTTTTTCTCTCTGGATTTTCATTTTGATGCTTCGTCATCCTTCGCCTATGATTCTTCACCATAGCACCATAACAGCTTTGTAGCTTCTACTTGAACTCAAAAAGAATTCACTGTGATTCACCTACATCTTTACATCGCTATCTTCTATTCAAGATCATGCACAACAGCTTCGCACATAACAACAGCATCACGACGCGAAAGATTGACGAAGATTTTAGAACCGAGAAAGAAGAAGAAGATAGCTGAACTTAAAGCAAAAGCAAGAATGGAACGAGTTTTATACCAAAAGTGTTGCAGTGTCACCTCCATCGTCATTGTCGCATAAACATGGTAATCTCGCTCTGAAATTTTATTTTGCAATAACTTGTTTGTGTGTTTTCAATGACTTGATTCTTGTTGTTGAAGTATTCAATGGTCTAGATTGTTTTTAATCTAGTGGCTGATATTGTTTGTACTTTAGAGATAGTATTTTTCCATATAAATAGTAGCTTCATGACACTTGTACATTTTATCCAAAATGAGATAAACACATTCTATCAAATATCTTTTTCTCTCTATTTTTCTGTTATACTTTCTGTTACGATCTTGATCTTCTCCATCTATGGATTCTATCTTCAATCTTTTAATATGGTATCAGTGAGCCTGCAACTCCATGGCTCCATCTCGCAATAACGCTAATACATCATCTGATCTGATTCTTGACCAAACCAGTCCCTACTATCTACATCCAAGTGATGGTCCCTCTTCCATTTCAATTACTCCACTTCTCAATGGATCGAACTACCACAGATGGGCGCGGTCAATGCGCAGAGCTCTTGGAGGAAAGATGAAATTTGATTTTTTTGACGGCACAATTCCATTTCCAACGGATTCGTTCGATCCATCCTATCGAGCTTGGACACGATGCAACATGTTAGTGCATTCGTTGATTATGCGGTTTGTATCGGATTCCATAGGGCAGTCCATCGTGTTTATGGAGAATGCGATCGATGTTTGGAACAATTTGAAAGAACGTTTTGCACAAGGAGATTTGGTTCGAATTTCGGAATTGCAGCAAGAAATCTATTCTCTCAAATAAGACAATCGCACGGTAACCGATTTCTTCTCTCAACTTAAGATTCTATGGGAAGAATTGGAATTGTATATGCCTATACCTCACTGTACTTGTCGTATCCGTTGTTCTTGTGAAGCTATGCGTAGTGCTCGTGCTAATCACAGTTTGTTATATGTTATATGTTTCTTAACTGGTCTAAATGATGACTTTAATGTCATAAAATCACAAATCTTGCTTCTTGATCCGTTGCCTCCGCTGAACAAAATCTTTTCAATGGTTATTCAACATGAGCGACAAATTTCCCTGATTCCAGCTCTTTCGGTTCCCACTGATGATGATTCTAAGGTCTTAATCAATTATGCTGATAGTAGAAAACCTCCTTTCAAGAAATCTGGGCAGCAAATTTGCACCTTTTGTGGGAAATATGGCCATACAATAGACACATGATATCGAAAGCATGGTGTCCCACCTCATCTGCAGCGCAATTCTGGTGCTAATGCTCACAATGCTAGTGTAGAACAATCCCCTGATAACCCAAACACTGAGATTCCTGGTACTGCCATGTCTTCACCACAACTCACAGCTGAGCAATATCAAACACTCATGAATATATTACAAGGATCAAATGGTGCCAAACCTGCTAGTACTTCCAATCAGGTGACAATCTCTCATTCAGTGGCCAATACAGGTAATTTGACCACTCTCACTTGTTTGAGTAATTCTACTATTAGCCCATGGATCATAGATTCTAGGGCAAGTGACCACATTTGTGGATTTTCTCATTGGTTTCACTCTATTCATGATGTCAATCCTGTACATATCAAGTTACCTAATGGCAACTTTGATATAGCTAGACAAATGGGTACTATACATTTTACTTCTACCTTTTCTATTCACAATGTCCTATATGTACCTCATTTCTCCATGAATTTAATTTCTGTTTCAAAACTTTTCCTTGAATTACCATGTGTTATCAATTTCACTCATTCTTAATGTCTCATTCAGGATCCTCAGTCATTGAAGATGATTGGTTCTGCTGATTTCATTGAAGGCTTGTATCATCTTAATCTGCAAAATAAGAAGCCTTCTCATGCTCTTGGTACCTGACCAAGCCTTGTGGCACTTTAGATTAGGCCACCTTTCTAACTCTAGAATGGTTATGCTTCATTTTGATTTTCCTTTTCTTGTTATAGATTCTAAAGGAACTTGTGATGTATGCCACTTAGCTAAACATAGGAATATGCCATATCAAAGAAGTTTTAATAAAGCTGCTCAACCTTTTGACTTGATACATCTTGATATATGGGGTCCTCTTGCATTAAAGTCTATTCATGGTTATTCATATTTCCTTACTGCTGTTGATGATCATAGTAGATATACTTGGCTTACTCTTATGAAATCTAAATCTGAGGTTAGGCAACATATAATGAATTTTGTCAGTTTAATACACACACAACACAATACTATAGTTAAAGTCATTAGAACTGATAATGGTCAAGAGTTTTTAATGCCACAATTCTATGCTTCCAAAGGCATAATACACCAAACCAACTGTGTTGAATCTCCACAATAAAATGGTAGAGTGGAGAGAAAACACCAGCAAATTTTGAACATAGGAAGAGCCCTCATTTTTCATTCAAATTTACCAAAGCAATTTTGGTGTTATGTTGTTTCCCATGCTGTCTTCATTATGAACAGAGTAGCTAGCCCTATTTTGAATAACACATCACCTTATTTCATTATGCATTAACAATTACCTGATTTGCACAGTTTAAAAGTTTTTGGTTCTCTTGTTTATGCCTCAACACTTCAGTCACATAGAACTAAACTTGATCCCAGAGGTAGGACTTGTGTCTTCCTTGGTTTTAAACCTGGCACAAAAGGATGTGTCCTTTATGATTTGAATAACAAAGAAATATTTGTTTCTAGGAACAATAAACATCATGAAAATATTCTGCCATATAATCCTGCATCCAAACCATCCACCTGGACCTACCACTGTCCTACATCAGATTATCCAGCTGGTGGCACACTTATCCCTGCACCATCTGTCTCGCCTGACTCACCTACACCTGTCACATCTATTCCTACTATACATGATACATCTTCCCCTCAATCCATTGAACAAACCACATATTCTAAACCTACCAGACAAAGAAATACACCACCTTATTTGGCAGATTATGTATGAAATGCCTCTCATGAATCAAATGAATCCTCACCTTCAGGTACTCTATATCCCATTTCTAACTTTCACTCCTTTTCTCATTTATCTCATGCTCATCATACTTTTTCTGCTTCTATTACCCACATTGTTGAACCTAAAACTTTCAAAGAAGCCAGCCTGTCTAAAAATTGGTTAAATGCCATAAACTCAGAACTGGAAGCTCTTGATAAATTAGGCACGTGGATTATTGTTGATCTTCCTCCTCAGGTTAAACCTATAGGAAGTAGATGGGTCTTCAAGATTAAACATAGAGCTGATGGCTCCATTGAGAGATACAAGGCTAGGTTAGTAGCCAAAGGCTATAATCAAATATAGGGACTTGATTTTTTTTACAGCTTCAGCCCAGTTGCTAAACTAACTACAGTTATAATGCTTCTTGCCTTGGCATTCATTAATAATTGGCATTTGCACCAATTAGATGTCAATAATGCCTTCCTTCATGGAGATTTACAGGAGGATGTCTATATGGCCATACCAGATGGAGTTTCTTGTAGTAAACCTAATCAAGTGTGCAAGCTTCTCAAAATTATCTATGTTCTCAGGCAATCTAGCAGAAAATGGTATGAAAAGTTGACTTCATTATTGTTGCAAGAAGGATACACTCAAACTACTACAGATTACTCTTTATTCACCTTGAGAACATATACTAGTTTTACTGCACTTCTAATCTATGTTGATGATGTGATATTAGCTAGTACTTCCCTAGATGAATTTCAGAGGATCAAAAGTATTCTTGATAGCCAATTTAAGATTAAAGATTTAGGAGTGCGGAAGTATTTTTTGGGTTTAGAAGTGGCACATTCCAAATCTGGAATTACCATCTCTCAAAGAAAATATTGTTTGGACTTACTAAATGATTCTGGTTTACTGGCTTCTAAACCTACAGCTACCCCTCTTGATTCCTCCATAAAAGTGCATCAAGATAGTGGAAATTCTTTTGAAGACATAGCTGTATACAGAAGACTTGTTGGTAGACTGTTATACCTCAACACCACAAGGCCAGACATTACATTTGCCACTCAGCAATTAAGCCAGTTCCTCCATACTCCTACTATGACTCACTACAATGCAGCTTTTCATGTAATAAGGTACTTAAAACATAATCCGGGTCGAGGTCTTCTGTTTCCTAGAACTTCCAAAGTTTAGCTTCTAGGATACTCAGATTTGGATCGGGCAGGGTGTGTAGATTCATGTAAATCTATCTCTGGCTATTGTTTCTTTCTTGGTTCCTTATTGATTTCGTGGCATGCCAAAAAGCAACAAACAATATCTAGATCTTCATCGGAAGCTGAGTATAGGGCCCTCTCAACGGCAACTTGTGAACTCCAATGGCTTTTGTATTTGTTCAGAGATTTACAAGTCACACCTTCTCGGCAACCTGTACTCTACTGTGACAGCCAGAGTGCGATCCACATAGCATCCAATCCGGTATTCCATGTAAGGACCAAACACCTTGACATAGATTGCCATCTTGTGAGAGAAAAAGTTCAACAAGGAATTCTAAGATTGTTGCCTATTCCTTCTCAAGAGCAGTTGGCAGATTTTTTAACAAAGGCTCTAGCTGCTCCAAAATGCAATAGTTTCATATCCAAGCTTGGCATGATTGACATATACAATGCTCAGCTTGAGGGAGGCTGTTGAAGTATTCAATGGTCTAGATTTTTTTTAATCTAGTGGCTGATATTGTTTGTACTTTAGAGCTAGTATTTTTCCATATAAATAGTAGCTTCATGACACTTGTACATTTTATCCAAAATGAGATAAACACATTCTATCAAATATCTTTTTCTCTATATTTTTCTGTTATACTTTCTATTACAATATTGATCTTCTCCATTTATGGATTCTATCTTCAATCTTTCAATACTTGCGATTTGTGATCCTCAACTTGAGTGATTTCTTTAGTAATTTGTGTTCGAATCATGCGAAGAGAGATGAAGCCAAGGTCGGATGTGGTTGAGATGATCGTGCCGACGAAGAGGTTTTATGAGGGCGAGACGGAGAAGATGAGAGCGTGGTCAATGGTGCATTGTGAACGGAGAGAGTGTGATGTTTTCGCAGCGGCGAAATTCGTGAGGAGAGAGTGGTGAGGAGATTCTGAGAAAGAGGAAAGCATTTACGGCCGAGGGTGAAGAATGTGACTTTTGTTTTCCAAGTCAGTTAGGTTAGCCTTTGCAATCACGGGCCGAGCTTCATTGGCACCATGGAAATACTAATGCACTCCCAAACTACTCATGCACTCCCCTGGACGTGGATCAAAGATTATTGGGCTTAGGATCTTAAGCCCATGCGTCTGATTTCTAATTTCTAATTTCACCACCCAATTTAATGATGCACCCCTAGTTTTAATGTTATTTTGGACTAATTAGATTTTGGTTTTAATTAGGAGTAAATCTTGAATTAAATTTTGATTTAGCTTTTAATTGTAATTTTGAATATTAAATTTTGATTTTAGTTTCGATGATAGTTTATATTAAGCTTTGATTAATTTTTTATGCAAATTTTAATTAAATTGTAATCTTAGTTTTGATCTTAATTCTTGATTTAGCTTCTAATCCTAGTTTTGATTTTAATTTTGATTAAATGTTGTTCTAAATGTTGATCTTAGTTTTGATTTTAATTTGCGATTAAGTTTTGACCTTAGTTTTGATTAGACTTCGATTAAGTTTTGATCAATTATGACTAACCCTTGATGATACTTGTGAATATTTTCTTAATGATACTTGTTTAATCTTGATGCTTGCCTTGCACTTGATACTTTGACATGCGTGTTGCATGTACTTGATCTTGTTCCGTATTTGATTTTTCTTGACGATTAAGACGCTTCATGTTTACTTGTTGGTTACTTTGTGCTCACATGTTCCCTTAGGACTCCTAGTTCAAATTAATTTTTAATTATGTTTGAAGTAGGATAGACATCAGGCTCGCAATCCAAGCATGACAACATTGGGAAAAAATTTTCTTCTAATCCTAACCTTGGGGCCACATTGCATAATAACATATGGGATTCAGTTTTCCTTAGTCTTTTCTTTTGCTCTTTGAGTCTTTTTTTTTCTCTCTCAAATCAAACCAAAACATGTAATAAATATGACGAGTATAGTACGTCACGAGCCTTAAGAACATGGGAAGTGATAAGCAAGATTCTCTCCTTACCTTGTCTAGAGTGCTTTGTGTACATCCCGTCTTGGGTCGATCTTACGAAGCATTCAATCCTATGCCATAGATTTTAGTGCAATACATATCTCAAACAAAATCAATCCATTTCTTTAAAGTCCTTGCACACATGCAAATCATTTTGTCCTTTGATATTTCCTTCAAACCTTTTTCAAAAAGGGCATGCTACTTCTGTTCTACCGTAAATAGACCTCGTCCCTAACTGCTGGAACACGAACTTAGCATTGCTCATAAAAGACACTTAACCACCCGTGGTTGGAAGAACTATGAACGCTATAATTTTTTCATTCTTGTCTGAATGAGGATACGTAGGCAAAAGACGACGAAGTCTTGGCGACACCCTTCCATCCTTTTCGTCCGTAGTCCCATAAACTACAAAAGCTCTAACTTCGTCAGTCTCGTCCAAATGAAGATATGTAGGCATAAGACAGTGAAGTCTTGGCGATCACCCTTCCCTCTTCACCCGTAGTCCTCTGAACTACGTTGACTCTGACTTTCTCATTGCACGAGGAAATACATAGGCCTAGGACGACGAAGTCCTATCAAGTCTCCTCCCCCCCCCCCTCTTTTATTTCTATTCTCCCTTAGCAAGTAGGCTTTAGATATACACACCCTCTGATTAGAACAACAAGAGTGGATCCCATTGAGTACAACGGACGCGAGGGGGTGTTAATACCTTCCTCTCGCGTAATCGACTCCCGAACCCAAAATTTGGTTGTGAGACCATGTTACTTTCCCTTCTTGAGATTTCTTCGATCATTTCATTTCCCTCCGTTGAAATAAATAACGTTCAATGGGGACTCTATTTTCTGCCGGTTATTTTTCGCGATAGCGACAACTGGCGACTCTGCTAGGGACTCTGGTTTCCTATGAGAGTCAATCCTAGCACTTGTCTATTTCTTTTCATTAGGTGTTTATCTTGTGCTTTTATTTGCATTATGTTTTGTATTTTGTTGCATTTATTTGAATTTTACTGCATCTTTATATCATTGTCATACTATTTTGGTTGGCTGCTATGCTGTTGGATGAGATGGTTCTATGAGAGATAAGCCCACTACCCAGGATTGAGTAGATACATAGGATTAGAGTGGATAGTTGTGTGGCTTGTATAGGTCTTTTTACATTTAGTTGACAAGAGACCCACATTCAGACGAGGTTCTTTTAGAAGATATTATATCCTGCGTGTCTTGTGCAGATGACAGGGTGTTCCCATAGAAAGCTTATGACTCTGGATATCATTCATAGGAAATCAGTGGAGGCCTCTTTAAGGGATGATAATGCCAAACCATAAATGGTAAACGTATTATCATTTCTAGACCTGAGAGCCCGTGAGACTGAGGACCTACTAGGATTCCTTGTCCAAGACTAGAACCCTCATGTGAGAGGGGATGGGTTTTTCCAGAAACCTTAACTTTTAACCTATCTGGTTTTCTGGTTTTCTTATCAGTATGGACTTATGAACCTAGTATTCTGGTATTCTTGCCAAAGCATACCTTTGAACTTATGCCGTCAGCAGCACAACATTTATTCAGAATATTTGAAAGCCTTGGTCCCATGTCTCTGCATCCGTATCATTATAACATGTTTGCATTCCGACATGCATGCTCATTTATTTCCAAGGATCTTAACTTTGGGTCTCGTAGTTGAGTTGTCTATCTTTTTCTTGTGGTTCTTCTATGTAAAACTTGAATCAAAGCATTTAGATTCCTTGGAAATAATTGAACATAGAATTTACATACACGCATACATACATGAATTCATAACAGGTACTCAAGGATGGGGGTTCTTATTCTGAATTGATCTTCTCTTCAGAACTACAAACCTGATTTCTCGTCACTACGTAACTTGCAGTAACCAGAGGTGAATTATGGATCAGGTATAATCATAACTGCTCGAAGTCAGGACTCGTCTGGGACAGTTCATGGAAGTGACGCAAGGTATGGCTCAGGGCCAAGAGGAATTAAGGGTGCTTATCCCCAGGCCTGTTGTTGTTATCCCGGAGGCTGGCAATGGGAATGTTGTTAGTGGTAATCCTCTGAGCGGAGATGTGAAACCTCCACGTACTGATCCTCTTCCACCCCCTCCTATAGATCAACCAAGGAGAAGGTTGCTGAGATTCTTGTTCCATGCCTAGAGGTGGACAATCAGGATGAACAATTTTACGATGTTGAGATGAGTTTTCCTGCCGAGGCAGAAAACAAGTTTCGTATGCTCGAAGAGAGAATGAAGGCTTTTGAAAATTTAAATGCTTTTGGTATGGACATGGCTGACTTGGTTTTGATTCTAGGTGTGAGGATCCCTCCAAAGTTTAGGGTGCCTGTTTTCGACAAGTACAAGGGAACCACCTGTCCTAAGAGTCACATTAGGGCATATTTTATAAAAATGTCTGCTTATTCAGATGATGAGAAGCTATTGATGTGTTTCTTTCAGAGCATCCTAGCTAGGGCATCATTAGATTGGTATATGCAACTAGAGAGGACTCATATCCGCAGTTGGCTGGAAGTTGCTGAGGAATTTGTTAAGCACTACCAGTATAACACCGACATGGCTCCTAACAGGACTCAACTACAGAGTCTTGCACAAGGATACAATGAAAGCTTCAAAGAGTATGCCTAGAGATGACGTGAATTGGTTGCCTAAGTTCAACCTCCTACGATGGAAAGAGAGCTTGTGGACATGTTCATGAGTACTTTGCAAGGTCCCTACTATGACAGGTTGATTGGTAGTACTCCCGTTGGTTTCTCAGATCTAGTAAGGACTGGAGAAAGATTCGAAAGCGGTATCAAAATGGGAAAGATTCAAGTTGATGCTCGTTCTTCTGAAGATGCAAAGAAACCTTATGTTGGGTTCCCCAAGAGGAAGAATGGTGTGGATGTGGGATTGGTCCCTTCCTTTCAGAGGAGGTCTCCCCTTCTCTACATGTGAACTTTTAACTTATCCCAAAAAAGGGAAGGGGAAAAATCTAAATAAACATGTGGGTGCATGCAATGCAATGCACTAAGAGATTTTTGAATCAGGAGTGGTTAAACTAAAGGAAGGTATTAACACCCTAAGTATCTATAGTATTCTATATGAACCTCTTGCATATACTTGTGATTACTGTTGATTAATCATCTGTTGTGTATTAGAGGTTTGTTGATAGTTTTGAGTGAGTGACAGGAGATATTTTTCTTTTTTTAATGGTAAGTTGAAATAGTTTAAGATAAAGGTATATTAAATGTTGTAACCCAAAATTTGACCTCCCCTTTTACCTTAAGCATATGCATTCGCATAGCCGACATACACATTAACATTTTTTCTCCGTGGTTTTGTTGCAGGAATATTCAGGTTTTTGAAGCCCGATTAATCATATCCTTACAAAGTCATCACATAATCAATACAAGTAAAATACAAGGGTTTCCATGCCTATTCATAAAAAAAAGGTCAAAAATTGGAACTGTAACAGCCCAATTTTCAATAATTAATTATTCATAGTAATTAATTAATTTATTTGGATTATTTTAATTATTGGAATTATTGGTAGATATTTTGTGAGAAGATATTGGAAGGAAATAAAAGAGAAAGACATATAAGGAAAAGTGGAAGGAAAAGGAAAAGATAGAAATATAATAGAAAGAATAGAGAAAGAAGGAGAAAGAGGAGAAAAGAGAAGGAGAAGAAGGAAAAATATGGAAAATCTCAAGAACAACTTCTAGCTCCGATTTAATCAAGGTAAGGGTGTGAAATATTGTTATACTATCAATGTGTGTGTTTATGTATGTGTTTGTTGGATTGGTTTGGAATGTTGGAGAGTTTTACTCACTTTCCATTTTAGGGCAGAAAGAGGTTTAATCGGTTAGAATCGAGTTTTGAACGGTTAGAATTGGAAATAAATTTCGTAGTTTAGTCGGGTAATGCTTACCCGTGATTATTGGACTTCGTTTGATCGAATTTGGTTGAGTTTGGGAGTTTTGACATTTTTGGATAATTGGAGGTTAAGATTTTGGATGAAAATCGGAAGTCGTAAAATTTGTGTTTTATGATCCTAAAATGTTACTATATGATTGGTAATGATGAGTAGGTATTTAATCGGGAGAAAATAATTGAATCGGTCGGGTTTTTGGGGCAAACCCGTAGCTGTTTTTCCAAGTTTTTCAGGTGTTAGCCGGTTAACCATATACGTTAATCGATTAACAGTGTTATGGCCTAAAAAACTGAGTTTTTGGAGCGGTTAACCGGTTAACCATATACGTTAACCGATTAACACTGTAAGTGTGAGAAAAATATTATTTTTCAAAACTTCGAAAATTCATAACTTCTTCACCGTTTATCGGATTTTGTCGTTCTTTATATCAAACTGAAGCTAATAATATGTTCTATAACTTGGTGAAAAGAAATATTATTTTTATCTGAATTTTAGCCGATTTTACCGATTAATCAAGATTAATTATTTTAAGTAAGTGAGGCTTAAATAATCAGAGCGTTCGGTTGCCGTTTGGCATAATATTGTGAATGCATATTGTTTGTATGCAAATGTATGTGAATAATGCATGAGAACATATTGTGAATATGTGTGCATTGCTTGAAATGTGGTGATGATATTGAATTATGAATGCATATTGTTTGTATGCGATATTGTGAATAATGCATGAGAACATATTGTGAATATGTGTGCATTGCTTGATGAATATGATGTTATTGAATATAAATATGTTGTGTGTGCAATCATGTTATAATTCTTGAGTGATGAATTAATAGAACGCATGAGATTAAGACGCGAGAACGGTCTTAAGTGCATTTGGTTGTTGATTGCATATGCATCACTTAGCCAAGAGGCAATGCTTGCTAGTTTCATGGAGACTAGTGACTTGTCCCAAGCCTAGAAGAGTGGGTTTGAAAGCTTAGAGGACGGGCTTTTGTTTTTATCAATCTAGAAGAGTGGACCCGGTTTAAGTGTAAAAACCGAAAAATGATAACAAGTGTTGGTACCACATGGCATTGAGTTGCATTGAGTTGTATTGAGTCACATGGCATAGATATCATTGTTATATGAGGATATGCATGTGTGTAAATTGTTGGATTGTGAATTATGGATGTGTGTATGATGAAACATACTTGAGTGATTATCCATATTTGTTTATGCATGTTGTGATGTATGTGATGATTATAATGAATTGTTGTGAGAAAATGTGGAATATGTATATTCTGTGCTTGTGTATGTATATATAATTATATGCATTAGTTATTATGATAATGTTTCACACCCTTCTGCTGTTTTATAATGCTCTATGAGGCATTGCAGATTAGGTTGCTGGAGGTCTTTTTATGAAGTATAGCTTCATTCTTTTGTCGGTCAGCTCTAATATGTAGCACCGGGTAGTTAGAGTTGTATAGTATTCTTTTGTGATACATTTGTATATGTATCAGCTGATGATGTTTATGTAAACATGACTAATTTGTGAACCAAACTGGATGACATGTATTTATATGATAACATGCTTTAAGTGATTCAAATGTTTTGATCTTCCGCTTTAATTTTAAATATTGAGATATGGGCGTAAGGACGAAGTTCCTATGTTGCAGCTACCACATTGTTGCATATCTTTATTTGAGCAGGTGTTGTATGTTTTAATTGTCATGTATGTGTGACATGCTCCTTTTATACCATGATTTAATTTTACTCTGATGAAATTTTAATATGTGCTTAAATGATTTATTTGATTATTTGGGGTATAGAAAAGGGGTGTTATAGGAACCATGGCCATAACACCTCTTTTCAAGAAAATTTGGGCATTTTTTAGCTGTTAACTGATTAACCATATATGATTAACCGATTAACACACACGTTTTTGAAGATTCTCTGCATTTTCATGACAACAAATTTTGCTCCATTTCTTTTGGGGTCTACTTAACTCTAGAGTCATGTGGAATATTTTAGACACTTCAAGATACCTCAAGAATCCACTTACATTTATTATAATACATCATTTTCAATCAAGACCACCATGTAACTTCATTTGCAAGTATGTGAACCATTGGATTTGGACTTGAGCTGGAATACTCCTACTGAGTTAACAAATAACTAACTAAGTCAAGTTCCGACTCAGTGAATTAGATGTAACTAACTCTAAAGCTAGCATTAAAGCAAACTCCAAAACTAGCCTACTCCAAAACTAGCTTCTATTTAAGCAAACATTCACATTTTCACTTGGGACATTGGAACCATTTCTCTCGTTTCTCAACCATTCTTCACTCTTCACTCTCAATTCTCCCTCAATTTTCACTATCCTCTCTCACATTCTCTCTAAAGTTTCTGCAACTTTTTCTCACATTCATTTTCATCTTCATCACCAAATCACACACAAAATCTCAATTTCCACCATTAGAACGTAACAATATTCATATCGAAATTGTTATTTCTCTTGAGCTAACCCTTATTCCACTATATTTCTACTTGGATTTCTGGATTTACAGTAGCTTCTAATCCAATTCAAGTAATCATCTCAAGCTTCTTCGGTGCAAATTCGTATTTGGAGCATTTATCGTGTTTTTATCAGTTTCTCTATGATTTGATCTCAAGCTTGAAATTCTCTGGTTTTCTTTGCTTATTATCACCATATTTCACTTTCAAAAATCATCAAGGCAATCCTTCGCCTTGTAGGTTGGAATTTCTTGCTCAATTTACTGTTTTCTATCATTTTCGCATGTTCGCAATGCAGATCCAGTAGTTGTTTGGTGTGAATTGATCATTTAATTGTTTGATTCTTGATCTTGATGAGTTAATTGATTTTAATTTATGCTTAATTGTTTATTTTAAACTTAATTTTCATGTGCAATTGCATGCTATAACATGAGAGTGGTTGGATAATTGATAAGCTGCTGAAAGTGATTTTGGAAAATTGGTTTTCTGCCACTGTCACAGTGTTAACCGATTAATCATTTGTTATGTAAAATGGTTAATCGGTTAACCAATCTTATTTTGCATGTTTTCTGAACTTTTCAAAGCGTTGACCGATTAACCATATATGTTTAACCGTTTAACACTGTGACAGAATGTCATTTTTGTGCTTTTTAATGCTTGTTTGGTTTTCTTTTCCCATTTAACTTCCATGGCTTGATGTGCTTGATATTCGTGGATGTTTTATGAGCTATTTAACCTCTGTTCAAAGCATGTATACAAGCCTTGATGCACGATTTATCGATTATGTAATTGTTTTAACTTTTTACATTATATGATCATGATCATTTTTTCACACTTTTGTTTACATGATAACATGATCGGTGATGCATGCTAATTGATGTTTGTTACTGCCTTGCAATTCATTATTGATTGCATTAAGTTTGTTCTTTATTGAGAAAAATTAATTTCGTATAATCATTACTCCACGCGCTTGTTTTGATGATCTTTCGACTCGCTTGAAAGATTGTTGGCTTGTTCATTCCCTTTTGATCAATTAATCGAAACCGTGTTTCAATTAGTTGATTTTCCCTCTTTCTTCTCTCTAGGATCTTTTAGAGCCTTGTTCTCTTAATCCCCTGCTGAGTTGGAAGTATGCACAATGCATTGAAGCACTGTACAACTTGTGTCAGTTCCTTTTTGGAGTTCCACACTACACTTTGAATACTAGAGAAGGAATGAGGATGGAGTTTGTCCTACCCTCATTCTGACTGTTTCTGGGAAAGGGCATATGGTCCTTACACTTGGGATAAGTCACCTCTATTCCCAACTTGTGGTGTCTCTTGAGTTTGATCCTTGATCATTATTTCCTTTCAATCCTTCCTTTGATCAATCATCTTTTCCATGGTTCAAAATCATTGTTTCTTCCTTGGGTTAATCACATTCTCTTGTTTAATCATCCGTTCTCTGGTTGATCGCAATTTTCCTGCTAAAACCAATTCTTTTCATCACCAGCGAAATTGCATTCCTTTTCTTTGGTTAATCACAATATTCCAGTTAAATAGTGAGTCCCTAGCGAAGTTCGTAAGCTTTTCTTGGTTCATCACATATTCCTTAGTTAACCACAGTCCGTCTGTTAACATACTAAGCCTCTTTTGAGTTAATAATCGTCTTTTGGTTAATCACTAATTCTTTTTTATTAATCATAGCCTGCCTGTTAAAATGATGAATCCCCTACAGTTAGCAACCTTTCTTTGGTTCAAAGACTCGCACCTTTGGGTTAGTAACCTTCTCCTGGTTAGAATACCCTTTCCTTCAATCAAGTACTGCTTGTTCAGTTAGTGTATTGTCCTTTGGGTCACAACCTTCACTTGGTTCCACACCCGTCCTTTAGGTCACAACCTTCGTTTGGTTCCACGCCCGTCCTTTGGGTCACAACCTTTGTTTGGTTCCACACCCGTTCTTCTGGTTGATTACCGTCCATCAGTTAAAACCAATTTCTATCTCTTTTCGATTAACCACTGATTATCACTTAACACACCGAGTTCCCTGAGAGTCAGACACCTACCTTTAGTTCAATACTCTCCTTTTCCTGGTTGATTACATTCCGTATGTTAACACCAAACTTTGTTTTCCCCACAGAGTCTTACTCTTATCTTTCTTCGGTTAGTCACTGCCTTCTAGTTACTGAACCAAATCCCCTGTGGATCTTCCTCAACTTTTGTCCTTTATTCCTTTTTTCTCCTAGTTTCGACACCATTCTTTTGTTTTCTCCCTAATGGAGTCATCATAATTCTCATGTGTTCCTCAGTAGAGTCTTCCTTTACCTTTCTTTCTTGGTTTTGACACCATTCTTTTGCATTCCCTCAGTAGGGTCCTGTTACCTCCTTTTCCTCTTGGCTTTGACTCTATTTTCGTTTCCTGTTCCTTCTCCATCCTTGTTCCCCAAACTATGGGGCTCTGAGTTCCTCATTGCATTGTAAGGATACGTAGGCACAAGATCGTGAAATCTTGGTGAGCTACCTTCTACCTTCTTTCGTTCTTCTTTCTCTCTGGTTCGTCCAAAGCCTCTTTTCTCTCCCATGGTTCCCTGAACTACGGAGCTCTGAATTCCTCATTGCACTATGAGGATACGTAGATACGAGGGCCTCAATCCTCCGCGAGCACTTTATTTCTCTCTCATTTCTTTTATTTTTTTAGCTCGAAGCCTTTAGGTAGAATATCCATCCAAGCCTAGAAGTAAGCAAAAATGGTTCCCGTTGAATACAATAGATGCGTGAGGTGCTAGTACCTTCCTCTAACTGACTCCCTTACCCGTTTCTCTTCCCTTTGGGTTTTATCAAATTTTCCCTGTCCTTTTAGACTAAGTAAATTTCAGTGGCGACTCTGTTGTATCTTTGAGTGTGCGATTCACTCAAGTATAATCTTGCTAGCCTCAGCTGGGGTGTCCTTGCTCTCACAAGTTGGGGTCTCACCTAGTTTTGTTTGCTTCTCTTGTTTGTTTGGGTGTTTATCTTTATGTTTTACTTGTTTTTATCTTTATTTACTGCATTTTTTTACTGCTTTAAATATTCATATGCTACATGCTTTGGATATCTACTATATTCTTCTGTTGTTGGGATGGGTTGTTACTTGAGAGATAAGCCCACTACCCAGGCTTGAGCATACACATAAGACTAGAGTGGAGAGTAGTGTAGCTTGCATGGTGTCTGACCATTTTTAGTTGACACGAAATCCACATTCAGACAAGGTTTTCTTTGGAGATATTCTATCATGCGTGTCTGGTGCAAATGATAGGATGTTGACTTAGAGAACTTATGACTTTGGAGGCCGATCACTAGAAATTAGTGGAGATCTCATTGAGGGGTAATATTGTCAAACCAGAAATGGTGAACATATTATTTCTTCTCAACTTGAGAGCCTAAGAAACTGAGGATCATTAGGAACCCTTGTTCAAGACTAGATCACACATGTGAGGGGGATATTGGGTTTTTCTATAGGAAACCAAGACTCTTCATACCATTTGATCTCTTACCACGTCAAGCCTTCATGCCTGAGCAGAGTTATATGCAGATCATCTAGATTTTCCAGACTGTGCTAGTTTCTTGCATATCATTTCATCATATTCACTCAGTTTCGCGTATGCATTAAAATTTTATTTTTGCATGAATCGCATTCATTCATGGACACATATTCACTCCCCTCATCTAGAAAAGCAAAATGCTTACACTGTCCGCCTCTGCCTTGTAGCAAGATGAAGAATCAGCATCGCTATTCCACTCACTCAAGTAAGTCTAAGATCATGGATGATATTAAACAAGAGAATACTGCCTATATGGAAACCTTGGCTTAGTTCCAAAGTCGGATGGATCAGTTTCAATCCAACATGGATGTTATCATGGAGTTCCTTCATGCTTAGAAGGACGCCGCTGCTTCTACTACTATTTCTACAACTGTTACTAATGCAACTGTTGTCACTCTTATTGTCACTTCCGCTCCTATTGTTCCCTCTTCTCCTGTTGTTATTGAAGCACCGGTTGAGACTGTTGTTCTACCTGCTATAAACATACCAAGTTCTCAGTCTAGTCTGAATAGGATGCCTACTGCCTTTCCATGGGGAATGCCCCCGAATTTCACTCCTCAGATTTCCATTTGTAGTGCTTTTATGCCATATCAACCTTTTGTTGTGCCCATGCCCAATGAAAATTTTGCTGCTTACTAATGGGACATGCCTATTCCATTTCCACCTCCTGTGGTGAACAATGATGATCATGAGATTCCTCAAGCGTAGATTCGTCAGACCCCTGTGCCAAATGATGTTGAGACCCCTTATGAAGATGAGCATGTGATTAGAGGTCCCCCTACTCATATTCCAGTTTTTTCTTAATCTGCTCAAACTGTTGTTCAGAATGTTCCTTTTGGAATGCCTTATCCTAGAGCATCCTCAACCATTGTGATACCTCCTCCCGATTATCAGTATAGTTTTCAGATGGGTCAGAATGCTGGTCAGATGGTTAATTCTGAGTTGGTGTATCCGTCTCAGTTTGCTTCTCCTCAAATGCCTGCTCTGGTTGCATCACAACGTCCAAATCCACATGCTCTTTTCAGACATGCTGATCATAACAGACTTATAGGTTACAAATTTTTTAGAGGATAAAATTAGATCTATTGAGGGATTTTCTACTTTTGACATGGACGTTGTCGCTACTGCGAAAATCGGCGCCGGCTATGACAGAAGAGTCGCCACCATGCGTTATTTATCCCAACGGAGGGAAAGGAAACGCTCAGAGTAAACCTAACGCAAAATGGGAAAGGAATGGTTGTCGCAACCAAAATCCTGGATTCGGGAGTCGATTATGCAAGGGGAAGGTATTAGCACACCTCACGTCCATCGCACTCGATGGGATCCACACTTGCTGGTTTGTCTACGGGTGAAAAAACAATCTACCTACGGCTGCTAAAGCTAAACAGGAAGAATTGACTCGATAGAGCGTCACACTCTATGCCTACGTATTCCCTTGTGCAATAGGAAAGTCAGAGTCATCGTAGTTCGGGAAACTACAGGGAATTGGCTCGCCGAGATATCGAATCTCGTGCCTACGTACTTCCACACAGTGTGAAAGATCATAGCTTACGTAGTTCAGGTTAACTACGGCTAGACAGGGTGTTCTCGATCACACAGGAGTGAGAGAAGGGATTGACGATACTAGCGTACACATTCTAGCAGTTAGGTGTTTGTTGCTCGCTCGACGGAGACTTAGGCGTTACCTATTTGCGATAGAACGGACGTAGTATGTCGGGTTTGAAAGGTATGGGAACCTACGAGAACTAGAACTACGGTCTGGTCTCGATTGCACTCAGGCAAGAGAAAGGGAAACATCAGTTGTCAGCGGAAAAGTCTCGATCGCACGGCAGCGAGAGAACAGAGAGGTTAGTTGTTAGTGTGCTCGCTAGGATATCGCATCCTATGCCTACATATTCTCGTCTGATACGAGAAATTAGAGAAGCTGTAGTTCAGCTTACTACAGCTAAAACGGGGAACGGGTCTCGATTGCACAAAAGCAAGAGAAAAGGACTCAATCGCCAAGAGGCGAGAGAAAGGTTCGCACACGGGACGCACACGCTGAATCCTAAACGTAGGAGCGAATACGTCGCATATCACCCAAAGGGTTCTACGCTAAACATCCAGGTTACGTGAGAGAGACCCTCGCACAACCATTTCCTACGTATCTAACGATCTCGCAACACTCGACGGTTGCGGAGGAACTGCAAAACAATGGAATAGAAATGAATGTTGAACGGAGATGGTTCCGTTGGTCTTCATCTTGTATGCGCAAGCTTTGTCTTCTTTATGATTTTCTTTGATGCCTTTGTTTTGATGCTGGATGACGGTCTTCTTGGATATTTTCTTCTTCTTTTTCCTACAAAAGAAACAACAATGAAAAAGTCCCCTAACAAGTTGACGTTAATTCTACATCTAGAAACGTAAAATAAATCCCTAATGGAAACTATATCCTAAAATATTCTAAGGAAAAGGAACTATAAATCCTAAAAGAATATTAAAACTAAATTCCTAAAAGAAATTAAACTAAAACCAATTCTATCCTTTAAAAGAAATTAAACTAAATCCTAAATCTCTCTAAAAGAAATATACTAATTTCCTAAAAGAAAATATAAATCTCCCTAAAAGATATTAAAACTAAAGCTATATTCTAAGAACATCTATTATAGGATTAAAATATTCTAACTAATATTAAACTAATCCTAAAGCATTACAATTAAAAAAAATACAATACAAAAGTATTAAGAAAAAAAATAAAATGCAGGGAGGGTGCAAATGGAAAAAGGGAGTACAACCAGGAAATCAGTTGGGCCTAGCCCAACGTGAACAACAGCCAAAAAACCGGGGAAATGGGGGTGATGGTTGGAAGCGGGGGTACGTATCCCAAAACAGAATTGGGCCAAGGAAAGGCCCATTGCCCCTCCATGGAAGACCCAAAGAACCCAAGTCTTCCTCATTCTCTGCCAGAGGGAACCCTAATTCTCACCTCCTCTCAGCTTGTGCCGCCGGCCTCACTGTTCATCCTCACTGTCTCATCTTGCTTCGAATCAAAACGAAACCAGATACCTCCTTCCTTCGTCTCCGTTTTGCTCCCTTTAAACACTTTCCCTTCTCAAACATTCTTCCTCAGATCTCACACTCTCTTTCTTTTCTCATCCTGTTACGAAACTCAACCAGATGGAAAACGAACTAACTTAAACGAAACCGGGATGCCATGTTGATTGTGACCTTGAATCTTGATGAAAAAATGAAGGTGTTTGATGAATCTGGAGATGATAGTGTGAAGGTTCGATGTGGACTTTCTGATGAATACGAAGATCGATAACATGCACCTGGAAGAAATCTGGATCTACAAAGGTTGAAGATCTCGCATGCTTCTTGATGAACATCATGTTGAAGTTTCTGAACGTTCTTGGATGATTTGAAGGTGATTTGAGTTCTTCTGGATATTTGATTGAAGAAAGTGATGAAGATCTTGAAGTTCTGATGAATGGTCCTATGAAGATCTTGCACAAATTTGGAGATGGCGATGAATGATGTTGAAGGTTCTCCTGAAGATTTTGGTGAATCTTGAAGCGATCTGAAGATCTTTGAAGACGTTTTACCGATCTTACGGAAATGATTGAAGAGCTATGAATCCTGACGAATCTGGAAAATATGAAGGTTGAGGAAATCTGAAGGAAAACGAACTTGATAATTATTGATGGAGTTACGATGAACAAGATGGATTTCGTATGAATGTTGATGAACACACAGTGAGAGTTGATGAGATCTGGAAAAATGCAAGAACAGATGAAGTTTCCGGCGAATATGCGTTTTCCGGTGGAAATTGATAGAGGTTGATGAAGAACACGATGAGTTTCTGGTGAGGATCTGGGAAGAACTGACGAAGTTGTTATGAATTTTGTGTTTTCCGGCGACGGTTGCGGCGGCCCGGCGAGCAGTTACGGTTCTCCGGTGGTTGTTGCATGGCCGGCGGGAGAGGTTGGTGGTGTGGTACGCGTGGCACAATGCTGAGGGGAGAGTGTGCCAAGTGGCTGGGAAGTGGGGTAGTGGGTTGTGAGGTGTCATCCATGCAGAGTAGAAAGAGAGTGAGTGGGGAATGAGGTGGTGACTGGTAATTGACACGCGTGGACGCTTTATATCATGACAAGTGTCACGAATTGGGCCCTGGAAAACTGGACATCTGGCTCACTATGTTAACGATTCAATTAATTGAACTAAGACTTAATTAATATTGATGACTAATGGCTAAACGAAAATGCTTAAACGAAAATGATTATCACTAGTTAATGAAAGCTGACTCTAATTAATATTGATTAAAGTAATCTAATAATATTCTAACCAACTAAACCTAGATTAATACACTCTAATAAATCCTAATAAAAAATTTTTTTATTAAAACTAAACACTTCAATTAATATCTAAACTAATATCTATTAATTCTAAAAAGAAAATAAACTCCCATTAACCCTATTAAATCCTACCCTATTAACAAAAAGATCTATTAGACATATTAAAACTATTTAAACAAATATCTATTTAAAAACTATTTAAAAAAAGAAATATCTATTTAAAATTCTAAAAAAAAACTATTAAATTCTATAAGAAAATTTTAAAAATTCCTATTTAATATCTAGAAAAATTCAATTAAATCTATTAAAATCTATTAAAAATCTAGAAAATAAAAGGGAAAATTCTAAAAATGCAAGGAAGCCAATTAAATCGATTAGAGAACAACTGCGCAACTATAGCGAAAGAAGCGGTAAAAACCGGACACCGAAATGTCCTCAAAAATAACAGCGAGAGCTGAAAACACCGGGATGAGCACAAATTCTCAACATAAATCCTCGTATTCAAACTGGCCTGGAATGCCTGAAACGCCAGGGGAGGCTGTAATCCCGATAAAATCAGTCTGACTGCAAAAATGCAATGGATGCGGTATGTAAATGTAAAATGCCAAATGATTCAAAACATAAGCCAAATACAATAATTGGTTGGTCAAATTTTGGGGTGCCACAGCTGCCCCTATTCAAGCGGCTTGGACCTGAAGGGTTGAGAAGCGAACGGCTCTCAAACATTCAAAGGTAGAAGACAGTTGAATACAAAAGAAACCCAGAAATTTGCCAACCTGCAGAAATAAACTGCACAAACTGCTTGGGGTACAAATATCCAGAACACTGAATCCAGTTGTCACGGAAATAACCTGATCAATCATCTGACAAAGAAACTGACTTTAGTCCCAGTTACCTATGTGATGCCACAAATAACGAACCCGAAGGTTGGATCAACATGCACTTGATCCTCTCACGTCGTCTAAAGATAGACAAGAAGAGAAATACTCACATCGTCTAAAGAAAGACGGAAAGACACCATCCTGAAGGAGAACAATATCCGTACTCACATCGTCTACTGATAGACAGAAAGGCACCATCCCAAAGGCTCACACTGTCTAATGATAGATGGAGAAAACTCGCTAGGGAGACACATCATCAATATGAACTGACGGTAAGAAACCTGCTGAAAAATCACCTAAAACTTCACATCGTCTAAAGATAGACGGAAAGAAAACCATGCTGAAACTCATGATGTCTAAAGATAGACGGAGAAACAACTTTGAAACTTCACATCGCCTACAGATAGACGGAAAGAAAACCATACCCAAACCCGCGACGTCTAAAGATAGACGGAGAAAATATCTTGCTCAAACTCACAACGCCTAAAGATAGACGGAGAAATCCAAACTCGAACTCATGACGTCTACAGATAGACGGAGAAAACCATAATCGAACTCAGGACGTCTACAGATAGACAGAGAAAATTCCTACTGGGGGAATACATCGTCAATAGGAACTGACGGGAAGAAAACCTGCTCGGAGGTACACGTCGTCAATATGAATTGACGGAAATAACAGTCTGTCGTCATCAGATGATCAATAAACAAAACATAACCGTCGTATGATCTGAGAATCAAAGCTGCTGAATAAATGCCTCTGAACTAATTACAGAGTACTTCATGCTGCCACGTAAGGCTGATAGAAAAATTAGCTTATGCTTCGTATGCATATGCGCATGTTTGAATTTTTCTATGGTGTAAATGCTCCATATAAGATGGAATGTTATGCATTTGACGATGAAATGCAAATATGATGCAAATATGATGATATATGCAAGATGCAAATGTAGACTCAGGCTGCTGGAGAAAAGCGGTACACAGAAGAACCATTTCAGCAACATAAATACTGGAAAGGTGCAGCCAACTTCGCTGATGGAGAAACTGGATATAGAACCACTTCAGCAAAATAAATGCTGAAGACAAAGCCAACTCCGCTGGGGGTAACCGGATATCACAAAATTATTCCAGCAAAATAAATGTTGGAAAGGCAACCCGACTCCGCTGGGGGTGAGTTGTCCGCATCTCGTCAACACGAGGAGATCCTATCAACATAGGCAATAAAATCTTATTTGCATCTTGTCAACACGAGGAACTCCTATCAACATAGGAATAAATTATCCATGTTAGGACTCACATCTCGTCAAAACGAGGAAATAAACCTGTTACCATGAAGAGAAATAAATTTGTCCACGTCAGGATTCCATCTCGTCAACACGAAGAACGGTAAACTTGTCCACGTCAGGACTCACATCTCGTCAATGCGGGGGAAGGTAACTTGATTTGTCCACGTCAGGACTCTATTTCGTCAACATGAAGAAAGATAAATTTGTCCACGTCAGGACTCGCGCATCTCGTCAATACGAGGAACTATAAACTTGTCCATGTCAGGACTCGTATTTCGCCAATACGAAGAAAGATATCTGCTGGGGATAAATGGTCCACGTCAGGACACCATTTCATCAACACGAAGAGTAATCAATTTGTCCACGTCAGGATTTCACATTCCATCAACACGGAGAAATCAAATCTGCCCACGTTAGAACTAGCACATCTCGTCAACACGAGGAAATAAATTTGTCCATGTTAGGACACCCACTTTGCCAACACGAAGAAATCTCGTCAATACAGGAATAAATTGTCTACGTCAGGACTCATATCTCGTCAACACGAGGAACTCCTATCAACATAGGCAATGAAATTTTGGCGACATCTGGGGAAATATTTCTGTCAACCAGTAGGAAGATACATTCGTTTATCCATACGGAAAGATACTCTGAATACAGTTTCTCCGCTTATCTCTGCAGTAGCTAACTCCATTGGTCCCAACCCACAAACCTTTTAGCGCTAACGTGACAGCGACTTTGAGGAGGACTCTACCAGGGATATTTGGAAACCAAACTGTTGGACGCCTGTTTCGATAACCGGCGGCGGCTTCTGAAATTTTGAGTCATGAAACCCTTTGACGCTGACGTAACAGCAAATTTGAAGAAAATAATCCGCTGGCCGGATAAGAGAAACTTCAACAAGCAACTCTGTGGGGAAAATAGTAAGATGAACCGTATCATCACACGTCTCACGGTGAGACCTCGAATACCTGGTAATAGATCTGAGCTAGAACTCCATACTCCTGCTGAGAAAACACACCTGAAAGCAAAGGGTTAACCAACCTGATCTATGTTTCAAAATGCATATGTTTGAAAATGATGCAATGCCCCATACGGTATGGAAATGCTATGCACATGTTTGAAAATGGCGTGATGCCCCATACGGCATGGAGATGCTATGCGTTTGTATAGATGCAATGCCCCATACGGCATGGAGATGCTATGTGTTTGTATAGATGCAAATATGACGATATATGCAAGTGCAAATGCAAGCTCGAGCTGCCAGAGAACACCGGGTCTAAAACCGCTTGGCAAAATAAATGTCGAAGGCAACGTCAACTCCACTGAGGGGTACCGGGTATCATAGAATCATATCAGTAAAATAAATGCTGGAAAAGTGAGACGAACATCCATGGGGAAGAAACAATATTGCTGAGGGATGGCTCACAAATTCATCGTTACGAACTCTGTAGAGGATGATCAACCTGACGGAGGAATGACAACCTGCTGGAGGAGGGAAGGACGACCCTGCACGGGGATGCTCTTTCTAAACCCTTGACAACCTGATTGTACTCTATGGGGATTAACCAAACTGGGGTTAATTGTGCACAACTCACTACTGAGAATGCCCCCGATGTCAGGGATATCCATTATGACCTGCTGAGGATACTCCTGATCCTATCCTGAGGAGGAATAACTGCGATCTCAACTATTTTGGGGACAATACGTGACTTCTATCTGCTGAGGAGAGTAATCCTGATTTAACATTAATTGGGAAACCGGTATCAATCGAGCTTTGTATTGGGGAACGTGACACCATGTGAGTCACTAGGAATTATCGTGTCGGGTATTTTTAGGCTTTTTCTAGTTTACGGATGAAAATAGGTTATTAACAAAATGGTTTTAAAGGGAAAATACTAGACGGGGCTAGCATTCAAAGATGGACTACCAGGCGAGAACTGATAGCGAAAATAGGTTAGGTTATCGGACGAGAATGGATTTACGGTTGGAACATCAGACGAGGCTGACCAGATGATAGGTTAAGGAAAGGATGACCAGACGGGGCTGGTTTGGAAGCTGACATGCACCAGACGAGAACTGATGCAACAAATAGGTTAAAGAGATGGTGACCAGACGGGGCTGGTTGAAAGCTAACATACACCAGACGAGAACTGGTGTTTACGGAAAGGTTGGCCATACAATAAATGGTTGAAAAAAAATAACAGGTACCAGACGAGAACTGGTATTTACGGAAAGGTGGACCAGACGAGAACTGGTTACCGGTTTTCCAGGCGAGAACTGGGCTTTGGAAATGACAAGGTTACAAGGTTCTGTCAAGTAACAGGTTTAAACTATAGGATAATGATCCAATGACGACAAGGTCTTTTTCGAAGGTTCAGATTTTTTGATGAGGGTAATGACACGATTCCCCGATACTCAACTCTTGTTAGGGTGAAAAAACTTGCTTGAACAACTTGCCCCAGTGCAACTCAACTTGCTCCAATCCAACTCTTGGGGAACTCACTCTGAACAGAAAGCAGCTTGCTACAATACGACCTTGAGATGGCTTGCCCCGGTATCTGTACGAAAAAAGGATTCCACCTCAATTAAACAACTATCAACATAGTTGGTTTCACTATCTCTGAAGTGACTTGCCCCTTGAATGAGCGTAGAAGCGACTTAACCTGATCTGATCATACACTGGAAAGATCTATCCTCAAATCACAGCATTCTAGATAATTGCCCCTGATTGGCTCTCGAGAAGATTCACTTCTGATCAACTGCTTCTCAAGTAAACTGTCCCATAATCAACCGATGCTTCGGGACTTGTCCTTAGACCAACTGATTCTGAACTTACTGGAAGTCAATGCCCCAGATTCACAGGGTTTCACTACATACACCATTCTGATCCAGACTGCTGAATTATTCAGTCCTGTTCGATTATTCCCTGTTGGAATTTCCTTCCTGTCAACTACTGACCTGCAAATAAAATTGTTTATTCCCGAATGGTAATTTTAATGCAGTGTTCATGCAGATTTTGAAAAAAATGTGCTGTCACTCATTTACTGTCATGATTGTGAGTGACGAATGAACCAGAGTTCAAACGTAGTGCTGATTTGATTAGTGAAAAAAATACAACAAGGATATGACTAGAAAATCTAGAAGGAGTCAGGTTACTCAACCTTATCGTAATGCGCTTTCAGAATAAACCCTACCTCAATTAGGTCTTTTAAGGGTTGTATCGTGGTCGGGTTCACGGTTCGTGAAACAAAGGATATTTGGCTCAAATTATGATTTGTACCCACCCCTTCTACGTGATGATCTTCGATCCTAAAGTTCAGTTAACTTGGCACAAGCGCTCGCCTCTTCGAGAGGTATGTTGAATATTGGGAACAGTGGTTAAAGAATTCACAAGGTTTTCGGAGTGACAGTTACTCCTTTTTCGTTTTTGGTGTCTGTATCTACACGACTTTGTCCTTGTTCGAGGATTTTTCTTTTGATATCCTTTCTTTTTCATTCTTTTGATTCCCTAATTTTTGCTTGGACTGACTCCTTTTGATTTCTTTTCGATTTTTTATTTTGAAGTCCAGCGGGATGCCCTGATTTTTGGCTAAGTATTAGCTTTCCAACTTTTTCTTTTTCTTTTTACTTAGCGGGCTTTCATATTTCTTTCTTGGAACAAGTCGTGCGACACTGGTTGTCTTGATTGCTCCGAAAGGATTGCAACTGTCTCACTCCTGATTGGTGAGGTTTAACCATTGTGGTGGACGAGGTGCGACCTCTGGGGAAAAATAAGATGTGATTGGTCCTCGAAAGGCAACACTCCTCTATAAGACTTGAACGCTCGATCAAGCTAACTGACAACTACCCTGCCCCGGGTTAAGATGTGAGGGTTTAAAAGTCCGAAAGAAACTCCTACTTCTCGGCTCGAAGTGGCTAACGAGGGACTAACTCCTTATATCTCCAGTGTTTAGGGGATTTGAAATAATGCCTGTACATTATAGGCATGGTTTTACCCAAAAGCATATGATCCTCGGTTATGAGTATTCAGTTTCGTCATCCTCCCTCCAACCTTTACTAATCATAGTGATAAAGTGGAGTAAACAAAATGCAAGTGTCAGTGCAATGCAATAAATGAGTGACAGCGACATGATTAATTCAGAAAAATGCATAGTCACTTTATCAATATTACCATTCTAAACAAACAATGTTTAACAGCAAGTAGTAATTAACAGAAAGGAAGCTACAAATGCAAATGATAAAAAAAGTCTGAGGACTGCCAATGCTGAGGACGTCTGCCTGTCTGGACCACTGGCCTCTGGAAATAACCCTCTGAATCTGCGAGCTTAGACAGCTGAGAGGTTGTCATGCACAACCAAAACTCCTTTTGGAAAGGAAATGCACCCTTTGTCGATTAACTGTTGCACTTTTGCCTGAAAAGCTTTGCAATCTTCAGTTGAATGCTACGGGGATCAACCATGATATCCACACTGAGCATGGGAATTATACCCAGGAGGGTAAGGCTCTGGCACGGGCTTAAGAGCTTTAGGTTCCACCAAAGAATTTTGAATCAAATGTGGCAGAATCTGGCTATATGGCACAGGAACTGGATGAGAAGGAGCATTCCTCCGTTCCAAGTTGTTACGAGGTCGGTTCTGATTCTGACGCTGACTCTGACTCTGATAACCTCGGCCACGGGCTCATGGATTTGCAAGAGGAGAGACATAATGTTCCCGATGTGCTGCCCTAGGCACAATTGTCTGTCCAGAATAACGAGACACAGAGGATACCGGCCGCTGAGAAGACGAAGCACCAATAGATTTCACCGATTCGTCTTGAGAATACCCATCATCTGTCATGATTGCATTTACCACAGTTTCATCCTCAGTTTGAAAGCTACAGAGAGATTCGGTTTCACCAGCCTGGCTGCTTGAAACATTCTGAACTCTTCTAGTCTTAACGCCATACTCGATGCGTTCTCCTGCCCTTACCAATTCAGAGAAATTTGGTGCAACTCCAAGCATTCTTTCGAAGTACGGGCTCTGCAAGGAGTTTACGAACATGCCTTTTAACTCTTGTTCTAGAAGCGGTGGTTGCACTCGAGCAGCAAATTCTCTCCATCTCTGAACATACTTCCTGAAAGGTTCATTGTTCCCTTGAGACAATTCTTGCAGCTGCATGTGACTAGGAGCCACATCAAGATTGTAGTCATACTACTTCAGAAAAGCATTGGCTAAATGCACCCATGATCGGATCTGATTACTCTCTAACTGCATATACCAACTCAGAGATGCCCCAATCAGACTGTCCCGAAAGCAGTGAATCATCAACTTGCCATTGTTCACAAACAAAGTCATTCTTCGGCAGAACATCACCAAATGTTGCTTCAGGCAACTATCTCCTTTGTACTTTTCAAACCTCGGCGTCCTGAACTTCGGAGGTAACACTAGGCCAGAAACCAGACACATGTCTGTAGCATTGAGTTTAACATCATCTTTAACTTCCAAGGCTTTGAACCTTTCATCCAACGCACGGAAACTCTTAGCATACACGAGAGCTAATGGGTCTTCAGTCTTTGCTATCGGGACCTCTCTTCAGGAATTTGGCACCGGGAAAACAACACCCTGATAGTCTGAGGTATCAATAGAAGGAGAGCATTCACTTCGGACAACAAACTGCTCATGTAGATCTCAGTCTTCAACAGAAGGATGTACAATTCGAGTTGTAGTAAGGTTGTGTACTTGCGGAAAGTCTTCATTAGGCATAGAACCATACAAAGGATTGGACGTCACAGTGAAACTTGAAAAGGTATCAACAAACTGGAAGCTGCTCTATAACATAGCTACCAACAACTCTCAACTGACTTCACTGCTTGATTCTGCTCAATCTGCTTCAACCCCTTGGTCGTCTTCTAACAATCAACCCTTGCTCATACCAAACACCGGAGAATCACCCTCTGAAACAAAACAAAGGCTGGATAAGAGCTCTGACTAGCTGGAGAATGATATGCAATATGATGCAAAGATGATTATGCAAATGCAATGCAAGATGCAGCAAACACGGGATCACAACCCCCACAAAGCTCTGATTACTGCTGCGCTGCTGACGGGATAAGTCTGCTCTGACGAGAGAAAACCAAAAATACCGGGTAGGCTGGAAGTCAAGTTTCCTGCAAAAACCCTCCCACTCACGGGTATGGACCTAAACTGACACAAGTTCGGCATCCTATGTGGTCATCAGCGTCACAGACTTTCAAGAATGATGGTACGATACCCAGAAGGTGTGGCATCATCATCTCTTAAAGCGGCCTCACTTAGCTGAATCCCAAATGATCGGTCCCCAGAGTCGACAATCCTCCAAACCAACAACCCCCCAAGCCCAAAGGGCTGGAAAAGAAGTCAACCGGGAGAACCTCGTCTGAGTGTGGATTTCATGAGACACTAGTGCCCGCAAAGCAAGCACGCGCCCATTAATTTCTACAACTAGTGCTAGGTACACTCAAGCCTGGGTCTGACTTCTCACTCATCAGAGCTCCCATCCCACAACAGCACAATAGCAACAGATAATAATATAGTGCGGGAAATGTAAATACATCAGTAATATACAACATACAACGCACAATAATAAACACCCACAAACACACAACCAAGCGCTAGGATTGACTCGCGTAGGGAACCGTTGGAATCCCCAGCAGAGTCGCCAGCTGTCGCTACTGCGAAAATCGGCGCCGGCTATGACAGAAGAGTCGCCACTGTGCGTTATTTATCCCAACGAAGGGTAAGGAAACGCTCAGAGTAAATCTAACGTAAAACGGGAAAGGAATGGTCGTCGCAACCAAATTCCTGGATTCGGGAGTCGATTACGCAAGGGGAACGTATTAGCACCCCTCACGTCCATCGTACTCGATGGGATCCACGCTTGCTGGTTTGTCTATGGGTGAAAAAACAATCTACCTATGGCTGCTAAAGCTAAACGGAAAGGATTGACTTGATAGAGCGTCACACTCTATGCCTACGTATTCCCTTGTGCAATAGGAAAGTCAGAGTCATCGTAGTTCGGGAAACTACAGGGAATTGGCTCGCCGAGATATCGCATCTCGTGCTTACGTACTTCCATATAGCGTGAAAGATCAGAGCTTACGTAGTTCAGGCTAACTACGGCTAGACAGGGTGTTCTCGATCACACGGGAGTGAGAGAAGGGATTGACGATACTAGCATACGCCTTCTAGCAGTTAGGTGTTTGCTGCTCGCTCGACGGAGACTTAGGCATTACCTGTTTGTAATAGAACGGACGTAGTATGTCGGGTTTGAAAGGTATGGGAACCTACGGGAACTAGAACTACGGTCTGGTCTCGATTGCGCTCGGGCAAGAGAAAGGGAAACATCAGTCGTCAGCGGGAAAGTCTCGATCGCACGGCAGCAAGCAGAGAGGTTAGTTGTTAGTGTGCTCTCTAGGATATCGCATCCTATGCCTACATATTCTCGTCTGATACGAGAAATCATAGCAGCTGTAGTTCAGCTTACTACAGCTAAAACGGGGAACGGGTCTCGATTGCACAAAAGCAAGAGAAAAGGACTCAATCGCCAAGAGGCGAGAGAAAGGTTCGCACACGGGACGCACACGCTGAATCCTAAACGTAGGAGCGAATGCGTCGCATATCACCCAAAGGGTGCTACGCTAAACATCCAGGTTACGTGAGAGAGACCCTCCCGCAACCATTTCCTACGTATCTAACGATCTCGCAACACTCGACGGTTGCGGAGGAACTGCAAAATAATGGAATAGAAACGAATGTTGAACGGAGATGGTTCTGTTGGTCTTCGTCTTGTATGCGCAAGCTTCGTCTTCTTTATGATTTTCTTTGATGCCTTTGTTTTGATGCTGGATGACGGTCTTCTTGAATATTTTCTTCTTCTTTTTCCTACAAAAGAAACAACAATGAAAAAGTCCCCTAACAAGTGGACGTTAATTATACATCTAGAAACGTAAAATAAATCCCTAATGGAAACTATATCCTAAAATATTCTAAGGAAAAGGAACTATAAATCCTAAAAGAATATTAAAACTAAATTCCTAAAAGAAATTAAACTAAAACCAATTCTATCCTTTAAAAGAAATTAAACTAAATCCTAAATCTCTCTAAAAGAAATATACTAATTTCCTAAAAGAAAATATAAATCTCCCTAAAAGATATTAAAACTAAAGCTATATTCTAAGAACATCTATTATAGGATTAAAATATTCTAACTAATATTAAACTAATCCTAAAGCATTACAATTAAAAAAAATACAATACAAAAGTATTAAGAAAAAAAAATAAAATGCAGGGAGGGGTGCAAATGGAAAAAGGGAGTATAGCCAAGAAATCAGTTGGGCCTAGCCCAACGTGAACAACAGCCAAAAAACCAGGGAAACGGGGGTGATGGTTGGAAGCGGGGGTACGTATCCCAAAACAGAATTGGACCAAGGAAAGGCCCATTGCCCCTCCATGCAAGACCCAAAGAACCCAAGTCTTCCTCATACTCTGCCAAAGGGAACCCTAATTCTCACCTCCTCTCAGCTTGCGCCGCCGGCCTCACTGTTCATCCTCACCGTCTCATCTTGCTTCGAATCAAAACAAAACCAGATACCTCCTTCCTTCGTCTCCGTTTTGCTCCCTTCAAACACTTTCCCTTCTCAAACATTCTTCCTCAGATCTCACACTCTCTTTCTTTTCTCATCATGTTACAAAACTCAACCAGATGGAAAACGAACTAACTTAAACGAAACCGGGATGCCATGTCGATTGTGACCTTGAATCTTGATGAAAAAATGAAGGTGTTTGATGAATCTGGAGATGATAGTGTGAAGGTTCGATGTAGACTTTCTGATGAATACGAAGATCGATAACATGCACCTAGAAAAAATCTGGATCTACAAAGGTTGAAGATCTCGCATGCTTCTTGATGAACATCATGTTGAAGTTTCTGAACGTTCTTGGATGATTTGAAGGTGATTAGAGTTCTTCTGGATATTTGATTGAAGAAAGTGATGAAGATCTTGAAGTTCTGATGAATGGTCCTATGAATGTCTTGCACAAATCTGGAGATAGCGATGAATGATGTTGAAGGTTCTCCTGAAGATTTTGGTGAATCTTGAAGCGATCTGAAGATCTTTGAAGACATTTTACCGACCTTACGGAAATGATTGAAGAGCTATGAATCCTGACGAATCTGGAAAATATGAAGGTTGAGGAAATCTGATGGAAAACGAACTTGATAATTATTGATGGAGTTACGATGAACAAGATGGATTTCGTATGAATGTTGATGAACACACGGTGAAAGTTGATGAGATCTGGAAAGATGCAAGAACAGATGAAGTTTCCGGCGAATATGCGTTTTCCGGTGGAAATTGATAGAGGTTGATGAAGAACACGATGAGTTTCTGGTGAGGATCTGGGAAGAACTGACGAAGTTGTTATGAATTTTGTGTTTTCCGGCAACGGTTGCGGCGGCCCGGTGAGCAGTTACAGTTCTCCGGTGGTGGTTGCATGGCCGGCGGGAGAGGTTGGTGGTATGGTACGCGTGGCACAATGCTAAGGGAAGAGCGTGCCAAGTGGCTGGGAAGTGGGGTAGTGGGTTGTGAGGTGTCATCCATGCAGAGTAGAAAGAGAGTGAGTGGGGAATGAGGTGGTGACTGGTAATTGACACGCGTGGACGCTTTATATCATGACAAGTGTCACGAATTGGGCCCTGGAAAGCTGGACATCTGGCCCACTATGTTAATGATTCCATTAATTAAACTAAGACTTAATTAATATTGATGACTAATGGCTAAACGAAAATGCTTAAACGAAAATGATTATCACTAGTTAATGAAAGCTGACTCTAATTAATATTGATTAAAGTAATCTAATAATATTCTAACCAACTAAACTTAGATTAATACACTCTAATAAATCCTAATAAAAAAAATCTTATTAAAACTAAACACTTCAATTAATGTCTAAACTAATATCTATTAATTCTAAAAAGAAAATAAACTCCCATTAACCCTATTAAATCCTACCCTATTAACAAAAAGATCTATTAGACATATTAAAACTATTTAAACAAATATCTATTTAAAAACTATTTAAAAAAAGAAATATCTATTTAAAATTCTAAAAAAAACTATTAAATTCTATAAGAAAATTTTAAAAATTCCTATTTAATATCTAGAAAAATTCAATTAAATCTATTAAAATCTATTAAAAATCTAGAAAATAAAAGGGAAAATTCTAAAAATGCAAGGAAGCCAATTAAATCGATTAGAGAACAACTGCGCAACTATAGCAAAATAAGCGGTAAAAACCGGACACCGAAATGTCCTCAAAAATAACAGCGAGAGCTGAAAACACCGGGATGAGCACAAATTCTCAAAATAAATCCTCGTATTCGAACTGGCCTGGAATGCCTGAAACGCCAGGGGAGGCTGTAATCCCGATAAAATCAATCTGACTGCAAAAATGCAATGGATGCGGTATGTAAATTTAGAATGCCAAATGATTCAAAACATAAGCCAAATACAATAATTGGTTGGTCAAATTTTGGGGTGCAACAGACGCCAAAGACTTGTGCCTGGTTCCAAATGTTGTACTACCCTAGAAATTCAAGGTGCCTGATTTTCCTAAGTACAAGAGTTGCCCACAAAGCTACATTACCATGTATTGTAGAAAAATGGTGTCTTACATAGACAATGATGATCTACTTATCCACTGTTCCAGGATAGCTTATCTGGGGCTTCCCTGGATTGGTACATGAACCTTGAGCAAGGTAGGATCAGAACCTAGAAATATTTATCTGAAGCATTCTTGAAGCAATACAAGTACAACTTAGATATGGTTCCCACCAGGTTGCAACTGCAAAATAAAGCTCAAAAAGCTGGTGGATCATTTAGAGAATACGCCCAGAGGTGACGTGAGATAGCTTCACGAGTTCGGCCTGCTCTATCTGATACATAGTTGGTTGACATATGCATGGGCACTCTTCAGGGTTTGTACTATGAGAAAATGGCTGGTAGCTTATCCTCCAATTTTGCTGATGTTGTGATCATTGGGGAACGTATTGAGAATGGGCTCAAAACAGGGAAAATTGCTGGCGATGTGAATCAACAATTAGAGGCTAAAAATCTATAAGGTGGGTTCTCTAAAGAAAGGGAAGATGAAACAAGCGTTGTCACGACAAGTGTCCATCTTGAAGCACAAACTCCTCAGGCTCATAATCAGCGAGCCCAAGGCCGAGAGCGTCAGAACCAACACAAGGCCCGAAATAATCTAGAACAAAGGAATTCTTCTCTAGATCCAATTCTTGTGATATATAGTCAACTTCTCTCATATCTGATTCAGAACCCGCTGGTGGTTCTAAAAGCTCTGAAACCCTCGGCAGAACCATTCCGACTTGGGTATGATCCTAATATGCAATGCGAATATCATGTTGGGTTGGCTAGGCATTCGACCGAGGATTGCACCGCTTTCAAAGCTAGAATCCAATAGTTTATTGATAAGAAGCACTTAATTGTTCAAGATGAGAAATTGTGGGTGAACAAAAATCTTGTGTCCGTGTAGGCGCCAAGATTTCAAAAGCAACCCTTGAGATGATTGATCAAGTCTGAGAGCACCTCCTAAACATTGTCCATCATTATGTCATTCCATCATTTCCATTTGTAATATTTTTGTTTGTCAAGCATTGTTCACTTGTAAAACTTGTATGTTTTCGAATGATAATAATAATGAGAGGACTATACATGTCTTAAACAAATCCATTCGTGTTCACTTATACTTTTTATCATTATCAAACAGTTGATCAAGCAAATTCAAAAGAGAATGATGAAATCAAAAGACACGATATTATTGTCTGTATGCTTTTGAATAAAACCTTGTTGACGATGTAAGGAATTTGTTCAAATCCCCAAACACTGGAGTTATAAGGAAGGTAATCCCTAGTCAACCCTTTTGGACCTTGAATTAGGGGCAGGGTAGTCTTCAGTCAGTTTGACCATGCGTTCAAACTTCAAAAAGAGGAGTACCCCATCTGCGGATCAACCATATCCTATCCCTCACAAGAGGTCAAAATACACAATGGTTGTCCCTCACCGACCAAAGGAATGAGGCAGTCACAACTTATTCAGCAAATCAAACGAATAAATGTCACATGATTTTGTTAAAAAAAAAGGAGTTTAAAATCACTAAAGAAAAAAAAGGAAAGAAAAGCCCGCTAAGTCAAAAGCTAAAAAACAAATGACTTAGGAAAAAGTTAGGGCATCCTGGTAGACTGCAAATTCAAAATAGTCAGTTTATGCAAAAATTAGGGAAAACAAAAAGAACAAAAAAGAGAATCAAAAAGGAAAAATCACTAGCAAGAACAAAGTTGTGTGACAACAAACAAAACAAAAGGTGGATTACTTTCGCTCTGAAAACCTCGTTGGTTCCTTTACCATCACTTATATCATTCAAAACCCTTTTTGAAAGGTGAATGCTTGTGTCAAACTAGCTGAATGTAGAGCTGGAGAACATCATAGAGAATAGGTGGGTTGAAATAAGTTTTGAGCCTTATGTCCTTTCTTTCTGAAACCGTGAACTATGCCACGGTACAACCCTAAAAAGACCTAATTGAAGTAGGGTTTATTTCGAAAGTATACTATGGTAAATCACATCAAAGTTGACTCCTAAAGATTTGCTTGTCATTTGTGCTGGTATTGACATGGCATCTTTATTAGTGATTTGTCACTATATGTCATAATCTTAGTGAACATACTTGGATTTTGAAGCTGACATATGCATGGCAGTAGCATTATCATTTTCAAAACAAACATTTTTTACTTGCAAACAAAGACTCGACATCAAGTTGTTGGAAAATCCAAAACACTTAGAATTTTTTCGAAGTTTTTAACCTTGTCAAGTGCATGACTTTGTGGATTCTTTGTGAACAATCTAAGCCACCACTTTTGATGCTTGAGGGCTGCAATTGAAGATCACATTTCATACTTCATATTAGTGGAAAATTTGGTCTAAAAAGCTTTTACCGATTGAGAGATATTGATGATCAAAGTTGAGGTTTCATTCATGGTGACCAATTACAAATGAACCAGAATTTTTCTAAGTTATGGGTTAGTTTGGTTCACACGAATTTGAAGTTACTTTTAGGCACTTTTCAAGCACCTTTTCAAGTTGTGATCAACATGAAACTTGTAGTATCATATAAGATCTACACTTTGATACCAAATTTTTGCAGAATTGATCCTCATATGCAAGAGAAAAACTTGGTCCAATTTACCATCTTGGTTTGCATTGTGGACAATCTTTGAAAAGTGATTTTTGTACAAAACGTGTTCCATAAGCTAAGAGGATTTGATTTGAATGTTAGAAGCAACTTGCACAACCAAAATAATAGCTCAAGCATGTCAACTTTGAGTTTTACTAAGAGCTAAAGGTTATGTGTACTTTCACCCACTTTATGGAAAAGTTTCTTTGTCCATTGAACTATGCTTTTACTTTGTGCAAACTTTGCTCCTTGATCAGATTTAATCCTGTATATAAATTCACTTCATTGGATTGCTCATCAGACCAAGAAAAACACCAAGAGAGAGCAAGAAACCTTAGACCACATTGAGTATTTTCAAAAACTCCATTGTTGTTCAAAAGCCAAAACCATCGAAACTCGTCATTCCTTCAACCTTTTTGCAAT